>CM065397.1:8552500-8937500 GCA_033060915.1 Euryodendron excelsum | reverse complement strand
GTGTATATTCGTGCAATTGCCTCTAGAAATAGGTATGCCTCCCTCTAGCATATTTACTTCAAGGGCTAGAATACTTAGCCAGGTAATGTTACAAATAGAGGATGGAATTTTTCTTGAGATATTATTTTTGACAATGTACAATCCTTCCAAGTTAGTGTCCCAATGGACTTAGGAATACTACCTGTAAGCATGTTCAAACTTAATGAGAAGGCACGTAAATTTACAAGTTTTCCAATCCCAAGAAGTATGCTTCCAAATATAGTTGTTATCTAGAGCGAACCAAGTGAGCTTGGTGGCGAGATTTGCAATGGAATGAGGTAACATGCCTTTAAAATGACTATCAGGTATCAGCCAAATCCAGTCGTTCTAGATTGGAACAATTGGAAAAAGAAGCGAGAAAGTTCATCACCTCATTGCCCTTACTATCTCCTCCTACAGTTTATTGCTGAAACTATTTAAACTCTGCAGCTCATGAAGGATTCCCAAATTCATTGGTAAAGGCCCATCAATTCTTAGAAGCCCTGAAGCATTGGTTGTTGAGGGGAAAATGCGCCCATAGAATTGGTTGCCTGCGATTAAAAAATCTTGCAGTTTTGGGAGGGTCAAGCCCAAATATGGTGGGGAGGCTTCCGTGCAAAAGGTTGCCGGATACACCAAAGACAGATGGATGAGAGAATTGTAAAGCAAAGGAGGGAACATACCGGACAAATTTTTAAAAGACAACCAAAAAATCTCCAACTTTCAAAGCTGACCAAGGTCAAAGGGAATGCTTCCGAGCAAGGGACAAGCGGGGCAGTCACCCACTGAAGTTTTAAATTGCACTGTTTGCAATTTTAATTATTTATATTTATTTGATGCTAAGTTGTAAACTCAGGGTATTGCTCTCACTAGATTTCATTGACTCTTCATTATTTGGCCTAATAAATAAAATCCTCTATTTAAAATTTTAAAACGGTAGTACTTATTTTAATATTAAAATAATATATATTAAAATTGAGGGAGATATCAAACTAGCCTTCTCCCTTTATTGTCTATCGCTTGTAAGTATTAAACATTTGAATTGAGTTCATTATTTATTTATATATTTTATTTCAATGTTTGCTAATTTAGTTTTAATTAGTATTTAGTTATACTTTTAATGTAACATGTGACTACGAACTATACCCAATTATTGAGTTGCAGATTTGCTAAAATTTATTTATGTTAGGAGTTACGGTTATAACTTTGTTGAATTACATTTAAATTTGTTGAAAGTTAGGGATTAGTTATCATTAAATTTAGAGATGACATTAGGATAAGTATAGGAATTTTTAAAATTTCATGTATGATTCTTTGTAAATTTTGGTCCCACTTAGGAAAAATTCTGGATCTGCCCCTGCTTCCCTATAGATTATTTTCCACTACAGAAAGCGCACGAAGAGTGGAAAGGTTTCCAATTGATAGTGGGATAGTTCCAGTGAAATGAATTTTACAGAACCTACCAACGCTAGGGATGAGAGGTTTAGGGCCGTCCAGTGAAATGTAACTCCTTGCCAATTGCAAACGTGAATAGAATGATTCCACGAGCTACAGGCACCGAGAGGATCTCCACTTGCTATAAGATCCTTCTTGATTGCAAGCAAAGCTTGATGATCTATTTCATTTGTGAATGGAAAAGTAGTGCTGCTAGTGGCAGTGTGAGTACGCCTCAAAAGTGTAATCCAAAATTCCTAAATATTCTTTGTTAATCTATTTAACAATATATATACTTTATGTTAGTATTATATTGTCTCTAATAAGTTTTGATGCTTGATTTGCAGGTTACGAGCTCAAAGCTAGGCAAAAAGGGCCATGACTGTATGTACGGTGAATAGTATCGTCCGTATGCCTGTAGGACTTTTCAAACTTCAAAGATGCTCATTTAGTGTATACTCCTACTACACGAAGATCGTACATACGGTGGACCAACCGTACGTATGGTGGTTTGACCATACATACGGTCACGACTGCTCTGCTTATTTTCTCTCAGTGTTATATACGGGTTTGTATGGAGATTTAGGGATCTATCACATTTTTTGGAGTTTAGGACGTTTTTCTAGAGAGAGAGAGTATTTTCCCACCATTGTAATAGCTAGATTATTTAGAATCTCTTTCTATATTCCTTGTAATTGAATTGAAGAGTTGATTTCAATAGAAATTTTCAATCTCTTTCTTGTTCAAATTCAAATTGTTCATCATCAAATCAAATCAATTGTGGAGTTCTTCATTGAAGATGAGTAACTAATTTTCTAAATTGGATTCAATTGTGAAGAACATTCAAGGAATTCAAAGCTTCATTGAAAGTAACCCATGATTTCATTGTCTTATCATTTTGTATTGATGTTCTTTTTTGATTGAATGTTGGATTTCTTAGAACACCTATGTTATTGACTAAGTTTGGCAATTCCAAGTCATGGTTTAACAATTATGGGGTAGAATTGACCAAATTGATGATATAGCATGAGATCCTTAGATTTATTACATATCTAACCTCAATTGGAGTTGAATTGCCCAATTTTCAAAGCTAAATCTTCCGAATTTCTATCCTTGATTTTGGCTTAGCAATTTGAGTTATAAACCTTCAATGACAACTTAGAATTCTTTAGGTGTTTGGATCAATTGAACTCAATTATTTGCCCAAATTACTCAGCATTTTCCTTTGATTGTCAATTGTCTTTTTGTAGTAGATTATAGTTTTAATTAGAGAAGTAGATCATAATTACAACTCTAAACTCAAAGAATTTTTGGTTTCATTTTGTTTGTTCTTTTCATTAAATTGTAACCGCATTTGAGTAAGTCAAAGTTGAGTTGCGTGATTGGTCTATATTAGACCCTGAAATTCTGAGCTTAAAATGATACTCGAAGTCATTTGGGTTAAACTACATCGAAACCGTGCGCTTGCGGAGGTGAACCACAGTACCAATTAATCCAAGGAAGTTCATGGAAAGGAAAATGAAAGAAGAGTATTCATTAGTAGCTTGAGAAACCTATTTGTTTCCTATATCTGGGAAGAGATGCTAATGAACTTAGTGAGAGTCGCATATGTATAGTTACACGCACACAATTTTCTGAATCAAAATTTTTTTTAAAATTTTGTAATGTTGTGGGAGAACCTGTTCAGACAAAGCTCTTCGAACCCATTCCTAGCAATTAAATTCCTTCTGAGGTTGGCAAACAATTACAATTCACTAGTCTTGGGTAAGATATGAATCATCCAGGTTGGCGGCTGCCTTCAGAATGATCGACACTAACGTCACAATTTTCATCCATGGATCACTCCTTAAGATGTTATATGTTAAGCTCCCGCAAGAGAACGGGTGTTGTGATTGAAGTATAAATGTGGTGAGTATCGGAGTCGATTTTCTTGCGTACCAAGTTAACTATAGGCTACCAACACTTAAAGAATACTAAACTAACCTGAATTGAAAAATAACTAAGTAAATTGAATATAAGTAAAACACCAAAAATCTTTTGAGTTTGGGAGATATCAACTAACTATCACTATTTAAGAGCAATGGAAAGCAATTAAAAACTAGTGTAAGCTATTTAAACAAGATAAAACTAGATTTGAATGCAATTAAAAAGAGTTTGGATACAATTGATCCAATCAAACAATTCACAGCAAGAATTTTAATAGAGGAGTTTATAACTAAAATCAAGAATCACTACATGAATCCTTGATTCGGAGAATTTATACCATAAAACCTTAAATTCATACTTAATTGAAAGTAGAATTGTAATCAATTGAATGGTTCTTAGATTCAAACCTTGGGTTTGTGCAATTCCTATACCAATTATGGAATTGTGCATAGGGATTACTAAATTAGATTATGAATCTAAGATTTCTAATGAATCTATAACTCAATTGAGTACAATTAGAGAAAAATAGGATGAATCATTGAAATCTGGATACCTCCATTGAATTCCTTGAATTCCTTGGTTGATATTCACAATTTCACCAAGTAGGAGATTAGCTACTTGATTCTATAATAGAAAACATAGAGAAATGTAGATCTAATGTCAAATTGAACTAAAATGATTGTTTGGATATAAGGAAAATGAAGAAAAGTACAAGAAAATAAAGAAAAATTAAAGTTCTCTCCCTAAACTACTGTTATGTACAAAGAAATCTAAGAAAACTAAGTAAAAAAAAAAAAAAAAAACGAGTGATATCCCCAATTTTTAAAGTACAAGGCTGCATTTATAGGCTAAAATAGAGCAGGGCTCTGCAGATCGTGCACCTGATTGGGTCCATCGTGTGCACGGTTGAGTTACCGTGCAAACGGTCTTCCTACGATAAACACCCCCTCTCTAAAGTTTGATCAAACTTTGTAGGTGTATGCATAGTTTGAACTACCATGCGCACGATTGGTTAGTCGTGCATATGGTTCACTACACCATGCGCATGGTCAAATGACCATTTTGCCCCCCAAAGCTATTTTTGATCCCTTTTAAGCTCAAAACATACAAATCAAACTATTAAATATCATTAGAGGAGTTATTAAGCTAAAACAATAGTATAAACAACGGACTTGTTAAACCTATTTAGGACTAATAATTATACTTTTGAAGTATAATTAATCCAAGAATGGTTCATGCAATGAAGAGAATTCGAACTCAGGTGTACGACATTACACAAGCTGTACATTTCTACTTCACGGTGGTTATTAATTTATTTTGCACGTGTGAATGCGCGTATGCCTTTACATGATCAAGCAAAATCCTTGGTAATATGGTGGCTCCACCTACCTAATAAGCATTACAAATGATGGAATAATTTTTGTAAAATAAAGAAAATGACTTGACTCGCTTTTTCCCCATCCAGAAGATCCTATTAGGTCTTGGCGTTGGCTCCACCTGCTTTTATACACTAAAAGAAATTGACTTGACTCAACTTTTCCCACATCGATCTACTGCCTTTGGCTCTAACTGTTTGTTTAATAAACTGCTCATTTTTCAGTTGCATGCCACCAGATTACAGATTCAAGGCAAGTGAAAGGTGTGTGAACCTAATGCGGGTCCGTGGATGATTCCAAGGGTCCAAAGGCCTGAATTGCTCTTGGGTGTTTTCATTGGCTCCAACTTTCTATAAACCAAAGAAAATTACTTGACTCGCATTGGCATTGCTCCACCAGTTTATTAAACTTGCCATTTGTTAGGATTTTTATTGTCTTGACAAATTTAGTGAATAAATTTTTTTAAGTATCCTTTCAATTAATCTTTCATATAAATGAGTTTAATAGAGTTGGGTGTTCAAACAAATGCTAAGCAGTATTTGAATGACCTGTAGAAATACTTTAGATGTAATTCAATATTGAGTTATAATAATGTTCTGAGTATGTGTTTGAGTGAATTGGAAGTTACATTATAAGTTGCTAAAGCTGCAGTATAAGTATTTAAAGCATATAGAGTTGAAACTTTGACATGTCATATCTTAATGCTTAAATCTCCGTTTCGGGTCTATAATATGTCGATTTCATATAACTTTCGAGATCTATGAGAATATAGAAAACAAAGAAAAGGAATCGAGACCATTGCCAATAGTAAAATCCTAAGGATAATGTAAAACCTTGTCTATGTTACAAACCACTAAACTAGTACCCGTTACTTGTTAGGTTCAATTGTCATTCTTGGGTCTAATTATCCTCAGGCACACCGCATCTTATAAAGCTAAAACCAAGATAGAAGGATTTGAGTTAATGTTAAGTTACTCATGATTAGCAATAACTACTCAATTTGTGGAATAACTACTCTATTTTATACAGTATTTTTCAGCAACTTGTTAATATATAACACTAGTAACCCAAAAGCTAATTACTCATGAAAAACAAAGTAAGAAAAAGTTATCAATTTCTTAAAACTTCTTAACTTATGATTGAAAATTATCTCATTACGTTTGATTACAATTTTCACAATTTATTACACTAATAAACAAAAATCACGTGGCAAGTGGTTCAATTGTGTTAGGGATGAGTTCAGTTTCAAGTCTTAATTGTTTGATTGAACAAATGCTTAAAATACTAATATTGTCCTTATCTAGGGTCATCACCACACTTTCTCTTTGATTTCTAACGAAATTTTTGACCAATAAAAGAAGCCAAAAAAAAAAAAAAAGACACAACCAAGATAGCCCACAGAAACATTCTTAAACCCTAAATCTTAGTATTTGGCATGGAAAAAATTCAAGAAAAGAAAAGAAAATAACACAGCAAAGATGTTCTAAATCACTGCAAAATCATGATAATATTTCAGTGTTAATGTTCCCATATTTTCCTCTATCTACAAAAATTTTTCTAAATGAGAGAGTGAAGTTTTTCCTTCTAACCTGTTAGGTGGTTTGGCTATTGCCAGAATGGTAGGTGATGGCGGCTGGCGGTGGTTTGGCCCTTCGGGTACCTACAATCTAATCAATGGAGAGAGAGAGAGAAAGAGAGCACGTGTGTGCGCGCGCCAAATGATATGTCAAACAAAACTTAGAGCAATTGGGGAGAAACGGGAAGGGAATTCACACCCAACCAAAACGACGTTGTTTTAGTTAATGATTAGCCTTTAACTATATAAAAAAAAAAGGTTCTGTGCATATGAGCATTAGCCTTTGACTATATAAAAAAAGGGTTTTTGTGCATATGAGAATTAGCGACGGGGATTGCCATTGCCAAAAACTCCTCCTATTCTATGGTGAATACGTTTTTGTGACCATCAATTACGATGGCTACCTATACCATCACAAAGATATCTTATTTACGTCGAATTATTAAGACGGGGCTTGCTGTAGCAAAAAAACATCTTTTGCGACCGCTACGTGTGCTGTCACTAATAATTTGAGGCAAACGGCCTGTTTTCTAGTAGTGTATAATGTTGGCATTGTCTCCATTGTTTCTCGTTCAATTTTTTGCTTACACTTTCCGTGTTTTCAGAAATAAAAAAATAAAAAGTTTGAAAAAGCATAATTGTTTTTTGTTATTTATAAATTGATTTCTTGAGAATTCTAAAAACAATGTAAACTATTTTGTAAAAATGCGTTGTTTTTTGGACATTATTCTGAAAAATAATTTTGCATATCTTCTATTGATTTCAATTTTTCTTTGTTTCCACTGACTAAAAAAATTAAAAAGCAATGCCCAAAGGGCCCTACATGATTGAGCATCCCATTGTTGTGTACCTATTGAGAACTTCGTAGAAACTAGTTTTCTCTTGCAATGCTCAAGTTTTCAAGCCCGTTGCCTTGGTGGCTGGTTATTGTAGCAAATCGGCATGTTCTATTATGTTCAGGCCAAAACTTTTCAAGTGGGCTGGTGTCTTTCAAAAACATTTGTTAGTTTCTTAGGCCCCGTTTGAAACCTTTACCTTTTTTGGCTTAGTAAAAAAAGTGAAAGGAAAGAACCTATAACCCACTTGCCACCAGGCTACCAGCTCGAGTGGTGTTTGGAACCTTAACTTGACACTTTGGGGTTGGTGCGGTTAATAACGAACATAGACTAGTCCACGGTTCTAATGCCAAGGAACCGAGCGTGGTCGGTTCTGTTCGGTGCTTCATTAGGTATCAAATTGGACCAAACCAACATGTGCACCCTTTATTTGATACATGATAACTTTGTAATTTATAACGCTATGAGCTCTCTCTCTCTCTCTCTCTCTCTCTCTCTCTCTCTCTCCTTTTTTGTTTTTTTTTTGTTTTTATTTTTTGTTATCATCTTTTGGTTTGGGCTAAATTTTAGCTTATTTGTAATCGGATTACATAGACCAATTTCTGAAAAAGTTAGCAATCTTAACTAGTTACAAATGTGTTTTCAGTTGAGAATCATTCCTCCTCTTGTCCTAATGCCCTTGTCCCCTAAACTTATAAAATACATTTCTAATATTGTGTAGTTTCATAAAGACATCTCTAGCATTCATTCTTTCACTTGGCAGTTAAGGATGACATGTAACCCCAATTTGAAGGATTGATAGAAGGTAAATCTCCACTTTAGACATGTTGGATGTGCTACTTTGCGTGGTTTGGCTCCTCTTCCTCTTTCAATATGATTTGAGAATCAACAATCTGCTTCACTTGATCTGAAAAAATACATTTTTACTTAGCTGTGGAGGTTGATATTGTCAATGAACTTGTTATTGGTAGGTCTTTTTCCAATAAATACTTTCAATAGTCGGTAGGTATTTTTCATGTGAACATTTCTAGTGGTAAATATCACCTTGCATTGATACCTTGTATAGCTATAAATATCACCTTGCATTGATACCTCCTCACCCATATTGTAATAACCAGTATGAAACAATGAAAAAAGTGGCCAAAACAATAAAATTTTGTACGATCTTTGAACTAGTAAATTTGATTTGTATATTCTTTGGTAAAGAGACATCTTCAACATTTCAAATGATAAAACTATCTTAAGGGTTAATATCTTTGTTAGGATACCGCAAGGATATGACGAGTTAGATTAAATTTGTTGTGGTAGCTAAGCACACAACATGGGAAAGTGAAGATGAGTCATTTCTAGTGGCACTAATATGAGACTTAATTTTTTTTTTTATGTAAACTCGTACTTAAATTTTAGTTTATCCCGCAGTAAAAATATAGAAATTAAACAAAAATTCTTTATCAAATTAATAGAAGAAATGATATATAAAGACAATAACCTGGGGAAACTTATCCAATTATTCCTCTAACCCCAATTGAACTTGATTGTTGATGATTACATTTTCCTATGGTGGTCGAAACAATCCGTGTTAGGACAAAATCACTTACATGGGCACATAAATCATTATCCAGTAGAACATCACTTGGTTTTAAATCACTATAAATGATAGCCACTTCACAGTGATGGTAAAGATAACTCAATGCAGAGGCCACATTGACTCAGACCCTGTAGGCATACGGGTTCACATTGTAGTTTACCGGCTATTCTCTGGTTATCGTTCTTCTCATGGGTTTGATTCAAATATGGACTTACTTAATTTGAATTGCAAATTGAATGGAATTAAAGTTAAGAGCAACAAAAGTAGACTGAAAATATTTTGATTTTGAGAGAGGTTGATTCTATACTACCAATGCAATGAAATTAAAGGCAATTAACAACTAATCGATCAATTAAATAAAGCAATTGAGATTCTAAGACAATTAAAGAACGATTTGAATGCAACTGTTCCAATCCACCAAGTTTCACAAGAATTCCAATGGAGGTTTGTTAACTCAAATTAAGGATCACTCCATAAATCATTGATTCAGAGGATTTTGACTATAAAACCTTGAATTCCTTCTTAATTGGGATTAGATTTGAAATCAATTTATAGAACCTTAGAGACAAATCTTAGATTTGTGTAATCCCTATACCAATTGAAGAATTATGCATAGAAATTATTAAATTGTGTTATGAATCTAAGTTTTCTTATGAAATTAAACACGGTTAAGAAGAGAAGTAGAAATCATAGGATAATGCAATAAAATTCATGTCTCCATGGAAATTCTTGAAAATCCTTGATAAACCTTCACAATTGCATCCAAATTAAGGTTTAGCTACTTGTTTCCATTAGAGAAAGCATAGAGAACAGTAGATCTTGTATTGAAATGAGAAGATTCTAGTGTTTGGTTACAAGGAAAGTGTGAGAAAGTGCAAGAAAATCCTATTCTCTCTCTACAATGCTCTCCAATATAAACTATATCTAATATACCTAATGGTGACGAAAATTTCCAGACCAGACCGGAGTCCCTTCCCGTGCCGCCTAGTTGCGTCCGGACCAGGTCTCCAGTCCACTCGCCCTTGACTTCCCGATCCGAGGGACGCCCATAACGGCCTTCTGATCGGGTCGGCGTCCGACCGTGTTCGCGGGGGGCCCATTTCTGACGCCAGTCTCCCTGGACCTGCGTTAGGGACATGGATGTAGCGTGTACCTGCAACAATCGTCACGCCCCTGACACCGTTCTGACACACGCCACCCTGGAGTATGAAGATGGCCCTCTCAAGTGCCCTGACACCGTTCTGACCTTCCAACCAGAAGCCGCCACATGGAAGGACCACCTACCTCCACCACGCGAACATACAAAGGAAAAATTCATCCCCTTCAGAGGTACGCAACACACAAACCTAAAGATTTTTCTCTCCCACACGTTTGAACCCTCTTGAATCTAACTTGAACACCGGAGGGGCATTGGCTCCCATCACACCGGTGGGTTTTAGCGCAGGAGATCACCGGCCGACTAAGGAACAGTTCATCCCAGACCTGGGGGCAAGCCAACAAGAGATTACTGCATCATCACCTAAGTACAAAAACTGAAAGTCTCCTTAAAATTCGCCTAACATAGCCTTTTATACAATGGACAAAAGCAGGGCTCCATAAGATGAGCGCTTAGGTCAAGCCACTGATCGCTCAACTTACGCTCATGAATCGCTCAATTAAAATGACTCTCTCAAGTTTTGCGCTCCTGAATCACTCGGTGTAAATGGCTTGCAGAGTCTAGCGATGCATTTTCTGACGTCTGAGTGCTTAGTGGAATATGCCGATCGCTCGGTAGATTTGGCGATCGCTTGGCTACAATAGGCGATTGCTCAGTTATGCACTTTTGACCCTTTCGTTCATAATTAAGCTCTATTCCCTACAATTAGATCAAAAATGCATATTTAGGATAATTTAAGAATAAAATACTAATCTAATACCTTAACTAGAGCTAACAATACACTAATTAGGGGATTGAGATTACACTTTTAGAGTGTAATCACACTTCAATGACAATGTTTAGCCTTTGGACAAGGTTCAAGTTCTTAGGCTCTTGCTGCTCCGAAATACTTGGGTGCAACCAACTCTCTAAACTCCCATTTTTCATGAATTCGAATACCAAAGCCTTGAAAACAATGTTTGAGCAAGATGTGATTACCTTGACAATACTACGATGGCGAATGTTTTTCAGTGCTCCACATTATGCTATGAAACTCATGTTCCCTCCACGTTCACGAAGGTTGAATATCTTCACACCAACAATTTGTTGATCGGAGTGAAGAATCCCTATATAAACATAACCATATCTTTCTTCGCCAAATAAGTTGTCTGAAGAGAACCCATTGGTTGCTTGAAGAAGTTCTCTATAAGAGAGTTGTAAATATTGGTTTTGGAAGGGAAAGGCTGCAGAGCTTTGCTGTCTAAACCTTTTGAGTCGATAAAGAATAGCTAAAAGGAAAACTAATACTCGAATAGCAGCGAGAGTAACTACTAGAGCTATTCTCTATGTCTAAAGGGTCGTTTCCTTTTCTTTGAAATTCTTTAGCTCCTCCACAGAGTGTAACGGATAATTCTTTCCTTGGCTAGCTACATGACTTCCACGATCTTCCGACTTAAGTATTGCAGAATCTTTGACCAGCACCATACCGATGCAAGGATTCTACTTCATTCATTCTTTGTAGGTCTCTATCTCTGGTCAGGATCATTCCCTCTCGTCTTCGTTTCCCCTTTCCTTCCTTCCTCATTTCCGCCCAACCAAACATGGTGTAATTGGAGCAATTAAGTATCATTTATGTTCTTAGCAACTATGGCATTGCGCTCTCTTTACATCAAGATTAAGGGAGATGAGGTGCTAGTTTTTATTTCTTTTTGAATAGGGTAATCTGTTAGTGCAGTAATGTAATGTTATGTTGATGTTGGTGTCTCACTAACAATTGATGGCTGTTGCTGTAAAGACCATTTTGGTGAGGCTTTTGCAGTTTTGGAGATTTCCTCTACTGCATAGCCTAGCACTTGATGTATGCCTTTTGCATTAATATATATTTTTCACTTGTCAAAAGAAAGATTAAAAAGGCCAACTACGTCTCACTTCTGAACACATGAATATCAAATGAAGCTAAATTTGTATACTTCGCTGGAGTTCCAGTTTACCCCATGTCTAACCTTAAGTTTGTATAATTAAGCACTTTGGCCAGTCATGTTCTAAGCAATGCATCAAAATATGTCTCAACTCTAAAACCAAAAAATAAAATAATAACATGAAAAAATGTTTTTGGTAAAATATGTCTAAAAACAACTTTTCAAAAAATTTCTTATAAGTGCCAACTATTACCACTCTACAATATTAAAATTCTAAGAAAATAAAAGCAGCTTGAGACAATTGTGGTTCTATGGTTCATAAAATGTTTTTTTTTTTTAATATTAGAAACCAAAACCAAAAATTCTTGAAAGTATTGCCAAGTGACCTACCGTAAACTAAATAATTTTTATCTGTTATGCTATGAGTTACATCTTTTTCTTTTCTATATGTTTTTCCTCATCATCAGTTTTTATTTTGGACCAATCTGTTATGTGAGGCCAGAAAACAAAAACGTAACCATGACAAAATGAGATGGAGAACACATACGTAACAAATATAGAGCAAGTTCTGAGAAAGTCAACGACATTAATTAGTCATGGCTTTTGTGATAGTAGCCCACACAACCAGTTTCATGCCATTATTACTTTGCCAACTACAGATTGAGAAAAGAAAAGAGAGAGAGAGAGAGAGAGAGAGAGAGAGAGAGAGAGCTATTTCTTGAACATCGAAAAAAGCTACATGTCATTCCTCCTCCCATCCAGAATCCCTTGTCGCCTAACCCCAAGAAATGCATTAGCGATCTTGTGTAGCTCCATAAGAACATCATTCGCAGTCATTCTCTCACTTGGTATTTCAGCAGAACATGAAATTCCAATTTGAAGGACCGACACAAGGCAGACCTCCATTGTAGAGATGTTGGTTGTGCTACTTTGCGAGGTCTCACTTGGGTCTTCTTCATGGTTCAATATGATTCGAGGATCAACAATCTTCATTACTTGATTTGGAAGAGACATTTTTGCATAGCTATGGAGGCTGATATTGCCAGTGAACATGTTATCAGTAGGTCTTTTTCCTGTGAAAATTGCAAAGAGTAACACTCCGTAGCTGTACATGTCACCTTGCTTTGATACTTCCTCACCCATACCATATTCTGTAGTATATATGAAACAGTAAAAATATGTAAACTTATAAATTTTTGTGTGATATTTGAAAATAGTAAATTTATTTTGTATTTTCTTTGAGGAAAAAAATTATTCTTCAGCATCTCAAAATATAAAATCATCTCTCAAAGTTTAATATCTATGTTGCGATACCACGGCGATATGACAAGAGTTGATTTAATTTGATGCAGTAGCTAAGCACACAACATGGTTAAGTGAAGGAGAGTCATCTCTGGCATCACTAAAATAAGGCTTAATTTGTATATAGACTCGTACTTAGATTTTAGTTCATCACGCAGTGAAAGTATAGAAATTAAATAACAATTCTTTATCAAATTAATGGAAGAAATGATAAATAAAGAAAATTACCTGGGGCAACGTATCCAATCGTTCCTCTAATCCCAATTGAACTTGATTGCTGATGACTAGATTTACCTATGGTGGCTGAAAGAATCTTTGTAAGGCCAAAATCACCTACACGGGCACATAAATCATCATTAAGAAGAACATTGCTTGGCTTTAAATCACAGTGAATAATAGCCGCTTCACAATGATGGTGAAGATAATCCAATGCAGAGGCCACATCAATGGCAATGTTTAGCCTCTGAACAAAGTCCAAGTTCTTAGGCTCTTGCTGATTCGAAAGGCTTGGGTGTAACCAGCTCTCTAAGCTCCCATTTGTCATCAACTCGAAGACCAAAGCTTTGAAATCATTGCCCTTGAAATCAATGCTTGAGCAAGATGTGATTATCTTGACAAGATTGCGATGGCGAATGTTCCTCAATGCTTCACATTCTGCTATGAAACTCTTGTTCGCTCCACGTTCGTGAAGGTTAAGTACCTTCACAGCAACTTGTATGCCTGAATTGAGAATCCCTTTAAAAACAGAACCATATCTTCCCTCGCCAATTAAGTTGGCTGAAGAGAACCCATTGGTTGCTTGAAGAAGTTCTCCATAAGAGAGTTGTAAATATTGGTTTTGCAATAGTGAGGCTGAAGAGGCTCTCTGTCTGGACTTTCTGCTTAGGTAAAGAATAGCTAAAAGGCATACTAGTAATAGAAAAATAGGAAGAATAGCTACTAGAGCTATTACACTACGGCTGAAAGGCTGTTTCCCTTCCTTTAAGACTGTCGACGGACATATAGGCAATTGCAATACCTTGATTCCTCCACAAAGCTTCGCATTTCCAACAACTGAAAAGGCACTAAAATTTGTAAAAACTCCTTTATTTGGAACTTCACCCTCAAACATATTGTAGGAAAGATTGAGATTTTTTAATAAAGGTAACTCTCCTAGAAACCTAGGAATCTGTCCAGACAAGTTATTGCCAGAAACATCGAGGTTCTGAATACCTCTCAATTGTTTGAAGGATTCTGGAATTCTACCAATGAAAATATTGCCCCTCATGTTAAGGAATTCTAAAACTTGACAACTGCCAAGAGTGGTTGGGATTTCTCCATGCAATTTGTTTTCTGATATATCCAGTTGACCCATATTTTTCAAGCTTCCCACTTGCAGCGGTAGCAATCCTGTAAGGTAATTTTGATTTAAGAAGAGAGCAACGATGGAAGAACGAACAAACATTTGTTGAGGTATAGGTCCAGTGAGGTGATTGTATGCTAGACCAATTGCAGTAGGTTCGTGCAATTGCCCAAACAAACAGGGATGCTTCCCTCTATCATATTACCTCGTAGTCCAAGAATACCAAGCCGAGTAAGGTTTCCAATAGAGCATGGAATTTCTCCAGAGATGCTAGTCCTTTCAATTGACAACTTTTCCAACCTGAAAAGTTTTCCGATGGAATCAGGAATAGTGCCTGTGAGCATGTTCTTACCCAATGCAAGCGTACCCAAGTTTACAAGGTTTGTAATCTCGAGAGGTATGCTTCCAGATATATAGTTGCCATCTATGCTGAACCAAAGAAGGTTGGTGGAGAGATTTGCAATGGAATGGGGGAACAAACCTTTAAAACGATTTTCAGACAAATCCAAGAATAGTAAATTAGAACAATTGGATAAAGAAGTGAGAAAGTTCTTCAACTCGTCGCCCTTGCTACCTTCTCCCAGTTTATTGCTGAAAAAAAGTAACCTTTGCAGCTCATGAAGGAATCCCAAATTCATTGGAAGAGGCCCAGTAAAAGAATTCAAGGTAATATCAATTTCTGAGAGTCCAGAAGCATTGGCTATTGAGGAGGGAATAGGACCATAGAATCGGTTGCTGGAAACATAAAACCCTTGTAGTTTTGGAAGGGTCAAACCCAAATCTGGGGGAAGGCTTCCGCGCAAGAAGTTGCCCGAGACAGTAAAGAAACTGATGGATGAGATATTGTAGAGCAAAGCTGGAACCACACCAGACAAATAGTTAAAAGACAGCGAAAGAATCTCCAGCTTTGAAAGCTGAACAAGTTCGGAGGGAATGCTTCCCTCTAGATTATTGTGCGCTAGAGAAAGCACCCGAAGATTGGAAAGGTTTCCAATTGAAAGTGGGACAGTTCCAGTGAGATGATTTAAACCAACATTCAGATTCAAGAGATTAGACAAAGAACCCAGCTCGGTAGGAATTTTACCTCCTAGATTGTTATCGATTACAGTGATGACTATAAACTCTGAACAATGACTCAAATTGGTAGGAAGTTCACCTTGGAAAGAGTTATTCAAAAGAACAAGATATTGCAGACGAAACAACCTGCCGATTTCTGGAGGGATTTTGCCATGAAAACTGTTGTTACTGAGTTCAATCATCCTAAGGAATGTGAGGTTGCCAATGTGAGGAGAGAGAGAACCAACCAAAGCCAGGGATGACAGGTTTAGGCTGGTCACACGCTGATGCCGACGACCGCACGTAACTCCTTGCCAATTGCAGAAGTGAGTAGAACGATTCCATGATCTGAAGGCACCGAGAGGATCTCCTGGTATCATATCCTTGATTGCAAGCAGAGCTTGATGATCCGTCTCATTTGCGAGGACGAAACTATTGCTGCCAGCGACAATGGCAATCAATCGGAGAGAGTTCATGAAAAATAACATTAAACAGAGGACAGAGAGCCTGAGAAAAGTATTTGTTTGCTCCATTTGGTGTCGAAGTATATTATATGAATGGGAAATGGAGAGCTAAATATGTACATATATATAGAGATAGGTACACACATATGGTTAACTGGAAGAAGACTTGAACTCTTTTGTGCTTGTGGAAATGTGCTCATAATTGATAATGAATTAATCATATACTCCATGCATCGGCCGAAGAATTTTTCCCCAACCGACTCAAAGTACAAAAATAAAAATAAAAAATGCATTCTTTAAGCAGAGTCTTTGCTATGTCATTAAGGTTGTAAACAGTGGCGGATTTTATACGGGGGAAGCTCCGGCAAAAAAAATTTATTTAAGGGGGTAAGATAAATATACAAAAATCTATGGAATATATGAAATTTTTGAATAAGTTGAGGGGGCGCGCCCGTGCCCCTGCCCCTCTGTCTGCAATTGGTTGTAAGTCTGTCCAGAGAAGATCTATCAGAAATCAAGTCTCATCTTGAAAATTTCTTTGCCTATATATATATATATATACATTTTGCGGTTTGATTTCGTATTTCTAAATACTTGAAACTACATAAAAGGGAGTTTAGAATTTAGTGTTGATTCATCCAAAGATTACATCAAAGTATTCACAGCTCATTGTTCAACAATCGTATGACAAGCCTGGCGAATTCATGGCACTGTGCTAGTCACTATCACCTTTATATATGCCATGTTCAATCCTCACCTTGTAAATTAATTTTTAGGATTGAGTGAGGCTTATAAGTTTTTTTTTTAACAAAAATAAAAAATATTTACACTGTGTTTGAATCAATGATTTAGTGATATAAAAGAAAAAAAATGAAAAAAAAAGAAAACAAAAACTTTCTTTTATTTTGTTTTCTGTTTTCTTCACATTTTCTTTTTTCTTTGCTTTTTCAATAAGTTCGGGCTTTTCTATCTCTTTTATTCCAAAGTCAAAATTGGAGAGCCAAATATGTATATATGGAGAAAGATACACAAATGATCAACTGAGGAGGTGTTTGAACGTATCTTATTTAGTAACTTATGGCTTAAGTTTATGACTTTTTAAAAATGTATTTAGGTAAGTAATTTAAAAAAGCAGTTTATGTTTAATCATATTTTTTAAAAAAAATTAATTTTAAAAATAATTTTTTAAAATTAACTTATAACTTATAATTTATAGTTGATTGTTTATAAGTCAATTGGTCAAATATCCGAAAGACTTGGGCTCTTTGTGTGGGTAGTTTCTTGTGTCTAAAACCTTAATGGGTGCAAATGTATTTAACTTGATGTAAACCAGTAGAAAGTTCATGGGTTGAGAGAGAGAGAGAGAGAGAGAGAGAGAGAGCGTAACGCGGCACTGACTAAAATGTAATGGCTGAGCTCAATAACGTGTGCATTGGTTTCGACCAATACTATTAAGGCCAAGTCAGGAAAGGAACAATTCCCTTTCACACTTTGTCCACTGATCATTGAACTGCTCCAATGTGGCAATGACGATCTCGAACGGGCTATCAAAAATATCTCCTTTTAAAAACAAAATGTTGGTATTTGGGTCAGCTGATGGGCATGGTCTAGAATCTAGACTCATGACCAATGGGGTGGTAACTATTCACACTTCTCGTTATATAGGAAAGTTACACACATGTTCTGTAGATATGTGTAATACATGTTATACTAAAAACATGGCCTCTTGGTCTCTTCTCTTCTCTTTATGTAGAGTTCGTCTCTTTCATTTCGTGTGTAAGTTGTAAATAGTGTGAGTAGTTGGCTCTCATGGGTTTGATTTCGCTCCACTTCAGCAGGATCGGCTCAAGATAATTTATAGTTTAAGACAATAATTTTAAATAAGACCTTATATATATATTTTTTAATTATTGTAAAAAAATTTGACTTAAATTTGTTACTGTTAAAATTAACTAATGAGTTGATTTTGAACTTGTTCTTATTGTAAAAAAAAATGGAGACACTATATAATATTTAACTATAACATATAAGATTTTAAAAAGTCTACGATTTTTTAAATTATTTTGTACAATTGATTTTATTGGGTGAAATCAATTGTTTTTTAAAAGTTAACTAAGGTAGTTAATTTTCGGTCTTCTTTTTGTAGTACTTTATTTATTTATTTATCTGAACTAAACTTTTTGTTTTAGAAAATTTATAGAACAACTTAATTATAGCATGTAAAAGTTTAAAAAAAATTAGAACATTTAAAATTTTATTTATTTGTACAATTTGTTGGTTAGTTAAACTTGTATTTTCCTCTTAGTGAAATGTGATTTTTTGACTTCTTTTTTTATGAACTGTTTTTTTTCTTATCTACATTGAGGCTTTTTTTTTTTAAATGTTGAGAAATTACAAGAAATTTTTAAAATTTTGAGGCCTTTAAAATTGGGGACCTAAGGCGGCCGCCTCACCTACCTATAGGGTTGAGTCGACCCTGACCCTGAGTACTCTATAGGAGCCACTCAAAGCTTAGAGGGGCACTTGCCCCCACTCAACTTTTAAAATTTATATTTTGATCACTAGTTTTAGAATTGTTTTGTCAATGCCCCCTCTGCAAATTTGTAAATACCCTCATAAATACCCTCACAAATTTGTCAATTCCCCCTCTTACATTACAATTTTAGATGCATTTCTCAATTTCCTCCCTAGAAATTTCTAATATCACATTAAATAGTTATTTTTCTTCAAAGACCTTTTTATATATTATATATAAGCATATATAAATTATGGTAATGCTATACATACAGAAAATTTATATAAGATCATATACAAAGTGAGGTGGTTGAATCTAAGTCTTTCAGTTTAAAACCAAACATTCATAATGATGATTTTTAATTACAAAAGCGGCATTGACACATCATTTGGTGAAGTTTTTTGTACAATTTGTCTAAAAAAATAGTATTTTTTGTATATTATACATATATATAGAAGTCAAGTGCCTATTGTTGATTTAAAAAAAAAATATTCAGGTTGTCATTCATGATTGTCCTCCCTGGATAAATTTTTTTTGCTTCGTTACTGAAATTGATCACAAATTGCACGTGAAACATCTTCGGGTTAAAGACCTTGAATCTTTCTTCGGGTTTGACACCCAAAAGATTTGTTTGAGTCCGCTTCCACATCATTAATATTCTACACAACAACAGGTAAAAAAAAAAGAAGAAGAAGAAAGAAAAGCTCAAAAATAATCCTATTAGTGTTTGTTGTTGTCTCAAGCTTCAACCCAAAATTTTCTTCTGGATTTTTAAAATTTTTTATAAGATTTAGTATTAATTATACCTCTTTACCACTCCTCAATCAACAAGAGTGTTGTCAACTTTTATAAATGTTGTTCGATTTACCCCTCAATTCGATACTAAGGGGTGTTTTGACGTAGCTTATAACTTATTCTTATGGCTTTTTTGAAATGTGTTTGGGTAAGTGGCTTAGAAAAGTAACTTAAGTCAAATCACGTTTTTTGAAAAAAATTATTTTTAAAAATAACTTTTTATAAATAATTTATAACTTATAATTTATGACTTATAAGACAGTTAGTCAAACACTTCTTAATTAACTAGAGTCAGTATTATTTTATAATTATTTTTTTGCGTTCTTAATTTAAAGTCCTCTAGCAAGGATCGATCCCATAGGCCTGTACTTACTGCTCATGTAAAGACACTGCTTTGGTTACCCACTGTTCTCTCTCGCTCAACATTTGTCTGCATGCATATGCCTAAAATACTTCAACATAGGCAAAATCCTTGTCATGCTGAAGAACCCGCGATAAAGTTTCCTTCCGTGTAGGAACGCTGCAGTTGAAATAACGCGCAGTTGCACTGCCGCCTTCGCGTGAGTCGTATGGAAAATTCAAGGGAGGAGAAAGAGAGAGACCATTTCTTGTACCGCAAATCACGTTAACATCTCTCAGTCTTTTGGTGAAAGTGACAAGTGAACCAAGCAATAACTTATTTATTACTCTTAAAACGCTACTTGTTCTTCTTGTTCTTCATTGACATAGGATGTGTCCCTTATTTATCTCACCTAATAGATAGATTATACTTATTATATGAGTAATAGAGTAAGGATAATATGATGCTTCAGTATCACTGAATAAATTTTGTTTTCCAACCACACTATAGAGTTTTAAATCTTTTAAGCTTATGAGCTTATACAGTGGCACATTCTGAATTTTAAATGAGGAGAACCAAGGTAAAAAAAATTTATTCAAAAGAGGGTAAGATAAAAAATTTTAAATTTTAAGAGGTCATTATACTATATTTTTTTAAAAATATATAAAAATTCATAGAAATTACAAGAAAATTTTAAAAATTTTGGCGCCCCCTCCGTCCGCCAAAGGGCTTACATATTCTCTCTTTAAGCTAGTGTCCTAGGTGGCATGGCAATATGAGTGGAAAATGTGTAATCGAGAGGCGTTCACTCTATCAGGCAAAGGGCTTACATATTCTCTCTCTTTAAGCTAGTGTCCTAGGTGGCATGGCAATATGAGTGGAAAATGTGTAATCGAGAGGCGTTCACTCTATCAGGCAAAGGGCTTACATATTCTCTCTCTTTAAGCTAGTGTCCTAGGTGGCATGGCAATATGAGTGGAAAATGTGTAATCGAGAGGCGTTCACTCTATCAGGCAAAGGGCTTACATATTCTCTCTTTAAGCTAGTGTCCTAGGTGGCATAGCAATATGAGTGGAAAATGGCATAGCTCTATCAGGCAATGTTTTAAAAATCAAACCTTTGAAAGAATTGGCAAAAAATCGAGCTACAAGTCATTGGTTGAATTATCGGGTCAATTGTTATTGACTCGTAATATTATAATTATGTTATTTATTTATTTATTATTAATAATAAAATGTATTTTATTTTTTATACTAATTTTAAAACTTAAAATTTAAAAATTTGAAATTAAAACTAAAATTTTGCCTTAAAAAACTAAACTGATCGATTAAAAAACTGACTGGGTCGCAATTCAACCGTGATTCTTGTTAAATTTAATTATATTTTGATCAAAATAAATTTAAAAAGCTAATCGAATCGTTGCTCAGCCGATTCTTAGTTTTTCAAAATTGGTCGGTCCGATCCGTATTTGAAAACATTGCTGTCAGGAAGAACTTTGTGTGATTTGTTTGCGTGGAATACGAACTTGATGTAATAGAATTAGGTTGGAATCAGGAAAGTGAGATGGAGAGAAAGTGGTCTCAAGAGTGTAAATTATTTGGTGGTATTGAAACAATACGTCATCCTTTCACTTTTCTCATCCACGTACAGTGCAATGAGTCCACCACTGCTAGATAGATCCGGTGTTTCCAAAATTTTTTCCCGAACGTGGGTTACTAATTTATCAAGGGCAACACTATGTTTAGATCCACAATTTTGTGAGGAAAAAAGAAAAGGATAAATATATAAAATTACATAATATGTTTTGTAGTTAAAAAAAGTAAAGTATAAAATAACTTAAAAAATATATATATAAAGAATAATTTGAAATTTTTTATTTTGTTCACTTATTTCTTTTCTTTATTTTTTCTTAATAAATATGAATTCTAAATAAAGTATAAAAGTCAATAAAGAAACAATTTCCTTGGTCTTCTGTTTGTTGAAGTGTTCTAGTGTAGCAAAGGATCTACAATCTCAATCGGCAAACTAAAATCTCGTATTATATCTTGTAAGTGGGATTTTTTGAAAGGTCTGGCTGATCATTCGAACCACTACTCAGGAATCCCCAACCTACTGTAAAGAAACAAAGAGTTAGAATGGGTCGACTCGCTTTGGGCCGATTACACTCTGACGGTTAAGTTAGTTATTTTCTTAAAAAATGGAATGGAATTTACAAGTGTATATAGCTAAGTCGGAATGGTCATACCTTACTCTCTCTTAGCTTTGGTATTTATAAGGTGGCGCTCTCTGTAGAGCCTACTCGATACTCATGACTCCCTGCTCAGGTCTATGCTCACTAGAACCGGCTGATCAGACACAATTTCTCTTGTATCGCTTCACTAGAGCTTGACTGACTAGACGTGAGCATCGTTGGTTGTATGCAGTGCCTCCTTCATATTCAATGCGAGTCTGTTCTCTATTTAATGCTCTGTTACCCTGCATGATTACACCCCTAATATGGGCTAGAGGGGGCCCTAGTTTGGATGGACAAACTGACCAGGGCCTGTGGCGTAAGACTCAACCATGGGCTGCTCCAAGCCCAGCTCAGCAGTGCCAATTGACATGGACCTGCCCAACAATTTTGGGCCGTATTTATTTGACCCACAATTGCCCCTAGCCCTAGTGCCTCGATTGTAGGGGTCTTAGGCTAACCTTTCGCAACGGCTCGATGACGTCAACTGTCAGGCCCTCTTTAATGGGACGTGACTATTGGGCTGCCCCAGGTTTGTTGTTGCTATGCTATCACTCTTTTCGCATACTAGAGGGGTGTATCCACTGTTTGAATGCAGAACTTCCTCACGCTTTGCATCCGTCTCTTTTGCGAAGACTGTCATTCTATAAGTCTTCCCTTTCTTTGCATTCTTTCTTCATTTTTCTTGCTTCGAACCCTAGAACCCCTTGGTAGCCATGGGCACCAGACTTAGGGGAATACTTAGCCATTCTGATTCCATAATTGCTTTCAAACAGCGGTACAATTTTCCGACAGGGGTAGATATAGGTTTAGTAGGGCCGAATGATGACGATTGGAAGGTGATTGAAGAGGGGACTCCGTTTCCTTTTGTTGCAATAGTAGAGGGCGACCTTAGGTTTCCCTTTCATCCCTTCTTGACTCAAATCCTTAGCCATTACGAGATCGCCCCAATCCAACTATTGCCGAATAGTTACAAAATAGTGATGGGGATCATGGAACTGAACCGCTGTTTGGGCCTAAACCTGGGTCTTTATGAATTCAATTATGTTACGTCACCGTGGAGGCGGGCAGTGGCAGTAAAACGGAGTAGTACAAATATTATTTTAGAGCCAGGCATGCATCGAGGGAACTGGTCCAATTCCTTCCTAGTTCGGGGAAGGGGATCGACGATGCTATAGTGAGATAAGGGGGCCATGGGAATTTGGCGATATCCCCGTAGAACTGGCGCCAGAGATGAGGTGCCCCAGGACGCCGAAGAGAATAGGTTTACCCTTCTCTTCGCTACTTGATGTAATTTTTTCTCTATTTTGATTTTTCCATGGCTCGTTGTTTATCTTTGCGCTTCTGTGTTTCCTAGCTACCTTAGAACCCCGGGATAAGGAGACCGAACACCTCAGCGTTGATCTTGCTGCCTTGGGGTGAGTCTGGGCGTACAAAGGTGAGGGTGAGCTGCAAGGGATAGGCCGCGCTGCACATGTACTCCTGGGCTACCCAATTCGATACCAAACCTTTACTGCGACAAGCGGGGTGTCTGCCGCCATGATTGCTGCCCAAAAAGCGGAGGTAGCTCGACATGACATTTGGGATCACTCATCTCTCCCACCGTCTCTAAGTTTCGCACCCATTGTCGTGGTCCCTGTCTCTGCCCTTGAAATAGCTCCGAAAGTTCGGGATCTCGCTCTAACACTGGGGCAGAGGGGTTCCAAGAAGAGGCAAGGTACAGCCTCATCTTCTGCCGAAACCGCTACCTAGGTTGGTGACACTGATGCTCTTCCACCACCCATTGTGCCCCCTGCTACTAGAGTTCCTGCTACTGCCGCGGTGGTCGATCCCGTAGAGGAAACAGCGGCCCCAGTGGTGGTGAAAAGTAAAAGGTTGATGAAGACTGCTGAGAAGGCCGACGCTCGAGAGATGGCCGTAAGCACGACCGCTACCCCAGATAGATCGGTGGGGCCTTCTGCTACGGAGAAGGGCAAGGGCACAGTGGAGGGACCGTCTGATGAAGAATTTGTAGTGCGGCCTAAGATCGGCGAGCGGGCTATGACTGTCGAGGACTCGATGCTGCGTTGTCCCGGCGCTCCTATCGGAGCCCTCCAGGCTATCATACCGCCTAGGGACGTCAAAGAACTAGACAGCATCGATACAGGGGAGTTGATGCTTGGAGCAGTTCGGTTAGCGTTTGTAGTGAGCCAACTATACTGAACTCTTTCTTTTGCCTGTTAAGTTTGGCAATCCTGCACTAATGCCCGCTTTCCCTTGCTCTCCTCAAGGTGCCATTTATGGCTTGGAGATTATGCAACAGTTCTGCAGTCTTCAAGATCGGCACAAGGCAGTTTTGAGGAGACATTTTGACTTGAAGGATAGCTTCCACCAGAAAGATCGGGAGGCCAGAGCTCTCCAGAAGGCTTGGCAGGACAGCCAGGGTGAATTTGCCAAAGCGCAGGCTTCCTTCAACCGGAAGGAGAAAGACTACCAAAAAGCTAAAGCTGAAGCCGCCGATATAAAGCCCAGGTTGATCGAAGCCGAGGAATCGACAGTTGAGGCAAGAGCATCTCTGGCCGAAGCTCGACTGGAGGTGGAGCATTTAAACAAGGAGGCAGAAGCCAAGTACGACAAGGGTTTTGAGGATGCTGGGGATCATTATGAGGCCCAGGTGAAGCAGATCGCTGAACAGATATTCCAAGATGACTGGAAGGCAGCCCTAAGACAGTTGAAGTTGGACAAGTCTTCTCCTCTCTGGGCGAAAATTTCTGCCCGCGCTAATGCGGTACTTGAGTCAGAGGACGAGGCTGATGAAGAGACCGTTCGTGAAGAGGAGATAGACGCTCCTAAGCTTCAAGTGGATAAAGAAGCCAGTCCAGCCAAGCTTCCCTTAGCTAAACTGCCATCGCCCTCCGAACTGCACCAATCGGACAATCCTCTGTCGACCCTCCATCCGTCGAACTAGCTTAGAGCTCCCTTTTCTTTTTTTGTTTGAACTGTATTTAATTTCGCTGGAAGCATTTATGTATCGAATTCATTTTGTACATATATTTTTACGAACATGTCCTTTGTTTAGATAAAACAATTTTGTTATCTGTATGTTTGAGCTACCGAATTTAGCCAGCCCAAGCCCCTGCCTAATTTGAGGGGAAAAATTTAACAAGTTACCCTTCTTAGGTTAATGGGCTATGTTTGTAACAAAGTAAGTGCCCCTAGCTTTAGTCCACACACAAATATAAACCTTGCTACCCCTAAATTTATCAAATTTGGTTAAAATCGAGGCAAGTTACTTAGTTTTGTTGTTTTGATGAAAGTCTCTGCCGATTTATTTAGATAGGGCAGGTTTGAATGCTAGCTGTTATTGACCTTCTTTGGCCGTCTTGGTCATGAATGATCTAGGACCAGGTTTTTATACCTAGTTTTTATGACCTTCATTGGCCGACCTGGTCATAAATGATTCAGGACCAGGTTTTTTTTTGTTTTGGTCTTCCTTCAATACTTTGAAGTTTGGAGGGGCCTCAAGTTTGCTGAGTAGCTTCCAATTTTCATTGATTTGCGCAAAGATTATATATTTGTCGAAGGAAATTACTCCCTTACAGGTGGATACATCCTTTGAGAATAAAAGGGCCTATGGGTCGTTGCTGCTTTTTTTGACAGCTCCTAATCGATATGCCCCCAGCTTGGGCCCAACTCATCGTTGACTGGATGCTACATGTTGCATATTGTCTGAGTGGATCATGAATTCGGCGGTTCGGCAATCCATGGCTTGGTAGAACCTCGCATACAGAGATTCATATTCTAAATTTTTGTTGTAGTGAACTTCAATTTAATGACCTGCCCCAATGCCGTAGCGTTTGATAATTATCCTTGATTTGCCCCCGATCATTGGATGCTTTGTCAGAGAACGACATCCAATTGATCATTTTTCTGCCGAACTGGCAGGGAGATGTCATCATGTTGTACGTCGGCATTCGAAGTTAGATTGGTTGCCTGTGGAAGTTCAACAAAAAATTTTGCAACAAAGTTAGTCAAAAGCTGGCCTCTACCTGTCGCTTGGGGTCGAATTTGGCATTGAATAGTCTGGGTCTTACTGCATGGTCCAAAACTGTGGGGTAAAGGAAGAACTTTTCAACCTTTTGTGGCATATACCATAAGGAAGCATTGCTTGGCAACAACTTGGTCCCCTCTAATTTCTTGGACTCTTTCCGTGGAAGGGAATTGAATCAACTGGTGGTAGGAGGAACGGATGGCTTTTATGAGGTGTAACCATGTTCGGCCCATGATTGCATTATATGGGGAGGGTACGTCGACCACCAGGAATTCTATATGTAGGGTAATCCTTCTGGCAGTCACAGGGATGGTTACCTTCCCAAGCGGCCAGATTGGGTCGGAGCTGAACCCAATCAACGGGTTAAGCGAGGGCTGGAGGTCAGCATCATTCAATTCTAGCTTCTTAAACAGGTCGTAGTACATGATCTCGGAGGAGCTTTCTTGGTTAATGAGTAGTCTCTTCACGTCACACACTGCCATTCGTAGAGTAATGACTAGCGTGTCATTATGGGGAGTTTGAACTCCCATAAGATCTTCCTCCGAAAAGGTTATAGCCGCACTGTTTCCTCCGGCCTTGACTTTCTTGGGAGGGGGGCCTATTTGCATTACCTCCCGTAGGTGCATGGCCTTTCAAATATTTACCCAGTACTTGTTTCGGTTGGTAGCTTCTGATTTTGCCAATCCGTGCAGTATGTTGATCACCTGGATGGACTCAGCTTGGTCCTCTTTCAGGGGGGCCTCCAGCTTTGGCTGCTTGGCCTCCTGTTTCGTCTTTTCCTTGTCAATATACTGGTCAAGATGGCTAGCCTTCGCCAAATCCTTAAGGTGATTTTTCAGATGTTAGTAATTTGCTGTTTGATGCCCCCTCTCCCTGTGATAGGAGCAAAACTTTAACTGGTCTCAGGCTATAGGGTCTCCTCCCAACTTTGGGAGCCATTTGAAGAACGACTAGTTGCAAATTTGGGTGAAAATTTTATAAACGAGGTCTTTGAAGACAATGTAAACCTTATTACTTGCCTTATTACTCCGGTTGTTGTTGTCATCCTGTTGAAACTTCTTCGTGTCACGCCTATTCCATTTTTTGGTGATGGTGCCGACCTTCTCAAGGATGGGCTGTGGCACATCCTCCTCTAACCTTGCGTATCGCTCGATTCTCAACATCAGTTCGTGAACCTTGAGGACTAGTTTTTTCATTAAGGACTGTCGTAGGCGGTGCTCTCTGGGCAGGCTGATTTTAAACTGAGTCAAAGCCAGCTGCTTGCTGCACTCGTCAATCTCATTATTTGCTGCTCAGTAGCGCTGCGCATACGTCCGTAATCCTTCTCCATCATTCTTTCGTAGGTTGAGTAAGAAGTCCACCTCCCTAGGTTGCTTACTGTTGGCTATGAAGCGAGTAGTGAACAGTTCGGCAAGTTGTCTCCAGTTTGATATCGATTTGGCAGGCAACTTGTCTAACCATCATAAGGCCACTTCTCCCAAACTGGATGAGAACACGCGACACATCAGGGATTGATCCTCGCTCCAAAGTGCCATCATTTGCTTGTAGTAGTGAAAGTAACTGATTGGGTCGGCCTTTTCGTTGTATGGTGTAAATTTTGGTGGGGAGAACTTTCTCGGAGGCTATCAGCTTTCGATCTCCTTCGTGAAAGGCGTGGATGCTATCTGATCCAAGGCTCTGCTGACCATATCCTGAGTAGTGCGCGCTTTGGGGGGCTGCTCTTTGTTATCAAGTTTCTCATTTAGCCATCTCTCTCCTTCCTTCTAATGCCGACCAGTTCCGGGCCATTCCCCATCTTGTGGTCTCCGGCTCCTCCTGTGGTACCGATCTCCTTGTCTGTTACTGTTGCGGCCGGTGTTGGAGGCATGGCTCCTGACAGTGCGCATAGGCGTTGGGCTCTTATTTCTGAAATCTCGATTCCTCCTTTCATCGTGACGGACCGGTGATCTCCTCCTGGCTCCATCATCCCTCCTGGACATCGCGCCCTTCATTGCTTTGAGCTGGGAAGTAAGCCTGGAAATTTGATTGCCACATCCCGTAGCTCCCTTTTCTGTAGCATGAAGTGAATGGTCACTGGGCACACGTCCACTGGAAAGGGAAGGGCTCAGGTCCTGGTGATGATTTCTATGAAGGTTTGGCCCCCTAGCATAGTACGGGTCCCATCGTAACACGTCTCGCATTCTTCGAGGGCTGCCAGTAGGAAATCGGGTCTCCGACCTCCTCGTTCATCCCTGACTGCTTCTTTCTGGGTAGTCTGGTGGCTAGACAAGTAGGTATTATCGTTGAGGGAATTTCGTTCCTTCGTCCTATGGCACGGGTTTCTCTTCTCCCTAAGAAGCTAGTACTCATATTTACTTAGACCTTCCCATAGACGGCGCCAATTGTAAGTGAGATTTTTGGGAAGGCCTGATCGATCACTCAAACTACTACTGATGAGTCCCTAACCAGCTCTAGAGAAACAGAAAAGTTAGAATGGGTCGACCCGCTTTGGGCTGATCACACTCCGATGGTCAAGTTAGCTATTCTCTTCAAGAATAGAATGGAATTTACAAGTGTATATGGCTAAGTCGGAATGGTCATACCTTGCTCTGGTATTTATAAGGTGGCGCTCTTTGTACCCGATACTCATGACTCCTTGCTCAGGTCTATGCTCGCTAGAGCCGGCTAATCAAACACAATTTCTCTTGTATCACTTTGCTAGAGCTTGACTGACTGGACATGAGCGTCGTCGGTTGTGTGTAGCGCCTCCTTCGCATTTAATGCGGGTCTGTTCTTTATTGAATGCTCTGTTACCTTGTATGATTACACCACTAAGCTGGGCTAGAGGGGGCTCTAGTTTGGATGGACAAATTGACCGGGGCCTGTGGCATAAGACTCAACCATGGGCTGCTCCATGCCTAGCTTAGTAGTGCCAATTGACATGGACCTGCCCAACAATTTTGGGCCTGTATTTATTTGACCCACATATCTCATTAATTATTCTTCTAGTTACTGGAGATAAGAAAAGAAAAGCTCAGAAACAAGCAATCAAAGATAGCTTTTTCTTCTTCTTCTTCTTCTTCTTCTTCTTATTATTATTATTATCTCTTGGCTTGTTCCCTCCTATGACTGTCGCCTTTGTTTGGTAAAGACGCAACATCCAAGCATGACAAATCCATCGAGTTTTATCTACCTTGATCTTTATTTCCCATGGAGCTAAACTGCAAAATAATACCATTTTTTATGCAGCGAGCGGTGATGAAAAATCACAAGATTGAACGCCTTCCACAATCTGTTGAATTTCACTACGAAGATATCAGGAAGTAGGCAACTACTGTTTGTAGATCTTCACCAATAACACAAAGAACAATAGGAATAAAGAGAAAACTTATCTAAATATTATTAATCAATCAAAAAGTTACATATGAGGAAGGTCCTTACATTGTATTTAAAGAAAAAACACGCACGCTAATCCTAATTACCAAAACCAATGCAAAAATAAAGAAAATAAGAAAATTATCAAAAATAGCAAAATTTGAGTTAGGCTCAAATTTGAAAACTAAAACCATAAAGAAATTACCAGGAAAAAACCTAGACTAAATTGGATTTGTATGCCCAAGATATTAAACAATCAAATCTTTTAAAAATGCAAAATTGGCCTTTTCGAGCCTAAATGGTGGAATTTGCCAAAATTTCAACGTTCCTAGTTATTTTTAGAATTGCAATGTTCATCAACCTTCTAGTAGCTTTGTCAGCTGTCTAATTTGTCCTTGTATTGGTCCAAATGCTCCATATAATCTAATGTCACGTATACGATTGCATCAATTTTGGACAGTGTTATTGTCGTTGTCAGCTGATAAGTTTTTGTTGGTACCCCTCAATTGACCTACCCAAAATATGACATGCCACAAAATAGTTTTGAAAACTCAAAAAACTTATTTTTGTTCCCCAAAATTGGGTGTTTTCAAAAAAAATTTTCAAAAATAGTTTTCGAAATAGGTTTACCAGTTGTGGTTTTATCAATTTTCAAAAACAAAATTATAAAATAAGAATCGAAACCACAACCTAACGCCGAATATTCGAGAATATTGTAAGACCTTGTCTATGTTCCAAACCAGTACGCAATTAGGGCATGTTACTCAATTACCAAGCTTAATTGTCATTCTTGGCGAGAAGGTAATGAACTCTGCATCTCCTCAAATCTTTTATATTCTCATAGATCTCGAAAAGTTATATGAAATTGATATATTATGGACTCGAAACGGAGATCTGAGCGTTGAGATAAGGCCTTTCAAAATTTCAGCTCTGCATGCTTTAAAGACTTGTATTGCAGCTTCAACAACTTGTACTCTAGCTTCCAATTCACTCAAACACATCCTCGAGACATGATTACAACTCAAAATTGAATTGCAATCAAATTACTCCTATGGGTTATTCAAACACTCCTTAGCATTTGTTTGAACACCCAATCCTATTAAGCTCATTTACATGAAAGAATAATTGAAGAGATACTTCAAAGATTTTGTTCACGAAATTTGCCAAGACAATAAAAGTTCTAACAGTACATTTTGCCCCCATTTCATTGACTATAATAGGGTAGCTCATAGTGTAGCTAGACATGTCCTGAATCTCGAGTCCAATATATGGCGGAACACTAAGTTTTCAGTTTCGTTATCTTTCTTGGTTGAACAAGATGTACTACATTGGTTAATTCACTAAAATCTCTTCTTTTTTTTTGGTGGGAAAAAAAATTGATTAAAACCTATATTTGCTCACCTTTGAATTTACAAATACTTACGTTTGCCTTCACTAAATATGTAGCAATATATATATATATATATATATGTATACCATTGAACTTTTTATTATTTGGCTAAGTAAACAACACAATTTCAATTCCTAACACTTTATTCTAATATTAAATTAAGATGGTCTTACCCATTAATATTTTATTTATCTAAACCCCATCTACTACTATTTTAAAAAGTAAAAAAAAGACCAAAATCCCAAAACCTTTTGTATTTGGCATTTTTGTCCTATCCATAGATACTTGGTTACTTAATCTCATAACTCCTTCTCGAAATTTCGTAATCTTAGCCAGCCAAATACAGATTAAGGTTTTTCATATGGGTACAATTTTTTTTTTCATATACATCTTTTTGCAAAGACAATGCCCTATTTTTTTGCTTCTTAAATAAAATTATCAATTTATTTATCAAAAAAAAAATTTTCAATTAGAAAACAATTTTTATTAACGAATCTGTGTAAGTTTTTCCCTTACTGAATAAAAATTTTGGATTCACTCCTGTATGTAACAAGATATATGTAATGTTCCGAGAAACTTATCGAGAACAGAAGACAACACACCAGATAGATGCATTGTTGAAAATTTTCAAAAAAAAAAAACAAATGTTGTGTGTGTGAGATCGTGGTTTTTACTTGAAGCAATCCTGCCAATATTCTTTGCTTTTCGTTGAAAATGTGAATTTTTACAGTTATTGCTAATTTTCAGAGGAGCTGTTTTCGTGTTAAGTAGTATTTGAACCAATAAAGTTTCTTTGAGCCAATGGGCGTCGACGAGCCGAAGTCAAAGATGGAGAGATCTCCATATATCTAAGTTCAAAGTTCTCAGGCCGCAGGAAAGATTAAACACTTTATTTTATATAGGCAGCAATAGATTGTTGACTCGCCTCCAAATGTCCCTTAAACAATTGGAGTTAGTTATCTGCAAGAGTGCAGGCCGTGATAAAGTATAAATTAATAATTAAGTATTTTTTTTTCTTTAGGGACCGAATCTAATATAGGCATTGGACACTCAACTTGTACTAAACTAATTAAGATTTATTAGATATTATGTGAATCAAATCTAAAATAAAATAGAAAATAAAAGAGACTGAAATTTTTTTAAGTTTTGATGGTTGTTTTGAATTACTAACCTATTATAATAAAATTAAAAGTAATTAACACTAGACATTTAAATTAAGGAAAAACTTGAATATAATTGATTCAATCCACCAATTCACAACAAGAGTTTCAATAGAGAATTTTATAACTCAAATTAAGAATCACTTCATGGATTCTTGATTCAAAATATTTTGAGCATAAAATTTTGAATTCATATTTAGTTGAGTGTAGAGATGAAACCAATTAGTAGAGCTATAAAAACAAACCTTAAAAATGTGCAATATTTATACCAATTAGTAAGTTGTGCATAAATATTATCAAGATGGGTTATGAATCTAAGTTTTCAAATAAATCTAACACTCAACCAAATAGAATTATAGAAATCTAGAAATAAATCTTTAAAGTTCATATACCCCCATTGAAATTCTTGAAGATCCTTGATACATCTTCACAATCACATCCAAGATAAATTTAGCTATTTGAATTTGTTAGAAAAGCATGTAAAAATATAAGGAGAAAGCATGAACAATTAAATCTAAATTTTAGTTGAATAATAAAACTATTTGGTTGCTAAGAAAATACAAGAAAGTGAAATAAAATACAATACAAGGAAAGAAAATTACAAGTTCTACACCTATACTACCATTGCAAAGCTAAATCTAAGCCAAAAATGGAACAAAATGAAAAAAAACCAACTTTGGAGGAGCTCTCCCGCCGCCCCCTTGGCTGCTACAAATCCTAAAACCAACTATCCCCCTTTCTCTCGCACACACAGCTTTTATACTTGGAATTCTGTAATGACCAATTGATCAGTCAAAATTTGATCGATCGTTCGATCGAACGGTTCATGGCGATCGAATAGCCGATCGATGGAAAACGGGACCTTTCTGAAGTTTGGTCTTTTTCTAGTGCATAACTGATTTTCGACGTCACCGATCGAAGGAGCAATCGATCAATAAAATTTCCTCTCGGAAGTTTGAAGCATGTTGCTACAGAAGATCGAATTGACGCAAATCGGTCATCCTCGATCGAACGGCTGAGTAATCGGTCTATACGGCGATCAAACACCCGATCGATCGATCAGCCAATTTTTGCCCGTTTTAGCCTCTTATTCCTACAAAACACACTAAAAATATAATAAATCAAATATGAAACTAAATTAAGACATTTAATTATAATTTAAGTCTAACAAAGTACAAATTAAAAGCTTATAATTATAATTTTAGGGTGTAATCAATTGTCAGGTCATATTATAGATATATACACATGTACCCTAGGTGTGTAATGTTATACAAATTTTCTATACAGAATGGTATGGTTAGGTGCGTAATGTTTCTGTACAAAATGGTGAGGTTACTAAACAAATTTTATGCACATCCATTACTACAAATGTTATAAAAATGTTATTTTGTATATTTATAAAAATGTTATACACGTCTACAAATTATGTGTTATGAACTAAACAGCTTGATATGAACTTCAGAATTAGAAAAGCCGTACCTAATCCTTATTTGATTTTTATGGTTAAAAAGACCTTACCTCTTTTTATTTTACTTTATTTTTTCTTCTAATAAGAACTAGGTACGCGAATGGTAAATTTAAAATTGGAACAATTAGCAAAAAGTGAATCGAAGATATACATTAGCTTTTCCAACCTTAAAAAAAATCTAAGCTTTTCCAACCTTATTTTTCTACATTTTGCAATCCAGCATTATTTTGTACATTTTTGCTACATAGAATAATGCCACAATGGTATTTTTGTGATCATAATATTATTATGAACCTTTGAATTATAAATGTTTTGTAGATGAAAATACAACGATTTCTATTCAATAGCGAAAAGTAATATTGAGTAATAGTTGAGAGAGTTATATTGTAATTAACTTTTAATTTTATGCACTTATATTAAAATGTTAGGCTACATTGGCTTATTTTTAGAAGTTGAAGAACTTAAATAAAAAAATTCAAAATTAAGGAATAACATTGTAATGTTGAACAAAGTTAAAGTGGCAAAATGTTTACTCAGGAATTAAATATTGTTGTTGAATTCTAGAAGTAGATTCTATAGTAAAACAATTCCTTATTTTTACTAAATTTCTTCTCTTGGTCTCTTGCTTGATGCGTTATTTTCAAACAGAGTAGTGCTATGTAAACATAAAAGTTGTACCTAAATATTATACAAAATGTTGTAGCGTATTGTGGTCCCTTTCATTTATCTTATTTTCATTATACGAAATCTCATGTCACTTCCTCTCCTTTCCCTCTTTCAATCTTCCACAGTATCTATATAAAACAATACTTCAAAACGAAATTTAAATTTCTAAAGACTTGGTTGATTGGCTCAAGAAATAGTGTCATCTAGCACAACACATAAAAACTGGTGTGTTTGTCTGTAACTCTATCAATTAAAAACATGAAAATCAGCTTCTTATGTAACTATGGACAAGTTGATTGTATGGCCGACTCGAGACAATTTGCGAATTAAAGTGACAACTTTAAATGAGATTTTTAAAATTTTTTAATTTGTTATTAAATTATTTATATTGAATTTCTTCGATTAAGCCGGTATTTTTTTTTTAAATTAACTATTGTGTTTATTTTGGGCATCCTTTTATCGAATACACCTTTTTTTTTTTTCCCTTGGAACACGTTCCTTTTTTGTACAAAAAAAATATTTAGAAATTATATAGAACCTTAAATATAGCATGTAAGGTTGTGAAAAATTTGGGGTTAAACCTTAAATCAACTATTGTTTTTTACAATTTATTTTTTGAGGTTAAACTATTTTTTTAAAGTTAACTAGTATAGTTGATTTTGGACTTTCTTTTCACAAGCCTTGTTTCTCATCTAGACTGTGCGTTTTTTTTTTTTTTTTTTTCTAAAGAGAAAACAATTGTAGAACCTACATAAGGATTAATTATAGCATGTATGATTTATGTGTACAATTTATTCATTTATTTAACTAGTATATTTTCCTGAATTTAGTTGTGTAGTTGATTTTGGATTATCTTTTTCTAATCTGCCCTTTCTTTTTGTTTCTTTTTTTTTTTACCTAGATCAGGGATTTTTTGAAAAAAAATTATAGAAATTATACAAGACTTTTACTATTGCATATTAAGTTTTTAAACATTTGAGGCATTAAAAATCCTGTGACTAAGGGGAGAGCTTTATGCTAGCCTTTGGTAGCCGATGGACTTGTGAAGTGGAAGACTTTCTATAATCGAGCTTTATTTAATTGGTTGAGGCTGTGGCTGCGAATGAAAAATTCTTAGTGATCTTGTGGTATTAGCACAATAGAAGGTTATTGATGTTGGTCTAGGGGTTAAGCCAGCCCTAGATGATCATACCACAAGGGGAAAAAAAGGGTAGAGTTGGCTGAAATTTGTGAAGAAAAGAACCGAATTAAGAGCCAAACGGCCTCGCTAATAGAAGTCTTGTGTTCCTTAATTTCAACTTTGAACAACATTAAACTAATTCAAAGTTGCGACCACTGACTCCCAGCGCTAACCAAAATGTAAACTTAAGTTGAGAAACAGAGAAAGTGAGGTATGTTATGATGGTAAATCCTACAGAAGTAAATGAGTATGATTGAAGCAACTAAAGTAGAGAAAAATATGATAACTTTACCTGTAAACCACTGAAAATTCTTCATACCTATCAGGAAATAATGTATTTCAACTCAACTTTTGAATACATATCCATCAATTATTACCCTACCCCATCGTTAAAAGAATACCTATGGCTATACGTTTGCATTTATAGATTTGATTCAACGCATTTGGATTGATGAAGGAATAAGATTTCAATTCATATTTGATGACTTACATTTTTAGTAGTCAACAAATTGATTTAAGGATTTGAATGTCTTATTACATGTGTATTTCAAACGATTAGACGAAAATAGTTATTTCAAATCTATTGTAATAATGATTCTAGTTGAAAGGAATATTTCAAGTTTTCTATTAAGGTCTTTAACTGAAGTCCAATAAGTAACTCAAATGCATTTGAAAATTACATCTCCTAATCCATTAATTTCAAAGAAAGAAAAAAGAAGTCCATTACTAAATGACAAAAAAAGGCCCGTAAAAAAGAAAAAGAAGCCCAAGTCTAAATGAGAAAAAGTCTCACAAGAAAATAATAAAAGAAGCCTCAAGTCTAAGAGAAATGGCCCCGTAAAAAAAGAAGAAAAGGAAAAAAAAATCAAAATCAACTACCCTAGTTAACTTGAAAAAAAAAATATTTACATACTACTCTTTTTCTCTCTAGCATATAGAAGTTCAGAAGTCTAAACTCTCACAACTATCTTTCTCTCTGTCTATCTTGTACAAACACAAATTTTCGAAATAAAAAATAAATTGGTAAATCATACAAATAACATTATCAACCAACTTATTGGGGTAAATTTATTTTTGGTATAGATTAATATTTGTTTGGTTTCTATCTTGTCAAAATATATTCAATTTCTATTTGATTTTGTAAGTTATCTATATATGTACGACATATTATTTTATTTACCAAAGAAATTTTTTTTTGTTTTATTGCTTGAGATGTTAAATTGAACAAGGTACTATGTTTTATTGTTGGTGGGTTATCAATGGGTAGCCGCTACGGTAAAAATTGAAAACTATTTTTTTTATCATGTTGATTGGGTCAATTTTTATTCAGTAAATACAATGAAAATATTGAGCAAAAAAAATACAATAGAAATATTTGTACAAGATTTGCATATGTTACTCAGTCATACGTGACTATGTGATATACTACCAAGTAATTTTTTTTTTATCTAAAATTGAATATATTAATTAATAATTTTTCATCTCAAAAGGTTGGAAAAATAGTTTTTTAAATAAAAATTTTCAACCACTAGTAAAAATGTGAAAAATCATGAATATATTTGTTCAAAAAAGCCTCATTTAAAGTGCTATCTTGAAATTGTCTTGAGTTGGCCTGAGCCTATAATTCATTATTTTAGAATTAGTTTTAATTTGGGACATTTGTTGGTCTATAACGAAATTTCTGGTTTGGAACAAAAAATTCTTGCATGTCCCTTGTGAAACATGTTAGGTTTTAAAATTGGACGAGGATTTCTGCCAACCTCAGTTGGAGGAATCCCTCGTACTTTGTGTATGTGGCAGCACACTAAGCTGCCACATATTAAAACAATGTTATTTATTTATGTTCACCTTGAATTTTAGGCACAATTCATGAAATTATTTTACCTGTAAAAGATATTCAAGTAAAATATAAATACATGAATATATGGTCAAATGGTATACTGCTACATACACAAGGTAGTAGGAACTACTACAATATAAGTTGGAGAAAATCCTTATCCTTTAAAATTAGGTTAATAACATTTTGTACTTCTGCACTTTATAACAAATTTCATTTTATATTTTATATTTTTATTTATAATAAATAAATCCTTATATTTCTAATTTATTACAATATCAGCTTTTTGCTAACTTTTATTTAAAAAAATACATGAAAAATTCACATATGACAAGTCCTTCACCTTTTTAAGAGACAAAAATCTAAAATTTAATATGTAAATTCGCTTGTCGATGAAACTATACATAAGCTTGTTGCGAAGGGATTTACAACAAAGAAAGGTTTAGAATATTGGAAACTATACATAAGTTTGATTCTTATGCACTTGTTGCATTAGCTTCAATATGTGTTTAAAGTCATAGTCTACCATGTCATCTTGATTAGCTTTCATGTATTTTCACTAAGTGTAGGTTCAAGCCCACGAGTCACCTATATTTATGCATGAGGTTTTCTACTTAGTCATGATGTGCTATAATTTTGAAAATGGTAGGAGACCCTGTTGGTAAAATTTTAAAAATTGTGTTTTTATATGTAGAAATGAACAAAGTCAAGAAAATTGGATCGAGCCAACTTTGGTAGGCCAACTAGCTCTCAAATTCAGAAAGCTTGGTTGAATTGATGCTTGATCGATCCAATTTTGAAATGTTATAAGAGTAAGATAAATCATATGAAGACATAAAACTAAATTTTACAGTCCCTTAAAACATACACCCTCTGCTTGGAAAATAACTTCTACTGAAAGGCCCTTTGTTTGTTTGCATTTTCCTTTCTTTTCTTTTCTTTTTTTCTTTCTTGAAAACAGTAGGGCCTACCCCAGTAATGCCCAAAGTAGCCAATATGTAACATACACTAGAATGCAATAAAATCTCTGAAAGTGTTACCTCTGGTCCTTTCCTTTCGATTTTTAGGCTAATTTAGCTGATTGGGCTTTCTTAATTTTTGTAAGAGTACTTTAACCATTTAGGACCCAATGCTACAAGAAATTTCCAGTTTCAACCAATTGTTGGTCTTCAGATTTCCTTGGCATGTTGACGAGTATACGGAAGAAGTTTTGTAGAAACTTAAATAAATTGGATTAAGATGGTATTATTGCCATCGGAAATCATTTCTGCTGAGAGTTAAATCAATGTTCCCCAAGCTTCAGCAGTTCATGAGTGATATTGGTTTCCATAGTCTTTGCAGTTTCCTTTTTTTTTTTTCGGTCTCAGTTTTTGTTGGGGGCCAAAGCTCTCTTATGTATAATAGAAATATGTGAGCAGAAAACAACAAAACTTAGCCATGAAAAATTGAGACAAAGGAATATATAACATAGAGCATCTCTAGCATTCATTCTTTCATTTGGCAATTCAGTAGAACATGAAACTCTAACTTGAAGGACCAATACAAGGTAAATCTCCACTTTTGAAGTGCTGTTACCTTGTCCAGTCCTACTCGGCTTCTATTCATCTTCCAATATGAGACGGAGGTCAAAAATTTTCATTACTTGATTTGGAAGAGACATTTTTGCATAGCTATTAAGGCTAATATTGTCAGTGAACATATTATCAGTAGGTATTTTTCCTGTGAACATTTGTAATAGTAATACTCTATAACTATACATATCACCTTGTGTTGATATCTCCTCACCCATGCCATACTCTGTGATATGAAACAATGAAAAAAATGCCCAAATTAGTAAATGCATGTATGATCTCAGCACTAGTAAATTCATATTTGGTAGTTAAAATAAAAACCACAACTTTATTACTTCCAAGTATAGAATCATCTCAAGGGTTAATATCTATGTTGGGACACTTCATGGATATGGCGAGAGTTGATTTAATTTGTTCTGGTAGCTAAACACACAACATGGTGAAGTGAAGGGAAGTCGTCTCTAGCATCACTAAAATGAAGCTGAATTTGTATATGAATTTTCCTTTACGTTTTAGTTCACCAGATGGTAATAATATAAGCTAAATAACATTTCCTAATCAATTTAATAGGAGGGACAATAAATAGAGACCAACATATCCACTTGTTCCTCTAATCCCTATTGAACTTGATTGTTGATGATTGGATACATCTATGGTATCTGAAAGAATCCTTGTGAGTCCAAAATCACCTACATGGGCACAAAAATCATCACAAAGAAGCACATTACTTGGTTTTAAATCACAATGAATGATTGCTGTTTCACAATGCTGAGGCCACATCAATAGCAACATTTAGCATCTGAACAAAGTTCAAGTTTGTAGAGTCTTGTTGATCTGACAAACTTGGGTGTAACCAGCTCTCTAAACTCCTATTTGCCATAAAACTCAAATACCAAAGCCTTGAAATCATTGCCTTTGAAAGTAATGCTTGAGCAAGATGTGATTATCTTGACAAGATTCCGATGGCGAATGCTTTTTAGTGCTTCACATTCTGCAATGAAACTCTTGTTCGCTCCATGTTCGCGAAGTTTAAGTTCCTTTACAGCAATAATTTGTACACCGGAGTTTAGAATCCCTTTAAAAATAGAACCATATCTTCCCTCGCCAAGTAAGTTAGCAGAAGAGAATCCATTGGTTGCTTGAAGAAGCTCTCCATAAGAGAGTTGTAAATGCTGGTTTAGCAAGGGTGAGGCTGAAGGAGCTTGTGTCTGGGCCGTCTAATATGATAAGAAATAGTTGAAATGCACGCTGATAATAGAACAATAATTAGAGTAAATACTAGAGCTATTACTCTATGACTGAAAGGCCGTTTCTTTTCTTTCAAACAACTGAAAATGTAGGCAATTGCAGTAGTTTAACTCCTCCACAGAGCTTGTTATTTCCAACAACTGAAAATGCACTAATGTTCATGAAAACTCATCCATTTGGGACTTCACCATCAAACATATTGTATGAGAGATTGAGATTTTCAAGGAAAGGAACCTAGGAATTTGTCCAGACAAGTTGTTGCGAGATATATCTAGGACCCGAATACCTCTCAGTTGTTTGGAGGATGCTGGAATTATACCTTCAAAAAGGTTACCCTTCATAAAAAAGAATTCTAACACTTGACAACTACCGAGAGTGGCTGGGATTTTTTCAGACAGTTTGTTTTCCGATACATTCAGTACACCCAAACTTTCCAAGTGACCAACTTGTAGTGGTAGCAGTCCTGTTAGGCAATTTTGATCTAAATGGAGAGCAAAAAGGGAAGAAATACCAAAGATTTCTAGAGATATAGTTTTAGTGAGTTGATTGTGATCAAGCTCAAGTTCCAGAAGATTCGTGCAATTGCCTTAAGAAACAGGTATCCTTCCCTCTATCATATTACCACTTAGGAGAAGAGAACCAAGTCGAGTAAGGTTTTCAATAAAGAATGGAATTTCTCCAGAGATGTTATTTGCGTAACAAAATAGCTCTTCGAAGTTGGATAGTTTTCCAATAGAATTAGGAATACTACTTGTGAGCATGTTGCTACTTAAAACGAGTATATGCAAATTTACAAGTTGCCCAATCTCATCAGGTGTGCTTCTAGATATATAGTTGTAGCCTAGACCGAACCCAATGAGTTGGGGGAGATTTGCAATGGAACGGGGCAACAAACCTTTAAAATGATTATCATCCAAATGCACATATTGTAGATTGGAACAATTGGATAAAGAATTCAGAAAATTCATTAACTCATCGCCCTTACTACCTCCTCCTCCTAGTTTATTTTCCCAACCAATTAACATTTGTAGCTCATGAAGGGTTCCCAAATTCATTGGTATGGGCCCTATAAAAGAATTCGTGCTAATATTAATGTATTGAAGTCCGGAAGCATTAGCTATTGTGGAAGGAACAGGCCCAGAGAATTGGTTGGTATGAATATAAAACACCTGTAATCTTGGAATGGTCAAGCCCAAATCTGGGGGAAGGACTCCGTGCAATTGGTTGCAACATAATTTAAAGACATAGATGGATGAGACATTGTAAACCAGAGTGGGAATCGTACCAAAGAAATTTTTGAAAGCTAGAGAAAAAATCTCCAACTTGGAAAGCTGAACAAGTTCGAAGGGAATGATTCCCTATAGATCATGTGCCCGAGAATAAGCAAATAAAGACTAGAAATGTTTCTAATTGAAAGTGGGATAGTTCCAGTGAGATGATTTGATCCAAGATTCAATTCCAAGATATTAGACAAAGAACATAGCTGGGTAGGGATTTTACCTCCTAGATTGTTATAGACTAAACTGATGACACTCAAGTTGGAAGAATGAGTCAAATTGGTAGAAATTTCACCTTGAAAAGAGTTATTCCTAAGCAAAAGATATTGTAGATGAAACAACCTACCAATTTCTGGAGGCAATTTTCCATGAAAACTGTTGTTGCTGAGATCAATCAACCAGAGGAAGGTGAGATTGTCAATATGAGGAGATAGAGAACCAACCAACGCCAGAGATGATAGGTTGAGGCTGTTCACACGCTGATGCTGATGACCGCACGTTACTCCTTTCCAATTGCAAAAGTTAATAGAATCATTCCACGAACTAAAAGCGCTGAGAAGATCTCCACCTGGTATTAGATCCTTCTTGATTATGAGCAAAGCTTGACAGTCTGTTTCCTTATTGCAATTAGTGCCGCCTATAGAGACCATGAATAGGAAAATAAAAGAGGAGAAGAGGTGTACTCAGTAGCATCGGAAGTGTTAGATTATGGGCCTATTTTGTGCCTTGTAAAATATAAAATTATTTTCTTGAATTGTGTAAGGCTTGAGTAAGAAGAGAACTCTTGTAATTAGTCTAGATTTAGGTGGTTTGTTTGAGTTTTCGAAAGACGTGAAAGATGTGTGACAGCAACTAGGTTCAAGCTTGCCAAGGAAGTTTGTTTGAAGTATCAAAAGGTGTCAAGGTAGCATACCTCACCACTTGGCACACTTGAGTGTGCACTGGCGCTCTTCTCCAAAGGCCAGCAGCAGGGAACCTTTCTAGTGGATTGCGCCACTAGCGCGCACTAGAGCACCCCTAGTTCTAGGAAAATGCTTCAAGCTCTAGAGTACTGTGCCACTAGGCGCGCCCCCAACTGTGCACTAGCGCTAGGTCGGTTTTGCTCTGTTTTGCTTTTTCAGACCTTGAAAAGTGTGCCCAACAACCTACAATCAATTGAAGGCTATTCTTGAGCTCCGTAAGGGTCATTTCCAGCCACTTTCCCTCACTTGAAGCAAGTTTTTCTCTATATAGACAAGTTTCAATTAATCTCTAAAAATGAGATGAGCTACAAAGAAGATGCAACCAAGAGTTAGAGAGTTTGTGAGCTTCCCTCAACTTGAAGAAAAGTTCTTAAAAGCTTTGAGGGGTTTCTTTCATATCTTTCTTAAAGAGTAGAGAGTAGCTTATGATAATTGAAGTCGCTAGAGCTTAGAGCTTCATTGTGGATTCGATGGAGAACCAAGTGCTGGAATGAGTTCATGGACTTGGATGCTGTACAAGTTGCAAGATTTAATCCTAGTTGTGGATTCAAGGGTGTGAAAAGGTTATAAGGCATTCTTGTACTTTACTCTGGATATAGTGCTTGGTTGGAGCTGGACTATGTTTTGTGATTTTTTTCCTCAAGAGTTTCCATGCTAAAAATCCTGTGTGCATCTTGTGTGATTGTTTATTTTTCATTCAAGGCATGTGTGTGATTGTCCATCTTTAACACAGGTTTTAAAAATTGGTTGAGGACCTATTCACTCCCCTCTAGGTCCATTACAGGTGAAACAAATCTATATTACTTAAGCAAAGTGTTTTCTCAATTAGTATCAGAGCAGGACATTCTTAAAACTTGTTTTCTGAAATTGTTTGTACTGAGTGACGTTTTGGGTGTGCTTTAGCCATATGGATTTGCCTAGAGAGGGTCGTTCTATGATTAGAGCTCCACTATTTGATGGTTCTAATTATCCTTATTGGTTTAGTGTTTTGTAGGGATGGAGACCTCCTACCAAGCTTGTTGAGAATGTGACTTTTCTCAAACTAATTTCTGAATGGAATAAATCTGAACTGGAAGAGAGTGGCTGGAATAGTAAGACTATGAATACTATCTTTAATAGTGTCACACTTGAAGAACTTCGTCGAATCTCAAAATGTGAAATTGCTCAAGAAGCATGGGATATTTTAGAGATCACTCATGAAGTTACTAGTGCTGTTAAAGTGTCAAACTTTAAAAATTGACAATAAAATTTGAAAATCCCCATATAGAGGACAATGAAACCTTTGATGATTGTTATGTTAAACTGAGTGACATAGTCAATTCTGTTGACTTCATGCCTTAATTTTGATGATAACAAAATTTTGTTTAATGTCTAATTACTTTACTTAGTATGCAGATTACATCATACATTAATTAGACTATGACTTGAAGCTTGACACTTTGAATATATTGAAGAACTTGTGAAGCATGTCAAGAAGAATTGAAGAGTGTGTTGAAACCTTGTGATGATGGAAAAAGCTATATTAATTGAAGAGCCTTAGATACAATCAATTTGAAATAATTTCATCTCGAAGAGATTGAAGGTACTAAAGATTAAGTGAAATGAATATCACAAGTCTTGGAAGATCTCTTGGAAGGTTTGATGAAGTCTCAACAAACCAAGTGAAGTTATGATTAATTGAATAAGTTCTTGAACAACAACATGCATGGAAGGAGACATTTCAACCGTTAGAATCCTAATCTGGAATATCATTGAAGTGCTTGACGGTTTGGAAGAAGGTTGAAGAAGTCTTGCAAAATGAAGCCTATAGGATTGGCAAGAGTCGACATATCCATTCCAAGAGTCGACACATGAAGACAGTGGCTTGAACCTGAGCCTATGTAACTGGCAAGAGTCGACATCTTTAGTTACAGAAATCGACACATGCGTCCAGATTGCATGACTCTAGAAAAGTACTTAAAAAGGTCAACACCTTCAATTACAAGAGTAGACACATGCGTCCAGATTGCATGACTTTGAAAATATTCTTCATAGAGTCGACACATAAGCCCACAGGAGTCTACACATCGAGACAGTGCCTTAGAGATACATGCCAAAACTCAAAGAAGTCGACACTTCATTCATCAAAAGTCAATACATGGAGGCACATTGCTTAAAGAGCTGTGTTCAGAATAGGAAGGAGTCGACACATGCAGCCAAAGGGTCGACCCATGCCACTCTAATGGTTATAGTTTTAAACAATCTATAGCTCTGATCTTGCATTTAATGCAACCCCAACTCCCTCCAATAGCTATAATCAATGCTAAGGTACATATACAAGACCCCCATAGCATTTATACATAGAGAGGACACACATTTAAGTGTTGAATCGAATCTGAAGGCATAAAGCCTGACTGTTACAATTGCTTTGCTAAGATATTGGTGTATTTACTGATCTTACACTTGTTCTATCCACTCTTTGAGAGAGATACTTCGTGTAAACCTCATTTACTCCATTTGGGTGAGTTTGTAAACCTATGAGTTTGAGTGTTCTTGTTAAAAACAATTGTAAGTTTTAGTAAGATTGGACAAAATCACTTAAGGAGTTTGAGAGCTTAGGAAAAGCTCTTATAAGAAGTGAGCTAGGCACTTGATCAACTAACACTTGCTTTGTAATTCTTCATTGCATAGTGGAAGAGCTTTCAAGGGGGTCTTGAGGGTCAGGACGTAGGTCACGAGTTGTAGCTAAACCTCGGTAAATCATTGTGTTCATTTTGTGCTTTGTTTTTCATTTCTTGTTCGAGATTGCCTAACCATATTGCACACACACTTTGGTTCTATTTTTACATTGCTTAATCAGATTGCTTAATAAAATTTTAGTTAAAATTATTTGTGATTATTTTTGGAACCCAATTCAACCCCTTCTTGGGTTACACTCTTGGGGGCCAAAAAATTCTAGTTTCAATCTCAGTGAAGGGATTTCTGATTAAAAAATTGTTAGAAAAATTTTGAGATTTCTTCCGAAACGGTTTCAATCCAAAGTCACAGTCATTGAAGAGAGCAATGATGTGAATGCTCTCAAGATTGAGGAGCTTGTAGATTCTCTACAAACCTATGAAGCAAATTTGAGACAAAATAAGAAAACCAACTATAGTATGGCTTTTAAGATTGTTAGAGAAGACGTAGTAAACTCGAGTGATAAAGACCTTGATTTTGATCATGCTGAGATGGCTTTGAAATTTAGAAATTTCTCAAGAATAGAAAGTTTAATTCTTTGAAATCAGGTAAGAAGTCTAAAGGAAAAATTGATGATAAGATCAAGGGACAAAAGAGCCCTAGTAAAAAGACCTCCACATCTCAGCAGACAAAAGTAGTTTAATGTTATGAATGTCATGGTTATGGTCATATTTCACATGATTGCCTAAACAATAAAACGAATAAGGTAATTGTAAGCATCCCATTTATGTCCACTCAGCAATCTCTGACCCGACCGTACTTACTTTCAAACACTATAACACATTCAAACCCAAAACCGATCTGCTAAACTCCAATCTAGTCAATCGGTCGCTTCTCAAGACCGTCGGGCCCACTTGAAGCCAAATGACCAAAATGCCTCTGAGGCATCATTCCAGTCCAATTCATTCCTGTTTTGGTGTTTCTTAGTCAAAATGATCGTTTTGCCCCTAGTGGGTTGGTCATCCCTTTCAACCACGTTGGCCCTAGGTATCAAACCAGTAATCCCATAGGACACTCTTAACAATGTTCCCGACCTTCGAATGTCATCCCGGTCCATTCCGGGACCATTCTGATAATTTTGGTTCAAATGACTGTTTTACCCTTGGCAAGCCAGTCGTGCCTTTCAACCATACCAGTTTTGGGTATCAAACCGACATCTCCCGGGATGCTTCCAAGTGTCCCTATCTCTTTTCTAGCTGGGCCCTGTAGCCCGGCAGCTTTCCAAATTAAACCGGAGCTTCTAGAGCCACTCGTAGTGGAGTTAGGCCAAAAATTGTATGGTAATCACTAGGACAAGCGCCCAAATCTTTTACCTTGCATCCCAAGGGTCAAAGATCTATTTTTTGCTAACCTTAACAACTTTCTTAGGAGGTTGGCGCCACTAGTAGTGGCGCTAAGCCAAAATTTGGCCTAGCGCCACTGTAACAGATGCTGCAATCAAATTTGGCTACCTATAAATATAGGCTACCCCTTGTATGTTCCAAATATAAAAAATTACTCCAGAAATAGACTTCGAGTAATCCCCAAAAACCCTAATTCTCTCAAGGCTCTCTTAAGTTGTGGCCTCCTACACTCAAACCCTAGTCTATACATTTCAAACCCATGCCTCCAAGCTCCATTGAAGGCCACTTCCAGCCTCTCCAAAGCTTTTGAAGGTCTCTCAAGTTCAAGCAAGTCCTCCATTGGAGTATTCAACCTAATAAGAAGAGAAGGTAGGGTTCTATTTATTTTTATGTAATCCTCCTCTCTCTCTTCTCTCTTGTAGTCTTGGGTTATTCTCTATTTTAATGTCCATCTTCTACCCCCCTCTTCTTGTATGCTTCAAACAAGGGACTTTTCAATTCATGCCAAGGAAGGCCTTGGAGGAGCTCGCCGTGTCGGGGACTTTCTTCAAGTTCAACCTAAGACGGTATGGGTTCGGCCCTGTTGATTATTTGGTGAAACCAAACCTTGTATGTTCATGTCCCTATTACATTGTTGTTTTTGTTTTCATACATTGTATTCAATATCGCATTCAAAAGCTTTCTTTAACACTTGCATTCAAAAAAGTTATATTCAAACTTGTTTTCAAAACTACAACCCTAAGATAATTCTAACTATTCTATAATTAGGGTTGTTTTAGGAAGGTGTTACATTCAATGAGATCATCAAGGTCCATATTAGGGTTTCAAACCCTAGTTATTTTCAAAATCACGACCCTAGAATGGTTCTAGTCTTTGTATGAGTAGAGTTGTTTTAGGAAAGTGAGATATTTAAGAGACTTTCAAAAGTCTATATTCAAACCATTCTAAAATAGTTTTGCCAATCCACTTTCTAAAAATTCCTTTCAAAGAATTACTTTCCAAAAACTTTGAGTCTTGAAGTCCAAGTCAAAACTCTAGAGTCCATATTAAAAAACCTTAGGTTTCTCACATAAAATCATAGTTTTCTATTTTCATCAAATCAGTGATTTCCTAATTCAAAAGTCAGATAAAATGATAGATTTTCAAAATCAAAGCTTTTCAATTTCAAATCAAATTAAATATTGTCCAAATAGGAAACCCAATCAAATATTCTATTTATGAAAATAATATATAATATTCTATTTTAGGAAATAGAAATCAAACATTTTCTAAATCAAATCTTTCCTAATGTCAATCTTTTTTATTTCAAAATATTCCTTTTGCAAACTTTCAAAAAAAAAAAAAAACAAAAGATTTCTTTTTCAATTCAAATTCAAATGCATTATAAAATTGCTTAATTCCCAAGTTACCTCAAACCTAGGTTAAACATTTTCAAACTCAATTTTTTGAATTAAATTTTTTTTTAAATCAAACCTTTTCAAATTTCAAATTCAAACCTTTCCTAAATTAATTTTTTTCAAAATTAAGTCTTTCCTAAAATGAAAACTTTCCTAAACTAGAACTTTCCTAAAATAGAAATTTCCTAATTCAAAGCTTTCCTAAGTTCAAACTCTCCAAATTTTAACTTTACAAAATTTTCAAATCAAATAATTCTAAATCAAATAAAATCTTTTCAAATCTTCCTAAAACAAAATTTTTCTAAAATAGAACTTTCCTAATTCAAAACTTTCTAAAATCAAACTTTTCAAGTGCATGTTTAAACCCTAGGTTACCTAAGTTTTAGGATACTTAAGCCCTAGTTGAGCCCTAACCCTGAGTTAGGAAACTTTCACTCTTTTCTAAATCTTAAGTCTAAATCAAGATGGTTTTCAAACCCCAATTCAAGTCAAAATTATTTCAAAGTTTAATTCAAACTTTTCAGAACAAGTCCAAGTTCTATTTCAAAGTTCAATTTTAAGTTCACATTTTATAACAAATTCAACTCCAAGTTTGATTTCAAATCAAAGTCAATTTTAAATCAAAGTTCAATTTCCAATCTTCCAATCAAAGTTTAACCTAAAACCTTTTCATGTTAAACTTTTCAAAGGCCACAAGTTGTCTTTTCAAATTAAACAAGATCCCAGAGCATCTATTTTCAATCGGACCCCGAATCCAAACTAGGATTGACTTGATTTTCACAACCTTTTTCAAAATTCTAATTTCCTTTTTCAAATCTCTCTCCGAATTTTAATTTTTTTCATGCACTTGCATATCAAGCATCACATTATCCCTAAAGTGATGGCTCAAACTTCTTTTCAAAATTCTTTTCAAAGTGGATATAATTGGACGTTTAGTAACCAGATATTCTAAATGAGTGAATCTAGGATAGTAAGACATGTAGGTACCGCAAGGACGGGATAGGGTGATAGCCTAGTGCATCTTTTCTATAAGTAACCAACCCCTAGACTATAGATCACTATTTTCAAAAGACCAAAACCGGAGTCATTTTCTAAATGGGCTTAAACATCCTTCAAAGGTTGCCAACCAACTTTTTTTTTCCTTTTAGAAAACCCTCTTTTGAGGAAGTTTTTCCAAAACCTTTCCAAAAACCTTAAGTTTATATCTTTATACTTTACTTAGTTTTAGGTGACCTAACTTAGCTTAACAAAGTTAGGTGGCGACTCTAAATCTTTTTTCTAAAGCTCTTATTCAAATCAACTTACAATTCAAACCTAGTCGCATTCGTCCTTCTAGGAGAATTAGTTCTAACGAGAGAGTACTGTGTGTTTTTCACATATTTAGAGTGTGAAAAATTGGAGCGCGACAGTCATGGCTTCCATTTGGGAGGATATTGAATCCGAGGACTCTGAAGAGTCTTCTTCTGATGAAGAAACTAGTAACTTATTGCATTCGTTTCTTCTTTGCATGATTCGTCTGAATACTCCCCATCTCCATCCATTTCTGTTGATGATATTATAGATACTAATAGTGCATAGGAATGTGAGACAAGGTCAATTTGTTCTGATAGTGAAGATGATGACATACAAAAAGCCTATAGGGAATTATATGAAGAATGCATGAAGTTGAAAGATTACAAGCTGAAAGTCATCATCAAGTACAAGACCATGTAGAAGGAGTGAGATGCTCTCAAACAAAAGGTTAGGTCAATGGTTCAACCGTCGGGTTAACCACTATTGAACCGTGATGTCATAAATATATTTAAATATATAATTTTAAAAAATCTAATTTTTTTTTTTGACATTTTTTACAATTTTTATGGGTTTTTATTGGACCGGCGGTTTTTGGACTGTTTTATGGCTAGTTCAGCAGTTTAACCACTGGGTTGACTAGTTTTTTGCTGGGTTTTTGTTAAAGCAGTTTAAATATGAACCAGACTGTTTTCTGGACTAGTTCCTGATTTTTCCAATTGAACCTCTCAGTCCGGTCCAGTTTTTAAAACAGTAAAAAAGAGTACAATTCTTGGAGTTTCTGAAAATAATCCTCTCATTCTTCACTTAATATACTTAACAACAAGGTCTGGAATGAAGCAAAAAAAATTGTATTGACGTGTGTGGGAGAAAAATTTGTAGTATGGTGGATTGAGTTTTTGACAACTTATTCAGGAATCAAAGTGTAGCTTCATCTTCAATTTAGCAGAAGAAGATATATTTGTCGGGTTTTGTCACAAACACTTTAAGTTTTTAACTCAAATCTAAGCTTAAGCCTAAAAAAGATTGATGGAGTTCCATCCCGAACAATTGCTTCGAGATTAAAGGTTTAGGTGAGAAAGTTCTTCAAGGTTTTCGAAGCTTCAATCCAAGAGTTTTTTTTTATTTGATTTGTCTATACAGTAGTGTGTGTTCAATTGCGCTAGAAGTCACCCCTATATTTGAAAACAAATTTAATTTAATAAAGACCTTTCAACAACCATTTTCAAAAGTTCAAGAAAGCTTGGCTAGTTTTAATTGAACAAGCAATTGTTTCTTAAACGTTAAATACTATTGTTTGGCTGAATTGTTTTGTCTAGGTGGCTTTTCATAACTAAATATCCTAAGGCTTTGTCAATTTTATTGTTACCTAATTGTTATAACTCTATACATAATATATGATTGATTACACCATATAAATGTAATTATATGTCTTTAATTCACACATTGTTAGACTTAGATTAGTGTTAACTTTCTTATTTTAGTTATATATTTGTTTGATTATGTTTTGTAGGTTATAGGAACTAATAAAGGCAAATAGACGCAATGATTGATCAAAGCGGGTTCAAAACGTGGCAAATGGGCAAAAATAAGAAGACTGATCGATAGGCCGTTAGATCACGTTAGGACCATTTGATCGGTAACGTTGGAAATGCCTTCGTTCGATCTTTTGCAGCAATATGCTTCCATTTAAAGTCAAACTTTAGAGGGAAAGTTTCATCGATCGATTGATCGTTCGATTGGTGAAGTCGGAAATGCCTTCTATAATAGAAATGACCAAAACTTCAGAGAGGATCCGTTACTGATCGATCGGCCGTTCGATCGCCCTAAACCATTCGATCATTCGTTCGATCACATTATGGACCGTTCGATTGGTCGATACAGAATCACATATATAAAAGTTGTGTGTGCGAAAAAAAGAGGAGAGGTGTTTTTTAGGGTTAGTTTTAGCTAGGGGGCCGGCGGGAGAAGCTCCTCCAAGGTTAGTTTTCCCATTTTTTTCTTCATTTTTAGTTTAGATTTAGCTTTGTAAGTGTAGTATAGAGTTAGAACTTGTAATTTTCCTTCATTATATTGTATTTTCCTTGCGACCAAACACTTTTGTTATTCAAGTAATTTTAGATTTAAATCTCTAAATGCTTTATTTACATTTTACATGCTTTTAAGATGAATTTAATTAGCTAGTTCTTAAATTGGGTTCAAATGTGAAAATTACTCAAATAATCTAAGAATTTCAATGGAGTTATCTTATGAATTAATTGCCATATTTTTCTAGATTTTGAATTCCTAGTAATTATATGTGGAATTTTAGAAAACTCAAATTATTGACTAAGTTTGGAGATTTTAATCACCCAAATCGATAGTATTAATCTATGACCTTGCACTAGATAAATGCTCTAAAATTGCTAGGAATTCATTCTCATCAATTGATTGAAGATAACTTAGAACACCTAAGTTATTGACTATGTTTGACTAATTCAATGCACAAACCACAAATTTGGTATTGAGCCTAGTTAAATTGATGGTATTAACCTTTGATTTCTCCATTGATCATTTATCTAATTTCATTTGCTTAAGAATTGTTGATTTTCAAAGTTAAATCTTTCGAATCAAACACTTTTAAATGTTGTGTTTGATTTGAGTTATAAACCCTATTGAAAGTCTTGGATGAAATTGAGTGATTGAATCAATTGAGTCAAATTTCTTTTTTATTGTTTTAAATCTAATTTCAATTGCGTTAATTTAATTGCATGGTGTTAATTGCTTTATTTTCATTGCATTAGGTTAGTAATTCAAAACAATCATAAAAAACTCAAAAGATTTTTGGTTTTTTTATTTCCCTTTTATTTAGATTTAATTCACATAATTTCCATTCAATCCAAGTTAGCTTAGTATGAGTTGAGTGTTATAGCCTATATTGGTCTAGGTCTTTGAGGAGATACGATTTCAGATTTTCTGGATAAAACTACAACCGTCAATCGGGCGCTTACAAATAAAAAGAGCACCTTTGGGGGCAAGTTAAGTATGTCAAGTTTTTAGCGCCATTGCTGGGGACCAAAGGCACAAGACAAGCACTAACAAGCTTTGGGTTGAAGAGCAATTGGTGGATTGAATTTTCATCAATCTACCACGACGAAGGAATATTCGACTTAGGCCATTGGTAACTTCGTTTTATTTATTTTTTTGTTTGTGTGATATCATGTTGGATTTTCAGTGTTTCTTTTTCTCTTTCTTTTATGTTTATTTTGTTTGATTTGTATAGATTTTGTTTTGTTTTAATAAATTGATTATAGGATTACTAGTGGAGAATTAGAGATTGTGTTTAATTGTAAATTAGTGGTATATATCTTGTGGAAATTGGAGGTTTGGTTAGATTGTTGCTTAAATTGGTGGAATTATTATGTGGAGATTGTTGCTTAAATGTGTTGAGGTGCAGTGTGCTACATTTGTTTGTGTATTGCATTCATATTTCATTGTGCACTTCACTATGTTTGGTGACATATTTTCACACCATCCATCATCCAATATGTCTCTTAGTGAACACCTTAGAGCTAATGGCCAAAGAGAGCCTCCACGACCACCCTTCGATCTTGGGTGGTGTGATCAATTCAACCTTGGTAGGGGATATGAGAGCACATATTCACAACATCATTTTGAACCTTACTCTTACCAAAAGCCCTTTGACTGTTACCATGCATCACCTCCACCCTACCAAACTCCACCATGTGAATACCCCCAAGGCCAATTTTTACCCTATAAGGAATATCACATTCCTCACAATAGCACACAAGAGGACACCATAGAGGATACTCTGGAGGACACTATTCAACTAGCGATAAAATTTTAAGGAGAAGTGAACTCTAGAGTAAATGAGGGCCTTAATAAGATATAGAGGCAATTGACTCTTTTAATGCAAACCTTGGTTGTCCAAGCCGAAGATAAGTCCCTTGTGCCATCTCCAATCATTCTTATTAGGTAAGGGTGCCTAAGTGAACCTGCTTATCCCATCACTAACCATAGGAATGAAGATATCATTGACCAAACCATCCTTCTCCAAGACTTTCTATCTAAGGAAGACGTTCTTACGGTAAGTGAGAATATTATTGAAAACGAATTTTGGGATGAAGAATTTGAGAGAGAGGAGTCCAAAATAGACTCCTAAGAAGAAGATAAGGGTAATACTGAAATTACTCTTAATGATGATTTTGGTTTATTAGATGTCAGGGATGTGCATGTCAATGAAGATGTTGATGGTTTAGAGGTCATCCTTACCATGTCTAGGGATCATGAAATCCTTACTTTTACGCTTTTAGCACCTAGTCCTACCCTACCGAAGCCTTTGGAGCTCTATGTCCCAACATTAAAACCAAGCATCATCCCCATGCTCGACCAATTAAAAGAAGGGGAGGGTCAAGCACTTTATGGCATGAGCATAATTGGCACCTTTGTGCATAATTATTTTTCATTATATACATACCATGACGCATTTTACCCTTATGTGCTTCAATGCTATATCATCGAGTTCATCAAAGAGGTCGCCATTATATATTCTTACATTTGCATAAACTCTTTAAAAATCTCTAAGTTGGGAGTGTGGGATGATAGTAAATTCCCATTTTGTGGCATTGGATGATCCTCTCTCAAATTTGGGTAAGAGTAGGAATAGTTATTTTATTTCTTTGTTTTTCTTAGTTTGTTTCCCATTATAAGTTGGGTTTTCTATTTTCTTTTTCCCCATCATTTATTTGCATTCCATGCTTTGTTCTCATGCATTGAGGACAATGGTAGGTAGAGGTTTTGCCTCTATTTTCTTTGTTTTTGTTTTTGTTTTTGTTTTTCACCCTATAAAAAAAACAATTCATTTAACTTGTGAAAGTGCCTTTTGAGATTAGAAAATAGGAATTCTTACATGTATCTTTACTCAAGATGATATTGAATCACTCATACCCAACATGTTGTGAGGATTGCTTAAATTCATGTATTTGTAGAGGGGATTACATTATTGTGCACAATCATACTTTATAACATCGTTTGTTACTAGTTTTTGTATTTTCATCCTTACATTAGTAGAGATTATTACATTATGAGTTTTAGAGTATTTATCGCCTTTTGGAGTGTTTATATTTATTCAAGGACAATTTCTCCACCCTCATTTCATTGAATAGCTTTATTATGCTTGTATTGAGTTCATGAGTTGAGTTTTGATTTTGACATTGACATCATACTCTATGAAATATTTCAGTTGTACAACTTTAGATATGATTCTATACCCTATTCTTCTTCATAGCCATAAGTTTTCCATTGTCGAACTGTGCATTTCTCTTGACCTTTGTTGATTTTTTACTATTATTAAAAAAGTGAAAAGTGATTTCATCTCTTCTGTTGCAAGGGATGCTTATGCGAAAAAAGAGTGTTTGTGCATTGCTAAAAAAAAAAAAAGAAGAAGAAGAGATTGATTTGGGAAATTCAATGCAAAAGAGCATATTGAAATATGAAAAAGTAGATGTTGAATTTAAAGGGGATGATAAAAGGATGGAAACAAAAGGAGAAGTTAAGAAAAAAAAAAAGAATAAAAAGAAGAAAAGAATGAAAGAGGAGTTCAAAAGTTAAAAACATTTTAAGAAAAGAGTGAGAAGTGGAGAAAAGTGTATTAAATGTTGAAAATGGAGAGTTGTTGTTTTGCATTCATTATTTCATGCCTTGATCACACATGATATGACCATTTGCTTCATCTTTCTACCCTTACCTTTCACCTCTTCTACATTACTCTCTTCACCTCTACATTACTTAGTTGATCCGAGTTGTACTTGATTGAAATTTTTAATAGTGTGTAAGCTATATCTTATCAATTTATTTGAATCAATACTCAATTATGAACATTCTTTCATAGAGCTATGCTAAAGTCAATACACTTATATCTTTTCGGTTTTTGGTAATTGATATACTCACTTGATTTGTCTCTTTACATTTATTGCATTGTTGAGCATACCATTGTAAGAATCATGTGGGTCTTTAATTGCGAGTGTATGTCCGGTGAGGATTAAATCAAAGCTTTAAAGGGGTGGATTTGCATAAGTGAGTTTCATTTGTGTTGTTTAGCAAGATCTCCACCCACACACATGAACCTCTCTTTTGTATGACTAGTTACATATTAATGCAAGTGTTGGAGTTTGAAGTGACATCTAATGTTAACTTGAGTAGGATTATGCATTCATTTCTTATTCTTATCTTGATTTGCAATTCACAAAAGGATGTTTGTGGGTATCATTACTGAAAGCTCTCACGAGACACCACTCGTCCACTAGGGGTTTAAAGGCTTGGTGCATAAATTAAATTCGTCCATGACTTTTACAAAAGTGGACATTATCATTTATGACTTTGATAGTTTTTGTTAGGGACTAGCAAAATGCAAGTTTTTTTTTTTTGGGGGGGGGGGGGGTGTGTGATTACACTGTAAAAGTGTAATCATAGGCTTTTAATTCGCACCTTGCTAGACTTAGATTAGTGTTAATTGTCTTATTTTAGTTTTATATTTATTTGATTATGTGTTGTGTGTGTTTTGTAGGTTATAAGAGCTAATAAAGGCAAATAGATGCAATAAATTATCAAAGCGGGTTCAAAACGAGGCAAATAGACAAAAATAGGAAGACTGGTCGATCGGTTGTTCACCTTAAGACCGTTTGATCGGTGACATTGGAAATGTCTTCGTTCGATCTTTTGCAGCAACATGCTTCCACTTAGAGTCAAACTTCAGAGGGGGGTTTTATCGATCGATCGACCGTTGGTGACGTCGTAAATACCTTTTGCAACATAAATGACCAAAATTTTAGAGAGGGTCCGTTACCGATTGATCGAGCGTTTGATTGACCTAAACCGTTTAATTAGCCGTTCGATCACCATGGACCGTTCGATCAGTCGTTTGATCATGTTATGGACCGTTCAATCAATCGATACAGAATCTCAGATATAAAAGCTGTGTGTGGGGGAAAAAGAGGAGAGATGTTTTTTAGGGTTAGTTTTAGCTATTGGGCAGTGGGAGAAGCTCCTCCAAGGTTAGTTTTTTTATTTTTTTTTCTTCATTTTTAGCTTAGATTTAACGTTGTAAGAGTAGTATAGAGTTGGAACTTGTAATTTTATTTTATTTTCCTTCACTTTCTTGCACTTTGTTGTATTTTCCTTATAGCCAAACACTTTTATTATTTAAGTAATTTTAAATTTAAATCTCTAAATACTTTATTTACATTTTACATGCTTTTAGGATGAATTTAATTAGCTAGTTTTTAAATTGGGTTCAAATGTAAAAATCACTCAAATAGTCCAAAAATTTCAATGGAGTTATCTCATGAATTAATTGCTATATTTTTCTAAATTTTGAATTCCTAGTAATTATATGTGGAATTTTAGAAAATTTAGATTATTGACTAAATTTAGGAATTTTAATCACCCAAATCGATGGTATTAATCTGTAACCCTCCACTAGATAAATACTCCAAAATTGCTAGGAATTCATTCCCATCAATTGATTGAAGATGACTTAGAACATCTAGATTATTGATTATGTTTGACTAATTCAATGCACAAACCACAAATTTGGTATTGACCCTAATTAAATCAATAGTATTAACCTTTGATTTTCCCATTGACCATGTATCTAATTTCAATTGCTTGAGAATGTTGATTTTCAAAGTTAAATATTTCGAATCAAACACTTTTAAATGTTGTGTTTGATTTGAGTTGTAAACCCCATTGAAAGCCTTGGATGAAATTGAGTAATTGGATCAATTGAGCCCAATTCCCTTTTTATTGTTTTACATCTAATTTCAATTGCTTTAATTTCATTGCCTAGTGTTAATTACTTTTATTTTCATTGCATTAGGTTAGTAATTCAAAACAATCATAAAAAATCTAAAAGATTTTCGGTCTTTTTATTTTTCCTTTTATTTAGATTTAATTCACATAATTTCCATTCAATCCGAGTTAGCTTAGTATGAATTGAGTGTTATAGCCCATATTGGACTAAGTCCTTGAGGAGATACGATTCCGAACTTTCCGAATAAAACTACAGTCGTCAACCGTGCACTTAGGGATAAAAAGAGCATCTTTGGAGCGAGTCCATGACTAGCTTAAATATTAGGAAATGGCTCTTGACAAAGGACATGTGGCTATTGTCAAAGCAAGCACTGCATTGATCAGCTGCACGGTACAGTTAATTAATATAATCTTTACTTAAGCAAAAGCCATCCATGATTTGGCATTAGCTGCTCCCCAAATATTATCATAGCAAACAGCTGAAGTTTCAAACCTGAACCACTTTTCAATTAAAATAGTAAGCTGAAATAAATTTTTCTCAAGTCAAACAATGAGCATTCAACTTCTTCCACTTTAGCCTAAATTACTACCATTTTGTCTCAACTGCTCAAACACCCCAGTTGGATAAAATCAAGTAGTTACGATGATATTCTATCATGCTAAGAGCCAATTTTTTTTTCTTCCGTTCTCACTTTTTCGGTGTCAAAATTTGTTTTTTGGGCCCAAATTTCTCTTATGTATGACAGAACTAGCTAGGCGGGAGCATAAAACAAGAAACACAGGTAAGATAGAGTGGGATCAAGAAGGCATATATAACATAGGGCAATTTCTAAAAAAGTCAGCAACCATAACTAGGCATGCATGTTGGTGATAAATACTTAAATTTCAGATTAAGAAAAGAAAAGGAAGATGTAAAGGCAAGGGAGGGAGAGTTATTTCTAGAATACCAAAATAAGCTACAGATGCGCTTTAAGAATCATTCCTCCTCTCATCTTGAGACTCTCGTCGTCTAACCCCAAGAAATATATTTCTAATCTTGTGTAGTTCCATAAGAACATCTCTAGCATTCATTCTCTCACTTGGCTGTTTAGCAGAGCATGAAACTCCAATTTGAAGGACCAGTACAATGCAAACCTCCACTTTAAAAATGTTGGTTGTGCTACTTTCCCTTGTCATGCTTGGCTCCTCTTGCTCTTGCAATATGATTCTGGGATCAACAATCTCCGTTACTTGATTTGGAAGAGACATTTTTGTATAGCTATGGAGGTTAATAGTGTCGGAGAACATGTTATCGGTAGGTCTTCTTCCTGTGAACATTTCCAATAGTAACACTCCATAACTATACATATCACCTTGTGTTGATATTTCCTCACCCATACCATACTCTGCAGTATCAAGCAGTGAAATAAGTACTCATATTTGTAAAGTTTTGATGATATTTGAACTAGTAAATTTATTTTTGCTCCTTCTGTAGGTTAAAAAACTTCTTCAACATTTTAAAATATAAAAAATAGCTCAAGGGTAGATATCCATCTTGGTATACAACATGGACAAGACAAGAGGAGATTTAAGCTACTGATCTGGTAGCTAAACCTACAACATGGTGAAGTGAATGGAGTCAAGGCTCAATGTGAATATAAACTGATACTTAAATTTCAGTTCACCAAACATTAATTATATAGAAACGATAAATAGAACAATTACCTGGGGCAACGTATCCAATTGTTCCTCTTATCGCAAGTGAACTTGATTGCTGATGATTGGATATACTTTTGGTGGCTGAAAGAATCCTTGTAAGCCCAAAATCACTTACATGGGCACATAAATCGTCATTAAGGAGAACATTACTTGGCTTCAAATCACAATGAATGATAGCTGTTTCACATTGATGGTGAAGATAATCCAATGCGTAGGCCACGTCAATGGCAATGTTTAACCTTTGAACAAAATTCAAGTTCTTGGGCTCCTGCTGTTCCGAGAGACTTGGGTGTAACCAGCTCTCTAAACTCCCTTTTTCCATGAACTCGAAGACTAAAGCTTTGAAATCATTGCCTTCGAAATCTATGCTTGAGCAAGATGTGATTATCTTGAGAAGATTGCGATGGCGAATGTTCTTCATTGCTTCACATTCTGCTATGAAACTCTTGCTCGCTCCATGTTCGTGGAGCTTGAATACCTTCACAGCAACAATTTGCTCGCTGGAGTTGAGAATCGCTTTATAAACAGAACCATATCTTCCCTCGCCAATTAAGTTAGCTGAAGAGAACCCATTGGTTGCTTTAAGAAATTCTCGATAAGAGAGTTGTAAATAATGGTTTTGTAAGTGTGAGGCTGAAGAGGCTTGTTTTTTGGACCTTCTGATTCGATAAAGAACAGCTGAAAGGCATACTAATAACACAACAATAGAGAGACTAACTACCAGAGCTATTACTCTACGGTTGAAAGGTTGTTTCTGTCCGTCCAAAACTTTCATTGGACATGTAGCCATTTGCAATGCTTCAACTCCTCCACAGAGCTTGTTATTTCCAATAATTGAGAAAGCACTAATGTTTGCGAAAACTCCTTCATTTGGAACTTCACCATCAAACATGTTGTAGGAAAGATTGAGAGTTTGAATGAAAGGTAACTCGCCTAGAAACCTTGGAATCTGTCCAGACAAGTTATTGCGAGAAACATCTAGGACTTGAATACCTTTTAGGTGCTTGAAGGACGCTGGAATGGTACCTTCAAGAAGGTTAGCCTTCATGTTGAGGAATTCTAAGACTTGACAACTACCGAGAGTGGCTGGGAGTTTTCCAGATAGTTTGTTGTCCGATACATCCAGTTTTCCCAGATTTTTCAAGTTACCCACTTCTAGTGGTAGCAGCCCTGTTAGATAATTTTGATTTAAGAAGACAACAATGAGCGAAGAAAGACCAAATATTTGTGGAGGTATAGCTCCAGCGAGGTGATTGTCTCCAAAATCAATTTCATTTAGATTGGTGCAATCGCCCAAAGAAATTGGTATGTTTCTTTCTAGCATATTACCGCGTAATTTAAGAATACCAAGCCGAGTAATGTTTCCTATAGAGGATGGAATTTCTCCAGAGATGTTGTTTCCGTCAATGTACAGCTTTTCCAGATTGAAGAGTTTTCCTACGGAATTAGGGATACCACCCGTGAGCATGTTGTTATCTAAAAAGAGGGTTCGCAAATTTACAAGCTTTGTAATCTCAAGAGGTATGCTTCCAGATATAAAGTTGTCATCTAGGGCGAAGAAAGTGAGCTTGGTGGAAAGATTTGCAATGGAAAGGGGCAACAAACCTTTAAAAAGATTTTCAGCCAAATCCAGCCATTGTAGATTGGAACAATTGGATAGAGAAGTGAGAAAGTTTAACTCATAGCCTAGTTTATTGCCCCAACCAATTAACATTTGTAGCTTACGAAGGTTTCCGAGATTCGTTGGTAGGAGCCCAGTAAAAGAATTATTATCGACATCAATTCTTAGAAGTCCTGAAGCATTGGCTATGGAGGAGGGAATAGCACCATAGAATTGGTTAGTATGAACATAAAACCTTTCTAGTCTTGGAAGGGTCAAGCCCAAATCTGGGGGAAGGCTTCCGTGCAAAAGGTTGGCAGATACAATGAAGGCAGTGATAGACGAGATATTGTAAAGTGAAGTAGGAATCGTACCATATAAATTGTTGAAGGACAGATAAAGAATCTCCAACTTTGAAAGTTGAACAAGTTCAACAGGAATGCTTCCCTCTAGATTATTGTGCGCTAAAGAAAGGAAACGAAGGCTGGAAATGTTTCCAATTGAAAGTGGGATAGTTCCAGTGAAATTATTTGAACGAAGATTCAATTGCAAGAGACTAGACAAAGAACCCAGCTCGGAAGCGATTTTACCTGCTAGATTGTTGTTATACACATCAATGACTCTGAAGTCTGAACAATGAGTCAAATTGGTAGGAAATTCACCTTGGAAAAAGTTATTCCGGAGAATAAGATATTGCAGACGAAACAACCTACCAATTTCTGGAGGAATTTTACCATGAAAACTGTTGTTACTGAGATCAATCGCCCTGAGGAAGGAGAGGTTGCCAATATTAGGAGACAGAGAACCCACCAATCCTAGGGAAGACAGGTTTAGGGCGGTCACACGCTGATGTTGACGACCGCACTTAACTCCTTGCCAATTGCAAAAGTGAATAGAATGATTCCATGAGCTGAAGACACCAAGAGTATCTCCTGGTATTAGATCCTTTTTTATTGCAAGCAGAATCTGATGGTCTGTCTCATTTGTGCTGCCCGTGGCCGTGGTAATGCATCCAAGGGAATATATTACAAAGAAAATGAAACAGAGAAATGTGTCTTTTTGCTCCATTTAGCATAAAAATATGTTATGTGATGGGAAATGGGGTTGCTGAGCTTAAACACTAATGGACAGCCAAACCATATATATAAGTATAATGTTCTAGGAGGCTTTGTACAACACACAGAAGAGAAGACAACAAACGCGATAGATGCATCGTTGAAAATTCCCATTGAAAATTGGAATTTTTAACGTTAGTTATTGCTAATTTTCGTGCGAATTGTTTTCAGGTTACGTAGTAGTTGAAGTTGAACCAATAATGTATCTTTGAGCCAATGGGCGTCGACGAGCCGAAGACAAAGATGGGAGAGATCTCCAAGTCTAAGTTCAAAGCTCTTAGGCCGCAGGAAAGATCACACTTGGTTTTACATAGGCAGCAGAGCGGAGCCAGAAATTTAATTCACCATGTGCAATATAATAAATTTGAAAATTATAGAACATATGCGTACATAATGTTTATAAACAAAATGAGTTTATAATTTATTTCTAGCAAACATGTACATAAATATGTAAATGTTAAAAAATAAACAACTATTTGTTTTCATAGAATATTTATCATCGAATATGAACCAGTATTTTTTAAAAAGGTCTTTTCAATGTAGATAATCTTGTTACGAAGAGTAATTTTAACATGTTTCATGTAATTGCATATGTATAATCTAGTATTTTGATATTGGCGTCATTGTTAATAGTTTTTTTTGTTAGTTAATGTGCGGCGGATTTTCTCTACGCAAGTTTGACCTAGAATTTGGGCATAGCGGAGCCTCACCGTGAGCTGCAAAACCACTAAGGGTGAGCACTTACCCATCGAGATTGTTTGGCCGGAGGCATTCCAAAGTTTAAGTTAGTTAGGGGACGTGGTCTGTAAGTTCAAATAGAAAGCATAGAGAGTGAAGCCTATTGCTAATTTATTTTTGTCTTACCTCCCTTGAGCCTTCTCATGCAACTTTCTAGTATTCCATCAGTCTTTTTGGTCGTGGCTGAGTTCGTTAGGCTTGTCTCCCACTCCATAAGGTCATGGGCCATTAACTTAATAGTGAAGTGTGATTCTTAACTTTGGACATAGGTCCGGCCTACTTCCCTCTCCCTCAAGAGAGTAGGAGGAGTGACTTTTCCCTTAACGGGGCTGTCTTGATATGGTAAACATGATTCTCACGTGGTGAGTCTGATGTCACGTAACCCTCTTATACGAAAATTACCCATTCAGTCAATTAATCCTAGATAATTTTTATTTATTTATTTATAAATTATGTCAAGCATTAAATGAAACAAATAAGTTACAACATTATATATCTTTATTTGTGTATTGCTAAATGTATATATGATGAAGAAGTAAAAGTTTGACACCGACCCTCGGCTTTTCCTATTGGAGAAATGATGCAATATGTACTATCCACCGACGGCCTTCAAAAAGTTCAAAAGTGAATCAATAGGTTGGCATCCAAGTCAAGACTGCATCATCCAATTAATAATTGTCAAGAAAATGCAGAAGAAAAAAATAACAAATAAAACCCTAAATCTATATCACCCAATCTCTTTCTTTGGTTTTATTTATTCATTTGTTTTTCTGCAGCTGTTTCGACAACCTAACAGAAACCCTTTCATATCTTGTTTTCTCTTTTCAGTTCTCTTTCAACCGACTAAATCAAATCAGTTTTTTCCTCCTCTTTTCTTTTTTAATTGTTTAGGTTGGGCTTGGATTGGAATAAGTTAAAAAAATTGAACGGTGGACTAAAGTAAGATTAAAATAAAATTTTACATATAAATTTTTTTGGGTTCTTTTACCCTGGGCTTAGCCCAGTTAAGCATTCATAGAAGCTCCGTCCATGTATCTATTCTAAGTAATGTTATACAAAATGATGTGATTACTGGTTGAACAAGAGTCTTTTATTTTAAAATAAAAAGCTCATTTACTCATATAAGTGGAATTTTTAAAAAGGCTTGACCGATCACTCGAGCTAATATTAATAAGTCTCCAACCTGCTGTAAAGAGACAAAGAGTAAGAATGAGTCGACCCTTTTTGGGCCGATCACACTCCGATAGTTAAGTTAGCAATCTTCACCAAGAATAGAGTAAAATTCACAAATGTATATGGCTTAGTTGTATTGATCATCCCTTGCTCTCTCATAGCTCTGGTATTTATAGTATGACGCTTTTTGTTGAGCCTACCACGATTATCATGACTCACTGCTCAGATCTACGCCCGCTAAAGCCGATTGATTGGACATAATTTCTCCTGTATCGCTTTGCTTGAGCTTGACTAACCGGACGTAAGTGTCGTTGGTTGTGTGCAGCGCCTCCTCCGTAATGAATGTTGGTCTGTTATCTATTTAATGCTTTGTCCATCTGCATGATTACACCCCTAAGCTGGGCTAAGAGGGTTTTAGTTTGGGCGGATAAAATGATCTGGGTCTGTGGTGTAATACTCGCCTCTAGGCTGCCCCAGGCCAATCTCTTTCTTTGGTTTTATTTTTTATTTTCAGTTGTTTAGGCAATCTAACAGAAACCCTTTTTCTCTTTTATAGTTCTCTCTCAATCGACTAAACCAAATTAGTTTTTTTTTTCTTTTCTTTTTTAATTGTTTTGGTTGGGCTTGGATTGGAATAAGTTAAAAAGAATTGAAAGGTGGACTAAAGTTTAAAATAAAAATTTTCATATAAATCTTTTTGGATTTTTTTACCCGAGGCTTAGAGCCTTCATAAAAGCTCCGTCCATGCATCCATGATAAGTAATGTTATACAAATTTTCTATACAAAATATTGTTATCACTGATTAAATAAGAGTATTTATTTTAAAATAAAAAACTCATCAACTCATAATTATCAAAATAACATCATGACGTTATTTTAGCGTGAATTTTGATATTAAAATTTTAAAAGAATAGAATCTCCTATATGTAAAAGACGAAGATCAACATGGTGTTTCCGACTTTTGAAATCGTATTAATATTTTGTAATGCTAAATTTCTTATTTAACAATTTAATTTTGTACCGTTTACATCACTTTGACTTTTGAGAGCAATTATGGAAAAGCATATCTTTCAGATAACTACATCACAAATGCTTTTTGATTTTTAATTTTCTTGAGCCCTTGCATAGAGAGGAGAGAGATGTTTTGACTAAAGGGGGACAGAGAAATTTGACATTGATCTTATTCCTCCACCTCCTATATGTATATAAATGTTGCATCATTGCTCCTGATAAGAACCAAGATCCATTTATGTCAAATTCTGCTGCTAATGACCTTAAAAAAACATAAAATTGTGCTGCTAATTATAAAATAAAGTAAACGCTTGATAAAACCCGGTGAAACTCCCAAATTGTCACTTTATTGTTATATCTAAAAGTCCTTCGCGTCCCAACAAGTCACACATTCCAGTAGAAGTCATAAAGGGAAATTTCAACATTCCGAACTCTCATCTGATTGCCATTTCAAACTTTCAACTACACCTGTTCTTTTTTTCTTTTTGTTTATTACCAAAATGTCCCAAAAGAACCTGAATAATTAATATATGAAATGAAATATTTTCCACATGTTGAGGGATAATAAATGGTGACGAGGATTTTCCGACCAGACCGGAAGCCCGTTTTGTACCGCCTAGTCGTATCCCGACCAGGTCTCGACTCCATCCGTCCACGAACCTCCTGATCTGAAGGGTCGCTCGCAACGGTCCCCTGATCGGGTCGGCGTCCGACCCGATCTGCGGGGCCCACTTCTGACACCGGCCTCTCTGGACTGCATTAGGGACGTGGATGTGGCATGTACCCGCAACAACCGTCACGCCCCTGACACCGCTCTGAGCACACGCCACCCTGGAGTGTGAAGATGGCGCTCTCGAGTGCTCTGACATGGTTCTGACCTTCCAACTAGAAGCCGCCACGTGGAAGGACCACCTACCTCCACTATGCAAGCATACAAGGAAAAACTTCGGCCCCTTCGAAGGTATGCATACACAGTCAACCCCTTGAATCTCTCCTTCTCTCCCACGCCAGAATCACCTTGAATCTAACTTGCACACCGGAGGGCCATTGGCTCCCACCACACCGGTGGGTTTTGGTGCAGGAGATCACCGTCCGACCATTGTGCCGTTCATCCCGGACCTGGGGGCAAGCTCGCACGAGATAGCTGCTTCATCAGCTGGCGCCGTCTGTGGGAAACGACTTCTCTCGTGACAGTTCATGGTCTTGACTAGGTCTGGGATTAGCACCCTCCCCAAAGAAACCTCGATGGCCGACACCAGTGCAGATAAGATAGCTGCCTTGGAGAAGACGGTGGCGGACATGATGGCCAGCATGCAGCAGCTGGTCCGTCAAAACGCAGAGTTACTCCAACGAAACCCCCCTCTTCCACCTGAGATTCCACCGCAGCCCAACCCGGTGGCGGACGAACAACAGGAGCAGGAGGTCGACAAGGATCCATCCATCCTCCCCAATAACGGCGAAAACGGCAATGGGGGACGAGTCGAAGACCCCCTACTTCGCCGCGAGCCCTACATCGAAGAAGCACGTACTAGTCACGCCATCCCGTCGAGGACGGAGATGGTGGGCGACAAACCGGAGAGCTCCCATGTTTGGGACGAGCAAATGAAAGCCATGCAAGCCTAGATGGCTAGAGTTTTAGCCGCGGTAGAAGCCAAAGCCCCAAATGCAGTAGACACCCTCATTGGCCGAACAGCCTCACCGTTCACGCAGAACGTAATGGACTACCCACTCCCCCAGAAGTTTAAAATGCCAACTTTGGACTCTTTTGATTGATCTAAGGACCCGGTAGACCATTTGGAGACGTTCAGGGCGCTCATGCACCTGCAAGTAGTGCCAGATGAGATCATGTGCAGAGCATTTCCGGTCACGCTGAAGGGTTCGGCGCGAACCTGGTTCAACAAGGTCAAACCAGCGACGGTCTCAACCTTCAAGGAACTTAGCAAGCTCTTTGTGAGCCACTACATTGGAGCCCAGCGGCAAAGGAGGCCTGCGGCATACTTGCTGATGGTGAGGCAGAAGAAGGCTGAGACGTTGAGGGAGTATGTTGCGAGGTTCAACCAAGAGACGTTGGCCGTGGACGATGTCGATGACAAGGTGGCTGTCACGGCGTTCATGAGCGGCCTGAGAAGTGGGAAACTCCTTTTCTCCCTATCAAAAAGACCGGCCCAGGACATGGCAGAATTGATGCTCCGGGCTCAGAAGCACATGAACGCGGAGGACGCCATGAGCGCCAGGCGAGATAATGACAAAGGGGATGGTTCACGCTCCGAGAAGAAGCGAACGAGCGGAACATCGAACGACGAGAGGGAAAGTAAAACAAGCCGAAACACCAACCGGTCGAGGAACAGGGGCGAAGGGAGACGCGAGTACTACCGCGGCCTCGATCAAACGTTCACCCCTCTGACGACGAAGCTGAAGGATGTTCTGATGGAGATCCGAGATGACCTGGACCTGAGATGGCCCGAGCCTTTGAAGACACCTTTGGGAATGAGGAGCAAGAGGCGATACTGCCGCTTCCACCGTGACCATGGCCACGACACGGAGGACTGTATCGATTTAAAGCAGCAGATCGAAGATCTGATCAAACGGGGGAGGCTGAGCCGCTACGTGGCCGGTCGAGATCGAGCACGGGCGGAGCGACGCAGCCCAGCAAGAACCGAAACAATCACCCAGCCCATTGGAGAGATAAGGGTCATTGCTGGGGGATTCGCTGGAGGAGGGGAGTCCTCTTCGGCGAGAAAGAAACATGTCCGAGACATCCGAAACGAAGCAGAAGTAATGCTGGTCGGGACGGCCAGCAAGAAGATGAAGAACGAAGGTCCCGCGATCACATTCACTGAAGAAGAGGCCACCGAGCTACACCAACCGCACGATGACCCCCTGGTCATCTCGGCGGTGATCTCCAACTTCAAAACTTGGAGAATCTTGGTCGACAGTGGGAGCTCGGCAGACATCCTGTTCCGAGGGGCCTTTCAGAAAATGAAGATCGGCCAGGAGAAGCTACAACCAGTCAACTGCCCGCTAGTCGGCTTCACCGGAGACCTGGTGGTCCCTCTCGGTTCCATTACCCGGCCAGTCACCCTTGGGGAAGAGCCACACCGGACGACGAGGATGGTACACTTCTTGGTTGTGGATTGCCCTTCTGCGTACAACGCCATAATTGGCCGAACCGCCCTGAACCAGTTTAAGGCGATCGCTTCCACGTATCATCTCCGAATCAAATTCCCGACCGACACTGGGGTCGGGTGTGCGAGGGGTGACCAAAAGGAAGCACGGGAGTGCTATGTGGCTTCCCTCAAAGGAGTGCCCAGCAAGGAGACCTTGGTGATCGAAGAGCTCGAGCCGAGGGACGAAGAGGAAGTCAGAAGGGGAGAGCCTGCGGAAGAACTAGAAGAGGTCCTGGTCGGGCCACCGGGACAGGACAAAAAGGTGAGGATAGGGACCGCCGCCCCCGAAGAGTTGAAAGAGCAGCTGAGGGAGTTCCTGAGAAGTAACGCAGACGTGTTCGCCTGGTCTCACGAGGACATGCCTGGTATTGACACACGAGTAGCGGCTCACTACTTGAACATCGACAATGAGGCCAGGCCGGTCAAGCAGAAGCGGAGGAATTTCGCACCGGACCGGAACGACGCGGTGGCTGAAGAGGTGGAGAAGCTGGTGCAGGCAAAGTTCGTCAGGGAAGCGCACTACCCTACTTGGCTCTCGAACGTTGTCATGGTAAAGAAGTCCAACGGGAAGTGGCGGATGTGCGTCGATTTCACCGACCTGAACAAAGCATGCCCCAAGGACAGTTTCCCACTACCGACCATCGATCTTCTCGTCGACTCCAAGGCGGGGTATGAAATGCTAACCTTCATGGATGCTTTTTCAGGATATAACCAGATCCGAATGGCGGCGCGCGACCAGGAGCATACAGCTTTCATTACCGATCGGGGGCTCTATTGCTACAATGTTATGCCGTTCGGGTTAAAGAATGCTGGGGCAACATATCAACGGCTGGTCAACCTCATGTTCAAATCCCAGATCGGGCGTAATGTGGAGGTTTATGTGGACGACATGTTGGTGAAGAGCAAAGAGGCCGCCCATCACCTGCGAGATCTGGAAGAGACGTTCCGAACGCTTCGCAAATACCGGATGAAGCTCAACCTCGATAAGTGCGCCTTCGGCGTCGCCTCGGGGAAGTTCCTGGGTTTCATGGTATCACAAAGGGGCATTGAGGCCAACCCGGAGAAAATTTAAGCCATCATCGACATGCAGGCGCCCAAAACAGCGAAAGACGTCCAGAGGCTGGCGGGACGTATCGCTGCCCTGAATAGGTTAATTTCTCAGTCCACGGACAAGTGCCTACCGTTCTTCAAGATCCTGCGCAAGGCGTTCGAGTGGAACGAGGAGTGTGAAGTAGCCTTTGGTCAACTCAAACAATACCTGAGCTCAGTCCCGCTGCTCAGCCGAACCGTCCCGGGGGAGGAGTTGTATCTCTATTTGGCCGTGTCGGCGACAGCAGTGAGCTCAGCTCTGGTCCGAGAAGAAGGGGGAATCCAACGGCCAGTCTACTACACCAGCCGTGCCTTGCATGGAGCAGAAGAACGGTATCCGAAGATGGAACTCATGGCCTTCGCACTTGTGACCGCAGCTCGGCGCCTAAGACCGTATTTTCAAGCTCACACGATTGTGGTACTTACCGACCAGCCCTTGAAGAGCGTCCTGCACAAGCCTGAGACGTCAGGCCGATTGGTGAAATGGTCCGTTGAACTTAGTTAATTCGACATCCGTTACCGACCCCGACTGGCGGTCAAGGGGCAAGCTGCCGCGGATTTCATAGCAGAATTCACTAACCCGCCCCCGGCCACCCCCGACGCCGACCCCCCTGAGAGCCCCTGGGTCCTGAACGTTGACGGTTCTTCCATTCACGGTTTCGGCGGCGCCGACGTGGTCCTAGTCACCCCCGAAGGCTACAAAATGGAGTATGCTCTCCGCTTCAAGTTTCCTGCCACCAACAACGTCGCCGAGTACGAAGCACTCATCGCCGGCCTCCGAATGGCTCGGCGAATGGGGGCAGAGCAAATAGTGGTCCGAAGCGACTCTCAGCTTGTGGTGGAGCAGGTTCAGGGAGAGTACGAAGCAAGAGAAAACAACATGAAGCAATACTGCCAAGTGGCGAAGAGCTTGGCCAGAAGATTCCCTAAGGTACTACTGGAGCGAGTACCGAGACTGCAAAACGAGGAGGCAGACCGGCTAGCCAGAATTGCCTCGTCCGAGGAGCCCGACCCGAGAGTCCCGTTCGAGATCCTTAATTCACCGAGCATCCAGAGCCCAGAGGTTGACTAGATCGAGCCAGAATCCTCCTGGATGAGCCCAATCAAGAACTACTTGGAGAGCGAATCCCTGCCTGAGGACCGAAATGAGGCGAGGCGGGTTCAGTACCGCTCGAGTAGGTACCTTATACAGGGCGGAGTACTGTACAAAAGGGGGCACACCATGCCGCTGCTCCGCTGCGCCAATGCGGAAGAAGCAAACTACATAATGCGGGAGGTCCACGAAGGGGTGTGTGGAAACCACTTTGGTGGTCGTTCCCTCGCCAAGAAGATATTGCGAACGGCCTATTATTGGCCCACCATGGAAAGAGACGCCCAGGAATTCGTCAAGAGATGTGATAAGTGCCAACGGTTCGCCAACATCCCGAGACAGCCATCTCAAGAATTGACCCCAATCCAGACTCCCTGGCCTTTCGCCCAATGGGGGATTGATATTGTGGGCCCATTACCACTCGGCAAAGGACAGACGAAATTTGCCGTGGTGGCAATCGACTACTTCACGAAGTGGGCGGAGGCAGAAGCCCTCCCGACGATTACCGAGGAGAAGATGCAAAAGTTCCTATGGCAGAATATTGTATGCAGATTCGGAATCCCCAAGGTCGTCATAACGGACAACGGGAAGCAGTTCGAGGGCAGACAGTTCAACAAATTATGCGCCGACCTGGGGATAAGTCACCACGCCTCGTCCCCCGAGCACCCCCAGGCGAACGGCCAAGTTGAAGTCACCAACAGATCACTTTTGAAGATCCTCAAGACGAAGTTGGAAAAGGCCAAGGGCTTGTGGGCAGAAGAGCTCCATAACATCTTATGGGCCTACAGAACGACGGAGAGAGTGTCTACGGGTCAGACACCGTTCTCACTCACCTTCGGCGCTGAAGCTGTCATCCCAGTAGAGATCGGTCTCCCTAGCCCCAGAACGGTGCAATTCGACCTCGCCACCAACGGCGAGGCCATGAATGTGGACTTGGATCTGTTGGAGGAATGACGGTTACAAGCAGCGGTGAGAATGGCGTCTTACCAGCAGAGGATGCGCCAGTACCACAACTCTAGGGTTCGACCAAAAGACTTCGCGGCCGGGGACCTTGTATTGAAGAGAGTCAACCAGTCTACCAAGGATCCCAGAGAAAGAAAGCTCGGACCTAATTGGGAAGGACCCTACCAGGTTATCGGTAGTACTAGGAAGGGCACCTACAGGCTAAAGAACTCGGAAGGGAAGGAGCTTCCACACCCGTGGCACACAGAACATCTAAGGAAGTACTACTCTTGACAGGCTCCTACTTGTAATTCCCCTGAATCTCAATAAAAGCAACTGTTCAGCGAATTGTTCACATGAATCGACTTTGAATTTATCTACTTACGGGGAATCAAAACAGAATCTGCTCGGCCAAGCGCCGAGCAGAGCCAGAGGGCCTTAAGTGGCAATGGCGCAGAAATAGAATCTGCTCGGCCAAGCGCCGAGCAGAGCCAGAGGGCCTTAAGTGGCAATGGCACAGAAATAGAATCTGCTCGGCCAAGCGCCGAGCAGAGCCAGAGGGCCTTGAGTGGCAATGGCGCAGAAATAGAATCTGCTCGGCCGAGCGCCGAGCAGAGCCAGAGGGCCTTGAGTGGCAATGGCACAGAAATAGAATCTGCTCGGCCAAGCGCCGAGCAGAGCCAGAGGGCCTTAAGTGGCAATGGCGCAGAAATAAAATCTGCTCGGCCGAGCGCCGAGCAGAGCCAGAGGGCCTTAAGTGGCAATGGCGCAGAACTAGCATATGCTCGGCCAAGCGCCGAGCAGATCCAGGGGGCCGTAATTGGCCATGGCATAGAACTTGAACCTGCTCGGCCAAGTGCCGAGCAGATCCAGAGGACCTCGAGTGGCCATGGCACAAGTGGAATGGCCTCGAGTGGCCATGGTACAAGTGGAATCCCTTCGGCGATAAACGCCGGTCAATTCGTCTTTGGTACGTACAAGCATTCTACAAACCATTCCAATTAAACATTCAACAAACATAACGGACACAGAATGTACGAAAACAAACCCATTCCATTAGTGAAAGGAGGAATACAATTTCAAAAAAAAAAAAGAAAAAAAAAACAAGAATGAACAACAAAAGATGCCCATGCGAAAGGCGGGCTCCAGTAGACGAGGGCCCAAGCCATCTTCAAGCCTGAGCGCGGTCCCCAATTTGTCCCTCTGTGGCTTCTGGCCGGTCATCGACCTGGTCACCAACAGCGGCTTCTGGTTGAACCTCAGCGGCTTGGCCCTCTCCAGCAGTATCCGCTCCGGCCCCTTCCTTAACCACTTGGCCAGTAGCACCCTGACCATCCACAGGTGCGAGGTCATTGAGAGGATCCAGGCTCGAGAAGTCCAACTTGGGATACTTCTTGGACGCCTGTTTCCGAGCCGACTTGAAGCCCATTTGAAAGGTGGGTTCCAGCAAGGCCTGGAAGTCATCCCCTTTCTTAAATTCCTCAACGGCTTCGGCCATTGCCCTCTTCAGCTCCTCACCGTGAGCTGCTACAGCTCTTTCCAGATCGTGCCTCTTCGCCTCTTCGGCCGTGAAGCTCAGGAGTAGCTTGTTGGCCTGCCTGGCGAGCCTTTCATTATCGGCCCGAGCCGACTGGAGCTCCTCCAGAGCAGAATCCCTCTCAGCCCTGACAGCCGAGACGTCGCCCTTCAGCGACTGAACCTCCTGGACGAGCGCCGAGCTGGCCGCCTTCTCCTCCTGGAGAGCCTTTTCCGAGCCCCCTAGGCGATGACCCAGAACCATAACCCTGGCAAGAGACTGAAATCCGACGGGTTAGAACTTGTATCACATGAAAAGTAGTGAAGAGCAGAGTGTTAACCACACGGGAGCAGACCTTAAACAGGTCGTGGTTGGCGTCCCTGACCAACCGGGAGTTGGGATGCTTGGACAACCTCGTGATGTCTGCAGGTCTCACCGCCTCTGCCGCCCTCTCCCAGGCCATGTCCGAGTTATCGATGACGTTCGCGGGGGCAGAGGCTGCCGGACCAGCACGGGCCTGAGGGTCTGCTGGAGTGACCGCGCCTTGCCTCGGCTGCAATCCCTCGAAATGCCCCGGAGGTTTGACGGCAACTGAAACCTGACCCCTCCCCTTCTGGGGTGATGCCTTCTTCGATGGAGGAGGGGGAGGAGGGAGTTCTTCAACGACCTCGGCCGTCTTTTGGCGCTTCGACCCTGACGGGCCGGCTGCCGCCGCCGCCCTCTTCCGGGCTAGGAAGTTGATGTCAAAACTCATCGTGTCCTCCTCGGCGGCTGGCTGGAGTTCTTGACGACCGGGCTGAACCGTTGTAGTATCGACCTGAGCAGCCGCAGCGACCGGGCGATCTGCAAAGGATGACCAGAAATGTCAGAGAACGATCGCCATAACGAAAGTAAAAATGTACTCACTCCTCTCACGTTCAGCGGCCAAGGCCTCTCTGCTCGGTTCGGGCCCCAAGAGATATAGAGCGAGCGCCTCGACAGTCACCAAGTCCTTGGCGTTACGAAACTCGTACTCTTTGACCGCCTCTACCTCCGCCTTGTGCTCAGCAGACAGAAGAGGCTTTACCCGACCTGACACTCGCAAGGCACCTAAGTCAGAACGGGCGACACATGCAAAAAACATCGGGCAAAAGGGGAGGAAGAAGACACGAAGTAAGGATCATACCCTTCTTGCTCGGGTAACCCCATTGCCTGGGGATCCGAGCGGAGAAATCTGTCTCCCAGGGGCAGAACTCCCAGCCCTCTCCGCTAATGAAGAAGAACCGGTCCTTCCAATTCTTATGTGAAGAAGGAAGCTCGCCAACCAGATCGAGCCCGGTCGACCGACCTAAGAAGTACCAGTATCCTTTTCCGCGCTCGGCCGGCCTATAACAATGTGAGAACTCCTCTGGCGTCACGTCCCTCCCATGGACGATTTGCCAGAGGATCATACAACCCGCCATGATCCGCCAGGCGTTCGGCGAGAGCTGTCCCGGGGCGAGACGCAACCTCTGCAGAATCTCTCTGACCGGCCGAGGGAACGGTACACGAAGGCCGCCAGCTAGAGCGCCCTCGAAGATCGCTATCTCCCCCTCCCTGGGCGAGCACGCCCGGTCCCTAGAGCCAGGGACCCTACACCTTACCCCTTTCGGGATCTGGTACGCTCGCCGAAGGGCAACGACCTTCTCCCTGTCAAGAGAGTAGGCGACCCTCTCTGCACCGTACCTGGGGCCATCCTCTTCCTCCCCCTCGCCGGGTTCGACCTCCACGGCTCGGGCAGCAACCTCAGCGAGTTGGTCCCGTTCCTCCCCGACTCCAGAGTAAGCGGCCCCGACTCCTTGGGACCCCCCGGAGTCCCCCACAGAGGCCTCTTCCTGGGTCCGACGCCTCTCGACTCGATACCCATTGGAACCCGTCTCTTCCGTGTCTGAACTAACCCCCTTCGGGTTCGACATGGTCCCGAGAGGTACACAGCCCTCAATCCTATTGAACATCGGCCTAAACAACTCACGCAAATCCCCAAGAACGGATTCTAAGAACTCCGCCCTGTCAACAAACCCCGAAAGGTCGGGAATCTGACCTCTCCCCTCAAACACGGACACACAGCGGGTAATAAGCCAGTACATACAATCAGAGGGCGAAGCTTACCACGTTCCGAAGCACCAGCGACGATTTTCGAAGCAAACCGGCGGTGAAACTAGGAGGATGGCACCTCTTGGCTGGCCGGAGATGACGAAGACGACGGTGGAGGCGTAGACAACGATGACGGCAAAGTGAGTTAGGTTTTTCTCTCTCTCTCTCCCTCTGCGTATTTGGTAAAAAGCAATGATGCCGAAATTGGGGGCAACCGCCTTACAAAATTCCCCCCACACCTTTGAAATCAACGACCCAAATGACCCTCGGTGATGGGACATCAACGGTTGAGATGCGACACGGCTTTTCGACTTCTGACTGCTAATCCCTGGCCGCCACGTGGGGGCAGGTGAAACGACGGGACAGCGCCTGCCATAATTACGCCGCCCTCGCTATAAATGCGCTCCGCGTTCCGCAGTCGGACCGTCCGATGAAATTCCTCTGACCCCGAATGGATGGCCAGATGAATTGGGGGCATCTGGTGACGAGGATTTCCCGACCAGACCGGAAGCCCGTCTCGTACCGCCTAGTCGTATCCCGACCAGGTCTCGACTCCATCCGTCCACGAACCTCCTGATCTGAAGGGTCGCTCGCAACGGTCCCCTGATCGGGTCGGCGTCCGACCCGATCTGCGGGGCCCACTTCTGACACCGGCCTCTCTGGACTGCATCAGGGACGTGGATGTGGCATGTACCCGCAACAACCGCCACGCCCCTGACACCGCTCTGAGCACACGCCACCCTGGAGTGTGAAGATGGCGCTCTCGAGTGCTCTGACATGGTTCTGACCTTCCAACTAGAAGCCGCCACGTGGAAGGACCACCTACCTCCACTATGCAAGCATACAAGGAAAAACTTCGGCCCCTTCGAAGGTATGCATACACAGTCAACCCCTTGAATCTCTCCTTCTCTCCCACGCCAGAATCACCTTGAATCTAACTTGCACACCGGAGGGCCATTGGCTCCCACCACACCGGTGGGTTTTGGTGCAGGAGATCACCGTCCGACCATTGTGCCGTTCATCCCGGACCTGGGGGCAAGCCCGCACGAGATAGCTGCTTCATCAATAAATAATTGGGTAATGATATACAAAAAAAAAAAAAAATTATCATTAGAATGGAGTGATTGAATGAGAGTCGTTACTTTAAAACAAAAATTGATGACTCGTAATTATAAAAATACAACTGCCACATCATTCTGATGAGATTTTTTATACAAATTATTTAGAAAAAATAACATTTTTCTAAGTAATTTTATAATAATAGTTTTTCTAACCAACCATGGTCATTTCATATTTCTCTCCACTTGCCTAAATTCATGGTGATACTCTCTCTCACAACCAGCTTTTATTTACAATTATAATTGGCAAATAAAGTGATAAGGTGCAGTATGACACACGCACATAACCTTTCTAATTATAATAGAACTATAGAGTGAAGGGCCTACGTTAACCCTTTTTTCTTTTCTTGAAAAGGAATGAGTCTCTTCCTGTGTTCATTTTCTCTCTCTCAATTGCTTCTTCAGACTAAGGCTCCATTTATTCCACCAGAAAATAAATTATTAAAAGAAAAAAATTTCTTGAAAAATATTTTGATGGAAGAAGTTTATTTTTCCTTTAATTTCTGTTAGTTTGGTACATGTACTGCAAATTTTTGCAGAGAAATTATTTTAGCTGTAGTTGTTATTTCGACAACATGCAAGTATAAAATAGTTTGAATTCATAAAATTACGTAAATGATTCAGAGATTGAGAGAGAAGAGAGGAGAGAGGGAAAAATTATAAAGAATTAGAATTCTTCTTTATGAAGTAGAAACATAGGAGATTGGGGCACTGATAGAGAGAGGGAGAGACCGAGAGAGATTTGAACTTTTCATTTTTAAGCTTTGATTCAAATCCTTCCATTCTCCCACCTAAGAAAAATAATCTCGATGCTATTTTCCAGCATGTTCTTTATGGTTTGGAATGTCTTTCTTAGAATTTAGAATTCAAGCAAACAAACAACATAACTTTTTTAATTTTACAGAAAATACATATATATATATATATTTATATCCTCTGGTGAAACAAACGGAACCTAAGAGAAAAAAAAAGACCCGCTTCTTCTCTCTCTTCTATTCGAATGATATTGAAGTTCCGGATTTAGACCTTCCCTCAGATTTTTGGGGTTTTTCTTGAGATCAATTGAAACCTAAGGTTCAAACGGGAAAATATTTAGTGTAATGATGACACTAATCCGGCCAAATGAATATATTGAATTCTCAATCAGCAGGAATGTCGTATTAGTTATAATCTAGAGAAAATATATTGACTAACTAATTAATTTTAGGTGATTAGGATAAAAACTCATACATTTGTTACAATTTCATAGGGGTTTTTTTTTTTATCAGCAAAAGAGAAGACTATTCATTCAGGTAATAAAAGGATTACAAGAGTAGGCTTCACTGAGTTGGGAACGCCCAAATCAGGCCAGACCAGAGAAGTAAGAATAAAGATACAAAAAGAAGGAAAGAGGTGTTGGCAAGGGACCAACTAAAACTTCCTGACAATGGATGAGCGCCTAAGACTCCTAACACCTGCAATGTTGTAAGCAAACTCCAGTACATTGAAGTCAGTATTAGCAACTTTAACTTTCACCCAAAATGCAGTATGTTGCTTGATTGTATGCACAGTTTCTTGCCAGTCAAGAGGGGTGCCATTGAAGATGATGTCATTTCTTAACAGCCAGATATTCCATATTATAGCAAAGAAGAGTGCTCTCCAAATGGACTTTTCAAGGCCAAGTAGCTTGAAGTCAAACCACCACGTGGCTAGATCTGCTAGATTGAATGGGGAAATCCATTGAGTACCCCACCAGTTAAGGATGGAGGACCAGATAAGCCAAGCAGTTTTGCACCTAAGTAATAAATGTTCAGAGTTTTCATCTTCCTCCTCACACAGAACACACTTAGTACTAGCATTTTGGGGTAGGATATTTCTATGCTTCAATAACTTTTTAGTGCAAATCTTCCTTTGGAAAGCCAACCAACCAAAAACTTGAATTTTGAGAGGAGTTGCATTTTTGCAAACAAACTGATAATTGCATACTGGAACACTCAACTTGTCTTGAAATGAATTACAAAAGGAGCTGACTGAGTACTTATTTGAGGACTCTGCTTTCTAGGCTAGAATGTCATCTTTACCAGGGATCAAAGAGAGGGAATTAAGAATGTGAGTGAGCCTTTCAAGATCCTCACATTCCCAAGCTCTAAGATCCCTTTTGAAACATAAGTTCCAACATGTAGAGCCATCCTCCATAACCTCACACACATCCTTAATGAGCTTTTGTTGGTTAAGTGATAGTGAGTAAAGTTTGGAAAATAGTTCACAAAGCAGACTTTTACATTAGCCATGGGGTTGAAATTGGCTTTGGGGGACCCAAGGCTCATGCCAAAACTGAGTGGCATTACCAGAGCCCAATCTTATATGAAGATTTTCCTTCAAAACCTTGTTAAATTCATTACTAATAGATCCTGTTTCAATGATACCTTTCCAGATGGCAGAGGGTTTTAAAAAAATACTTGCATAGGGGAGCCATCTTAAGCTTTCCAGGTTGTACTTGCTGCAAATAAGCCTCCTTCAAAGAGCATCTTTCTTTGAGCCAAATCTCCACCACCATTTGGAGAGGAGAGCAGCATTCATTAACTGAATTGGCTTAATGCCCAGGCCTCCATGAACTTTGTTTAGGGTGATCTTTCCCCACTTGATTAGATGTACCTTCTTTTTTGTAGGACTGTCTCCCCATAGGGATCCCCTCAAAAGTTTTTCAATTGTCTTTCTGACATTAATAGGCATCTTGAAAAGGGAGAGGAAATATAAAGGTAAACTAGCTAGAGTAGATTTTAGCAAAGCGATTCTTCCTCCAAATGAAAGATGAGATCTTTTCTAGATTGTGAGTTTATGTCTGAACCTGTCTATGACTCATTTCCAATCTTTCATATGGCACTGAGAGGTTCCTACTGGCATACCAAGGTAGAGAAGAGGGAGGTTTCTAGTGTTGCAGTTGAATAAGCTTGCTGCATGCTTCAAGAAGGTCTCATCAGTCCCCACTCCATACACACTGTCTTGAGAAAATTGATTTTGAGGCCAGAAAGGAACTCATAACATCTAAGGATCCTTTTGAGGTTTTTTAGTTCATCCAAGTTGGCAGCACTAAAACAAATTGTGTCATCTGCATACTGCAACTGAAGAATATAAACTTTATCTCTTCCAATTTTGATCCTATTCACTAGATTGAGTGAAATAGCTCTGTTAAGCAGTATATTGAGTCCTTCTCCAGCAATTATGAATAAAAAGGGGGAGAGTGGGTCACCTTGCCTAAGCCCCCTTTCCACTTTGAATTCATTGGTTGGGGAGCCATTGACTAGAACCGAAACCTCAGCAGAAGACACACATTCTTTGATCCAAGAGACCATGTGTTGCAGAAGCCCATTTTTTCCATTAACATTTAATAAGAAATCCTAGTTTAAGGTATCGAAGGCTTTCTCAAAATCAAGTTTCAATGTAACTCCTTTAAACTTCTTTGCCTTCCAATAATGCAAGACTTCACTAGCAATGAGAATCCCATCAGAGATGTTCCTGCCTCTGATAAATGCATTTTGAGCAGCTCCAATTACCTCATCCATTGCCAATTTAATCCTATTAGCTAGGCATTTGGCAAGCAACTTGTACATGGAACCTATCAAACTAATAGGCCTGTAGTTATTCAAAGATTCTGGGTTCTCTACTTTAGGAAGTAAGGCTATAAATGAAGAGTTTAGACCTTTTGTTAATTTACCATTTGATTGAAATTCCAAAAGGAATGCCATTACCTCAGGTTTTAGGAGATTCCAAAATTTCTTGATAAAATTAAAGTTGAAACCATCAGGTCCTAGAGCTTTCCCTCCTTCACAGCTGCTTAAGGCCTGGAACACTTCTTCCTCATTGAACTTTTCAGTCAGCCTTTCCTTGCTTTCCAAACTGAGCTTTTTTAAGGTGTCACCATTCAGTGTAGGCCTGATCAGGGTATCCTCTGTATATATGGATTTGAAAAAATCATGAACTTCTTTCTTGATGCTACCTGGATCAGATATTAGACAGCCATTCTTGATCACAAAGCCAATATAGTTCTTTTTGAATCTTCTATTTGCTGATGCATGGAAGAAGCTAGTATTAGCATCACCCTTTTGCAGCCAAAGCATTCTAGATTTCTGTCTGTGTAGGCTCTCAGCTTCTCTATAGGCTTTCCAAAGCTTTCCTAGTAGCTTTCTTCTGATCTCTTTGGCTTCTGTATTATTGACATCCTCTTCAGTGGTCTTGTCCACCTTGGCAACCTCAACCTCTAAGTGGCTAACTTTTTCAAATATGTTACCATAAGACTCGAAATTCCAGCATTTGATTCTAGCTTTGATGGCTTGCAGTTTTTTCATTAAGATAAAGCCTGCCCAACCATTGAAGGCTGAGTCCTTCTACTCCTTGTAGATCATATCTTTGAAAGACTTCTTGCAAAGCCAAATGTCAAAGATTCTGAAACGCTTAGGTCTCCAGTCTACTTCTTCATCTGATAGAAGGATAGGGCTATGGTCGGAGAGAAGTCTTGGGAGGCCCCACTGAGAACACTTGAAACTTTGTAGCCAATTATTGCAAACTAGAAATCTATCCAACCTGCTCCACATTTCTTTATTTTGAAGGTTAGACCAAGTGAACCTTCTACCAATCAGAGGCAAATCCAGTACTTCAGTTTCTTCTAGAAATTGCTTGAATTTTTTCATCCCAGAGTTGATTCTGATGCATCCTGTCCTTTCACCTATGTTTAAGATTTTATTGAAATCTCCCCCCAGTCACCAAGGTAAGTGCAGTTCCTTTTAATTCCTGATAGTTCATTCCACACCACATTCCTTTCTTCATCATCATTGGGGCCATAGACATTTACTATTGAGCATCTGACCTTGTTAAAAAATATGCCTTTTAGAAGAATGAATTTTTTACTAAGGACCTTGTCCTCAATTGTGAACAAATCTGAGTTCCAGATACAAAGGAGACCACCTGAGGCTCCAATTGAGTCCACTGCTAGCCAGCTGAAGTTCCCAGCTCCCCAAATTGATCTCACTTTTCTATCATCACAAGAGGTCCACTTGGTTTCTTGAAGTAACAGGATGTCCACTGCTTTATTTTTGCAAACCTTTTTTACCATTCGTCTTTTCTCCTCCCTTCCTAGTCCTCTAACATTCCAGGTAAGTATCTTCATTGGGGAAATAATGTGAACACCTCAAGAGCAGGAACTGGCTTCTTCAAAGCCCAATGCCAACTCCTTTAGAATCTTTCTTCTCTTTCCATTCCTTAGCTCGAATAATGTTACATATATTCTCCTCATTATTTCTGAAATCAATGCCCAGCAGCTTCCCAACTGTGATGGTATCTTCAGCTTCTTTATGGATTTTGGCTTCAAGTTCCTTTAGCAGTAAATAGTTGCGGTTTCTGATATTAGATGATGGAAGAGACGAGGCTGCTGATGTGTTGGTGGACGATGGAGGTTCCTTCTTCTTTGGATTGAGGGCTTTTGCTAATTTGTTAGCCTTACTTGTGTTGTTGATGGAATCGTCAACCTTTTCCTCTTTACTTTGCTGCATAAATTATTTCTTTCCCTTGTTGCAGGTGGTTGAGGCAGTTTAGGTGTAGCTCCTATGTCTTCCGATATGAGCACGCATGTTGGGGGGTGCTTTCCCAAGATGATTGAGCGTGCTGGGGGATGTCTTCCCCATGATTCCCATTATGTACTGTCTTGGACTCCTTTCCAATCTTTAAATTTGAATTTGAAATTGAAAATGAGTTGTGGGGTGTAATGTCAGCATTTTTAATACACTCGGCGAATTTTGATTCTTCCACCTGGCTTAGGATTGTCAGGTCAGCTTCATCTTCAACCTCGTGACTGTGCTTGCTTTGAACTAACCTGGGATTGTTATCACTACGAGTCTTGGATACAGTTTGATCCCCAGCCTCTAGTGGGAAGGAGGCAGAGTGACTTAGTACGCGAAAAGCTTCCTCTGTTCCAGAGCCAGACTCAGACACATCGTCTTCAAAAGCTGTAGGGGGGACCATAATCTTGTTGCCATAAGAAACAAAGGAATAAGTTGCACATTCCAATATTTGCACCGAGTAAAGAAAGATTCCCACTCTTAGATTAATTATCTCATTTATTGACTGTTTGCTCTCTGTTTGGATGAGCACTCTTCCCACATCCAACTCTGATTTGGTGGATGTTTTGCCATCAACCATAATCACCTCCCCCCATTGACTTCCTATTTTACGGAATGTGTGATCATTCCAAGCATGAAGGGGGACTCCACGGATAAGCAGCCATGTGCGCCTTGTGAGGTTAAACTCTCTATCTGACCATTCATGAATGGTAGAGAACCATTGATATAGCTAATCCCGACCACTCTCCAGAAAATTTGCTTTCTCATCTTCATCGACAAATTTTAACAGCATTTTGTTATCCCCCAGATACACTATGCAGATGCCAAACACACCTTCACTTCTCATTGCTTTTTCAATACTAAACATACATTTGGGGTCCCTTGGAAAAACGATTAAGCATTTCTTGATCCATTCAATGTCTATCACTTCTGCTTCAATTGTCTTTTCCATAGTCTCTGAAATGCTATCATGATGAGGGATAGTTTTAAGAGTAGAAAGAACCTGTTTGTAGCTTCGCTTGTCTCTGAAAGAATTGTAAATGATTGGGTTTGTTGCTTTCTGAAGAGATTGGTTTTGTGCCTTATTTCTAGAGAAGATTATCTGAGAAGCTTGTCCATATGCTTTTCTTTGATCCATTCCATAGAGCGCAATATGAACCTTCAGTTTGTAATCAAGCAACCAAACACCATTGTAGGAATTTACCGCCGCTAGAGCTTCCTGTCTTGAGGCAAATCTCACAAAGCCATATCTCTTTTGGTTTGTTCTGCGAACCTTATTTGGGATGTAGACATTGATGACTTTTCCCACTTTGCTAAATATCCTTGACAGCCGGATAGGATTCATATTTCTTGGAAAGTTCTCCACGAAAGTAGTTACTGGGGCTTCAGTTCTAATTGTTTTCCTGTGTCCTCTCTTATCAGTTTCCATTCTAGCCATCTAGAGAGAGAGAGAGAGAGAGAGAGAGATAATCTGGGTGGAGCTAGGTTTGTCGAGGGAGCTGGCGCTGGAGGTTTAGAGAGAGAAAGAGAGATGTTGGGCCTTTGTGGAGCCTAGTTCTATTTGATTCGGTTTGAAGATCTCGACTCGCCCCGGATAATGTTGCGTGGTTTTTAATGGGAAATGTTCTGAGGCTTAGTCCATGGAGCGGAGGCTTAGGCCTGTTTTGTAGTCCATTGTAAATCCTGTGCGCAGGATATATATATAACGCAACTTTGTGATTAGGGTTTGTGTGAGGTTGACGTTTCTGTTGAGAGGAGAAAAAACCTGTAGCCGCACTCTATATTTTTCCCTGACTATAGTGAAAATCCCTGCAACTCTGTGGACGTAGGTAAATTGCCGAACCACGTTAAACGTTGTCTTATGCGTGTGATTGTTTTTCTTTGACGTGTGTTTTTTCTCTATTTTTTGTTTCTCACAGGTTGGGAATTACTGTTCAATTCTCTACAACTGGTATCAAAGCCTAGGGTTAGGTTCGAGTGGGAGCAATGGCAGAGGAAGCAGGAAAAACGTCTGGAATAGAAAATTTTGATGGCACAGACTTCGCGTATTGGAGGATGCAGATTGAAGATTATCTCTATGGGAGGAAATTGCATCTGCCGCTTTTGGGAACAAAACCTGAGGCAATGAACGCTGAGGAATGGGAGCTTCTTGACAGACAGGTACTGGGAGTTATCAGGTTAACGTTGTTTAGGTCTGTTGCACATAATGTTGTAAAGGAGAAGACCACAGCAGATTTGATGAAGGCTTTGTCCGGTATGTATGAAAAGCCGTCAGCAAATAACAAGGTACATCTGATGAAGAAACTGTTCAATCTGAAGATGGCAGAGAATGCATCAGTAGCACAACATCTGAACGAATTTAACACTATCACAAATCAATTGTCGTCTGTAGAAATTGATTTTGATGATGAGATACGTGCACTGATCGTTTTGGCTTCTTTACCAAATAATTGGGAAGCAATGAGGATGGCAGTAAGCAATTCTATGGGAAAGGAAAAGCTGAAGTACAATGACATCCGAGATTTAATTCTTGCTGAGGAGATTCGCAGAAAAGATGCAGGTGAAACCTTAAGATCTAGCTCTGCCCTAAACCTTGAGACAAGAGGCAGAGGTAATGACAGAAATTCAAACCAGGGCAGATCAAACACCAGAAATTCTAGTCGAAACAGAAGCAAATCTAGATCAAGCCAACAAGTACAATGCTGGAACTGTGGGAAAACAAGTCACTTTAAGAAGCAATGCAAAAATCCTAAGAAGAAGAACGAAGATGATTCTACCAATGCTGTAACAGAAGAGGTACAGGATGCATTACTTCTTGCAGTAGACAGTCCACTTGATGATTGGGTTTTGGATTCAAGAGCTTCGTATCATACCACTCCACACCGAGAAATCATACAGAATTATGCTGCAGGTGATTTTGGTAAGGTATATTTGGCTGATGGTTCAGCCTTGGATGTTGTGGGTATGGGAGATGTCCGGATATTGTTACCCAATGGGTCTATTTGGTTACTGGAGAAGGTTCGACATATTCCTGACCTGAGGAGGAATCTGATTTCTGTTGGACAACTTGATGATGAAGGGCATGCAATGCTATTTGTTGGTGGTACTTGGAAGGTTACAAAGGGAGCTAGGGTATTGGCTCGTGGAAAGAAGACTGGTACTCTTTATATGACCTCAAGTCCAAGGGACACAATTGCAGTTGCTGATGCAAGTACTGATACAAGTCTATGGCACTGTAGACTTGGTCACATGAGTGAGAAAGGGATGAAGATGCTGCAGTCAAAAGGAAGACTACCAGAATTGAAGTTCATTGATTTTGACATGTGTGAAAGCTGCATCTTAGGAAAGCAGAAAAAGGTGAGCTTCTTGAAAACTGTTAGGACACCGAAGGCTGAAAAATTGGAGTTAGTACACACTGACTTGTGGGGGCCCTCTCCGGTTGCATCCCTTGGAGGTTTAAGGTACTATATCACCTTCATTGATGACTCAAGCAGAAAAGTATGGGTTTATTTTTTGAAAAATAAATCTGATGTATTTGAGACTTTTAAGAAGTGGAAAGCCATGGTTGAGACAGAAACAGGTTTGAAAGTCAAATGTTTGAGATCAGATAATGGAGGAGAGTATATAGATGGAGGGTTTAGTGAGTATTGTGCTGCACAGGGAATTAGGATGGAGAAGACCATTCCTGGGACACCACAGCAGAATGGTGTGGCTGAGCGCATGAACAGAACTCTCAATGAGCGTGCTAGGAGTATGAGATTGCATGCTGAACTACCAAAAACTTTCTGGGCTGATGCTGTTAGCACTGCAGCTTACTTGATAAACCGAGGACCATCAGTCCCCGTGGAGTTCAGACTTCCTGAGGAGGTTTGGAGCGGTAAAGAGGTAAAGTTCTCGCACTTAAAAGTTTTTGGTTGTGTTTCTTATGTTCACATTGATTCTGATGCTTGTAGTAAACTTGATGCAAAGTCTAGAATATGTTTTTTCATTAGCTATGGTGATGAGAAATTTGGCTATAAGTTTTGGGATGAACAAAACAGGAAAATCATCAGAAGTAGAAATGTAGTATTTAATGAACAGGTTATGTACAATGACAGGTCAACTGTAGTGTTAGATGTTACAGAGATAAATCAATTCATCTAAGTTGACAAACTCGGTTTATCAAGTAAGCTGCAGTGCTAACAGCATCAGTCCCCATGGAGTTCAGACTTCTTGAGGAGGTTTGGAGCGGCAAAGAGGTAAAGTTCTCGCACTTAAAAGTTTTTGGTTGTGTTTCTTATGTTCACATTGATTCTAATGCTTGTAGTAAACTTGATGCAAAGTCTAGAATATGTTTTTTCATTGGCTATGGTGATGAGAAATTTGGCTATAGGTTTTGGGATGAACAAAACAGGAAAATCATCAGAAGTAGAAATGTAGTATTTAATGAACAGGTTATGTACAAGGACAGGTCAACTGTAGTGTCAGATGTTACAGAGATAAATCAAAAGAAATCTGAGTTTGTCAACTTAGATGAATTGACTGAAAGTACTGTCCAAAAAGGGGGTGAAGAAGATAAGGAGAATGTAAACTCACAGGTAAATCCGAGTACACCTGTAGTTGAAGTTCGCAGATCTTCCAAAAATATCAGACCTCCACAGCGTTATTCACCTGCTCTAAATTATCTCCTGTTGACTGATGGTGGTGAGCCAGAATGCTATAAAGAAGCCTTGCAAGATGAAAATTCAAGCAAATGGGAGTTAGCCATGAAGGATGAGATGGATTCCTTGTTGGGGAATCAGACATGGGAACTGACTGAGTTACCAGTAGGAAAGAAGGCTTTGCACAACAAGTGGGTATACAGAATAAAGAATGAGCATGATGGTAGCAAACGCTACAAGGCCAGATTAGTTGTTAAAGGGTTCCAGCAGAAGGAGGGCATTGACTACACAAAGATATTTTCTCCTGTCGTGAAGATGTCAACAATCAGGCTGGTACTGGGAATGGTGGCTGTAGAAAATTTACGTCTTGAGCAGTTAGATGTGAAGATAGCATTCCTTCATGGTGACTTGGAGGAAGACCTTTACATGATTCAGCTAGAAGGGCTCATTGTTCAGGGACAAGAGAATCTAGTTTGCAAACTGAGAAAAAGCTTGTATGGCCTAAAACAAGCTCCTAGACAGTGGTATAAGAAATTTGACAGTTTTATGCATAGAATTGGGTTCAAGAGATGTGAAGCTGATCATTGTTGCTATGTTAAGTCTTTTGACAATTCTTACATCATATTATTGTTGTATGTGGATGACATGCTCATTGCAGGTTCTAGCATTGAGGAGATTAATAATCTGAAGAAGCAATTGTCTAAACAGTTTGCAATGAAGGATTTGGGAGCTGCAAAGCAAATCCTAGGTATGAGAATCATTAGAGACAAGGCTAACGGTACTTTGAAGCTTTCACAGTCAGAGTATGTGAAGAAAGTTCTTAGCAGATTCAACATGAATGAAGCTAAACCAGTGAGCACTCCTTTGGGTAGTCATTTCAAACTAAGCAAAGAACAGTCACCGAAGACAGAAGAAGAAAGGGACTATATGAGCAAGGTGCCCTATGCCTCAGCTATTGGCAGCTTGATGTATGCTATGGTGTGTACAAGGCCAGACATTGCACATGCAATGAGAGTTGTGAGTAGATTCATGAGCAAGCCTGGAAAACAGCATTGGGAGGCAGTCAAGTGGCTTCTGAGATATTTGAAGGTTTCATCAGATACATGTCTTTGCTTCACAGGTGCAAGTTTTAAATTGCAGGGTTATGTAGATGCTGATTTTGCTGGTGATATTGATAGTAGAAAGAGTACTACTGGGTTTGTTTTTACTCTGGGTGGTACAGCTATATCATGGGCTTCAAATCTACAAAAGATTGTCACATTGTCTACTACAGAAGCTGAGTATGTTGCAGCAACTGAAGCTGGAAAGGAGATGATTTGGCTACATGGTTTCTTAGATGAATTGGGTAAGAAGCAGAAGATGGGCATTCTACACAGTGACAGTCAGAGTGCAATCTTTCTTGCAAAAAATTCGACCTTTCATTCAAAGTCGAAGCATATACAGACAAAATACCACTTTATCCGTTACCTTGTTGAAGATAAATTGGTAATACTTGAGAAGATTTGTGGATCTAAGAACCCGACAGACATGTTGACTAAGGGTGTCACTATTGAGAAGCTGAAGCTGTGTGCAGCTTCAATTGGCCTTCTAGCTTGAGGACATGAGGATGAGTTGCAGGGATGAGGGATTGTTTTCTTTGGAAGATTGCGGTTGATGTTGGTGATTGAACTAGCCTCCAAGTGGGAGATTTGTTGGGCCTTTGTGGAGCCTAGTTCTATTTGATTCGGTTTGAAGATCTTGACCCGCCCCGGATAATGTTGCGTGGTTTTTAATGGGAAATGTTCTGAGGCTTAGTCCATGGAGCGGAGGCTTGGGCCTGTTTTGTAGCCCATTGTAAATCCTGTGCGCAGGATATATATATAACGCAACTTTGTGATTAGGGTTTTGTGTGAGGTTGACGTTTCTGTTGAGAGGAGAAAAAACCTGTAGCCGCACTCTGTATTTTTCCCTGACTATAGTGAAAATCCCTGCAACTCTGTGGACGTAGGCAAATTGCCGAACCACGTTAAACGTTGTCTTGTGCGTGTGATTGTTTTTCTTTGACGTGTGTTTTTTCTCTATTTTTTGTTTCTCACAGGTTGGGAATTACTGTTCAATTCCCTACAAGAGAGAGAGAGAGAGATAATCTGGGTGGAGCTAGGTTTGTCGGGGGAGCTAGTGCTGGAGGTGGCGGAGGACTAGGTGGTGGAGGCGGTGGTGGTTTTGGAGGCGGCGGTGGTGGCAGATTGAGTGGAGGAGCTGGTTCTAGCTGGCTTTGGCGGGGGTGCTAGTTCTGGAGGTGGTGGTGGACTTGGCGGAGGAGGTGGTGGAGGGTTCGGCGGGGGCGGTGGTCATCTCTGTAGCTTTCCGGGTGGATGGCTTTGCAAAGTGTTGTTAGCCCAAGTTTCTCCTTTGGAACTGATGGAGAAAATTTTACAATTTCATAGGGTTGTGAGACTGAAAATGAGAAACATAGGAATAGAGTGTAAACTGGAAATCAAGAAAATTTATTAGTTTTCCAACATCAAAGCAAAACCTTTTTGTAGGCCTGTAGATAAATTATAATCTCAATTGATCGGTAACAAGAAGTTAAGAGCGCAAAGAGAGAGAAATCCAGGGATCAAGCAATTGTTTGGCTAAATTTTAATTGACCAAGCAATTGTTTCTTAAATGTTAAATACTATGTTTGGCTGAACTATTTTGTTTAGCCGGCATTTCATAATTAAACGTCCTAAGGCTTTGTTGATTATGTTGTTACCTAAGTGTTATAACTTTCTACATAATATATGACTAGCTTAAATATTAGGGTCATTGCCAAAGCACAAGTAGCTATTGTCAAGGCAAGCACTGCATTGTTCAGCTGTACAATACAATTAATTAATATAATCTTCACTTAGGCAAAAGCCATCCATGATTTGGCATTAGCTGCTCCCTAAATATTATCATCGCAAACGGCTGAAGTTTCAAACCTGAACCACTTTTCATTTAAAATATTAAACTGGAATAAATTTTTCTCAAGTCAAACAATTATTAGCATTCAACTTCTTCCACTTTAGCCTAAGTTGCTGCGTCAGATTTTATACAATTACGAGCATAAAACAAAAAACAAAAAACATAGCTTAAATACATAGGTATGAAAGCATATACAGCATAGAGCAATTTCTGAAAAAGTCAGCAACCATAACTAGGTATGAATGTTGGTGATAAATACAACACAACCATTTTCATGCCTTTCCTAGATCCGCAATTACAGATTAAGAAAAGAAAAGGAAGATGTAGGGGCAAGGGAGGGAGGGTTATTTCTAGAATACCGAAATAGGTTATAGATGTGCTTTCAGTTAAGAATCATTCCTCCTCTCATCCTGACGCACTTGTCGGCTAACCCCAAGAAATACATTTCTAATCTTGTGTAGTTCCATAAGAACATCTCTAGCATTCATTCTCTCACTTGGCTGGTCAGCAGAGCATGAAACTCCAATTTGAATGACCGGTACAATGCAAACCTCCAGTTTAGAAATTCTGGTTGTGCTACTTTGCGTGGTTCTACTTAGCTCCTCTTCCACTTCCAATTTGATTCGGGGATCAATAATCTCCATTACTTGATCTGGAAGTGACATTTTTGCATAGCTATGGAGGCTAATATTGTCAGTAAACATGTTATCAGTAGGCCGTTTGCCAGTGAATATTTCCAATAGTAACACTCCATAACTGTACATATCACCTTGTGTTGAGACCTCATCACCCATTCCATACTCTGTAGTATCAAGCAGTGAAAAAGTGCTCAAATTTGTAAATTTTTTTATGATCTTTGAACTAGTATATTTATTTTTGTTTTCTTCTTTTGGTTAAAAAACCTTCTTCAACATTTGAAATTATAAAAAAATATATCAAGAGTTAATATTTGTGTTGGGATACAACAGGGATATGGCAAGAGTTGGTTTAATTTGATGTGGCAGTTAAACATACAACTTGTAAACTAAATGGAGTCATCACTAGCATCCCAAAAACATGGCTTAATTGAATAAAAACTGGTAACACCAAAGATCAATAATATAGAAACTAAATAACATTACTTGATAAAATTATTGGAAGGAACAATAATTAGAAACAATTACCTGGAGCGATATATCCAATAGTTCCTCTAATCCCAATTGAACTTGATTGCTGATGATTGGATATACTAGTGGTGGTTGAAAGAATCCTTGTGAGCCCAAAATCACTTACATAGGCACATAAATCATCATTGAGAAGAACATTACTTGGTTTTAAATCACAGTGAATGATAGCCCTTTCACAGTGATTGTGAAGATAATCCAATGCATAGGCCACCTCAATGGTAATGTTTAGCCTTTGGACAAAGTTTAAGTTCTTAGGCTCTTGCTGTTCTGAAAGACTTGGGTGTAACCAGCTCTCTAAACTCCCATTTTCCATGAACTCAAAGACTAAAGCCTTGAAATCATTGCGTTTGAAATCAATGGTTGAGCAAGATGTGATTATCTTTACAAGATTGCGATGTCGAATGTTCTTCAATGCTTCACATTCTGCTATGAAACTCTTGTTCGCTCCATGTTCTTGGAGCTTGAGTACCTTCACAGCAACAATTTGGTTGCTAGAGTTGAGAATCCCTTTATAAACAGAACCATATCTTCCCTCGCCAATTAAGTTGGCTAAAGAGAACCCATTGGTTGCTTGAAGAAGTTCTCCATAAGAGAGCTGCAAATACTGGTTTTGCAACGGTAAGGCTGAAGAGGCTTGCTTTTTAGACCTTCTGATTCGATAAAGAATAGTTGAAAAGCATATTATTAACAGAGCAATAGGGAGAGTAGCTACTAGAGCTATTACTCTACGGCTGAAAGGTTTTTTCTTTTTCTTCAAAACATCAGTAGCACATGCAGGCAATTGCAATACTTCAATTCCTCCACAAAGCTTGTTGTTTCCAACAATTGAAAATGCACTAATGTTTGTAAAAACTCCTTCACTTGGAACTTCACCATCAAACATATTGTATGAAAGATTGAGATTTTGAAGGAAAGGTAACTCGCTTAGAAATCTTGGAATCTGGCCAGACAAGTTATTGTGAGAAACATCGAGTATCTGAATACCTTTCAGTTGTTTGAAGGATGCTGGAATTGTACCTTCGAAAAGGTTACCCTTCATGTTGAGAAATCCTAAAACTTGACAACTGCCGAGAGTAGCTGGAATTTCTCTAGATAGTTTATTTTCTGATACATCAATTTTTTCCATATTTATTAAGTTACCCACTTGTAGTGGTAGCAAACCTGTTAGGTAATTTTGATTTAAGAAGAGAACAATGAGGGAAGAAAGACCAAAGATTTGTTGAGGTATAGCTCCAGTGAGGTGATTGTATCCTAGATCAATTTCCTTTAGATTTGTGCAATTGTCCAAAGAAACAGGTATGCTTCCCTCTATCATATTCCTTCGTACATTAAGAACACCAAGCCAAGTAAGGTTTCCGATAGAGGATGGAATTTCTCCAGATATGTTATTTGCGTAACATAACAGCTCTTCTAAGTTGGAGAGTTTTCCACTAGAATCAGGAATACTACCCGTGAGCATGTTGTCATCAAAAATGAGTGTACGCAAATTCACAAGTCTCCCAATCTCAATTGGTATGCTTCCAGTTATATAGTTGGAGTCTAGAGCGAACCAAGTGAGCTTGGTGGAGAGATTTGCAATGGAAAGGGGCAACATACCTTTAAAATGATTTTCAGCCAAATCCAGCCATTGTAGATTGGAACAATTGGATAAAGAAATGAGAAAGTTCAACTCATTGCCCTTACCACCTCCTAGTTTATTGCTGAAACCATTCAACACTTGCAGCTCATGAAGGATTCCCAAATTCATGGGGAGGAGCCCAGTAAAAGAATTTATGCTAATGTCAATTCTTAAAAGTCCCGAAGCATTGGCTATTGAGGAGGGAATAGGCCCATGGAATTGGTTGGCTCCAACATAAAACCTTTGGAGTTTTGGAAGGGTCAAGCCCAGATCTGGGGGAAGGCTTCCATGCAAAAGGTTGCCAGATATAACACAGAAAATGATGGACGAGATATTGTAAAGCAGAAAAGGAACCGTACCAGACAAATTGTTAAAGGACAGATAAAGAATCTCCAACTTTGAAAGCTGAACAAGTTCAAAAGGAATGCTTCCCTCTAGATTATTGTGACTTAGAGAAAGTGCTTGAAGACTAGAATGGTTTCCAATCGAAAGTGGGATAGTTCCTGTGAAACTATTTATGCCAAGATTCAATTCCAAGAGATTAGACAAAGAACCCAGCTCGGTAGGGATTTTACCTGTTAGATTGTTATTGACTACATTGATGGCTCTGAAGTCTGAACAATGAGTCAAATTAGTAGGAAATTCACCTTGGAAAGAGTTATTCCTGAAGAAAAGATATTGTAGACGAAACAACCTGCCAATTTCTGGAGGGATTTTACCATGAAAACTGTTGTTACTGAGATCAATCGCCCTGAGGAAGGAGAGGTTCCCAATGTGGGAAGATAGAGAACCCACCAATGCTAGGGATGACAGGTTTAGGGCGGTCACACGCTGATGCCGACGACCGCAAGTGACCCCTTGCCAATTGCAAAAGTGAATAGAATGATTCCACGAGATGAAGGCACTGAGAGTATCTCCAGATGGTATCAGATCATTTTTTATTGCAAGCAAAGCTTGATGGTCTGTCTCGTTTGTAAATCCAAAACTAGTGCTGCCCGTGGCTGTGCTAACCCATCCAAGAGAGTAGTATATCACAAAGAAAATGAAGCATAGAAACGTATTCTTCTGCTCCATTTAGCATGTAAATACGTTACGTTATGGGAAATGGGGTTGATGACCTTATACACTAATGGAGAGCCAAATTACATATATATAAGTGGCGGATGCAAGAAGAGGAGCCCCACTGGATTGCCAACTTCCACTATATTTTCTTAAAAATTATGTGTATTTATTTAATCCTAGATTGCAAATATATGGTTTTGTCCCCACTTAATTGACTATAATAGGGTAGCTCATAGTGCAGCTAGACATGCCCTGACTCTCGAGTCCAATGTATGGTGAAACACTAGGTTTCCAGGATTGTACTCGAGTGAACTAACAGTCCCATATAATTTTACGTTTGATTGCAAAAAAATAGTCGGACTAGTAGTCCAGATCGGACTATTAATCCCACATATGTAGGATTATTTTGGCTTATTTAGTTTCAGGGGTGGAAGTGGAACAGATAGTCCCGGGACAAGGTGTGTGTGGGTAATGACCAAAATACCATTTACCAAAACTTGTAAATATTATTTTATATTATGTATAACAACATAATATAGTATAATATAATATAATATATATGTGTTAATATAATATTCATGTATATTAGCTTTATATTAATATCATAAGTATACATATATTAATATAGTGTATATTAGTATTAAATTAATAATATAATATATGTTATATGTTAATATCATATATATATGTGTGTGTGTGTGTGTTAATATATATTTTGTACTTGTTAATATATTAAAACAATATTATTTATTATTAATATAGTGTAAAGACTAAAATACCATTTACCTAAATTTGCATATATTATTTTATATTATGTATAACAACATAATATAATGTAATATAACATAATATTGTATAATATAATATATATGTGTTAATATATTATTCATGTATATTAGCTTTATATTAATATCATAATTATACATATATTAATATAGTGTATATTAGTATTAAATTAGTAATATAATATATGTTATATATTAATATCATATTTGTATGTATATATATGTTAATATATATTTTGTACCTATTAATATATTTAAAAAATATTATTTATTATTAATATTGTGTAATGACCAAAATACCATTTACCTAAACTTGCATATATTATTTTATATTATGTATAACAACATAACATAATATAATATAGTATAACATAATATTGTATATATTATATATGTACATGTTAATATATAATTTGTACCCAATAATATATTAAGATAATATTATTTATTAATAATATAGTGTTTTTTATTATATATTAAATTATGTTTGTGAGGCATAAGGATAACTCCGGGTTTTATGCCATGTTTGTTTCACATAAAGATCAAATGGACTATATGAGATTGTTAGTCCAGTCTAGTCCAGTCTAATCTAGTCCTGATTAGTCCAGTTCAGTCCAGTCCTACTTAGTCCCGCCAAGCAAACGAAACTTAAGTTTCCAGTTTGATTATTTTTCTTGGCTAAACAACATGTACTACATTGATTAATTCAATAAAATCTTCTTTTTTTTTTTGGTGGGAAAAAAATTGACTAACACCTATATTTGCTTCCCTTTGAACTTATAAACACTTACATTTATAAATATAACTAAATATGTAGTAATATATATATATATATATATATATATATGTATACCATTGAACTTTTTATCATTTGATTAAATAAACAACATAATCCCAATTCATAAGCCTTTATTCTAATATTAAATTAAGATGCTCTTACCCATTAATATTTTATTTATCTAACCCCCATCTACTACTATTTTAAAAGGTACTGTCATTTTAATCCTATCCATAGATACTTGGTTACTTAATCTCAAAATCCATTCTTCAAAATTTAAAACCTTAGCAAGTCAAATCTGAATTAAGGTTTTTCATAAGGTATAATTTTTTTTTTTGTATACATCCTTTTGTGAGACGGTGCCCTATTTTTTTGCTTCTTAAATAAAATTATCAATTTATTTATTAAAAAAAATATTGTCAATTAGAAAACAATTTTTACTTACGGTTCCATGTAAGTTTTGCCCTCACTAAATTTTTTTTTTAATCCACTCCTGTATATCATAAGATATATATAGTGTTTTGGGAGGTTTACAGAGAAGAGAAGACAACACACCAGATAGATGCATTGTTGAAAAATTTCCATAAAAAATAACAAATGTTGTGGGTGTGTGACATCGTGGCTTTTACCTCAAACAATCCTGCCAACATTCTTTGCTTTTTCATTGAAAATGTGAATTTTTAAGCTTTATTTAGAATCTAAATTTTTTATAAGAAAAAAAAAGTAAAAAAAAAATAAACAAAAAATAAAAAATATATTTATTTATTTATTTTTATTTTTTTATTAAAAATCTAAACTCCAAACCAAACGTTAAAGTTAGCATTATTGCTAATTTTAAGTAGTATTTGAACTAATAAAGTTTCTTTGAGCCAATGGGCGTCGACGAGCCGAAGTCAAAGATGGAGAGATCTCCATATGTCTAAGTTCAAAGCTCTCAGGCCGCAAGAAACATGAAACACTTCATTTTATATAGGCAGCAATAGATTGTCAGGTCATATCATAGATATATACACATCCACGTTAGGTACGTAATATTATATAAATTCTCTATACAATGATGTGGTTACTAAACGAATGTTATACACATCCATCGCTGCAAATGTTATACAAATGTTATACACGTCTACAAATTATATGTGTTATGAACTAAACAGCGTGATATGACCTTCAGGATGAGAAAAGCGGTACCTAATCCTTATTTGATTTTTTATGAATAAAAAGATCTTTCCTCTTTTCAATGTACTTTATAATTTCTTCTAATAAGAACTAGGAACACGAATGGCAAATTTAAAATTGAAACAATTAACAAAAAGTGAATCATACATTGGTTTCTCCATTTCTTTGGACATTTCCTGATATTTTTAGAGTTATAACCTTAAAAAAAAAATCTAAGGTACATTAACAGAAAATTTTATATAAATCTTATTTTATATAAAGATTATCAGGTATTTATCAAAAAATTGAGAGGTGACAATCACTGTCATACAAGAAGACAAAGACCTTACAAAACTTATTATGAAAGAGCTCTTAGATTCACTCATGACTTACAAGCTTATCATGAGAATAGATGATGACGAAAGCAAAAAGAAGAAACGCATAAAATTAAAATCATCCACCATTTTCTCTACAATTGATAGTGATAATGGAGAGATTAGTAATGAAGATGAGGAGCTTGCTATAATCACAACGAAATTCAAAAAGTTTCAAAGAAAGAAAAGACAAAGTGAAAATGTGTCATCAAAGAACGACAACATTGTATGCTATAAATATAAGAAATTTGGTTACATGAAATCCGAGTGTCCAATGCTCAAGAAGATAAAAAAAAATGTAATAATATCTTGAAGTGATAGTGAAGAAAGCAACTTTAATAAAAAATGATAATGACGGTGAAATTGCTAACCTGTGCATAATGATAAAAGAAAAAGATGAGATATGTTACTCTATTGATGTTACTGGTAAAGAAAAGAAGTTTTAAATATATATATATTGTGTGTGTGGTGTGTGTGTGTGTGTGTGTGTGTTTATTTATTTTTTAATATTAAAAAAATTGTGACATGCTTTCAAATGTTTTAAAAGTTATACATATGATGTTACAATATCATACTTGATTACATGTTTTTTGTTTCCACATATTTTTTCAGGGGGAGAAATATGAAATGTTGTGATTTATAAAGCATGTTTAGTATTAAATTGAATATGTCTTGCATGTATGATATACATTGAATATAGTTTGTGGATGACAAATATATATATATATATATGTTGTTATATATTTATAAAAAAATTTTATCAGTTTTATTCATGATTATTTTTTTGATGATAACAAAAGGGGAGAAATATATTAATTAATATTGAAGCTATATCCTATGAGTTTAAAAAGAACATGCACTGGTTGAAGAGGAGTTTGAATTATAAATGTCTCTATTTTTTTTTTCTTCTCTGTTAAACTTGAAATATTTATGAAAATATTTATTTTATTTGAAGTGATTTTATGAGATACATCAATCAAAGTTTGTCATCATTAAAAAAAGGAGATATTGTTATTTTATTGATAAAATATATTCAATACTTTTAATCCTTGGTCTAGTTAGTATAATAAAATTTTGCAAGATTATGAAACACTTGAAAAAATGATTAAGACTTAAAAAGTAATATATAAAAATTTGAGAATCATATTTTAAAAAAACTTGATTCAAGAAAGAAAATTACATGACATAATTTTTTTCTAAGGTTGAAATTTCAATAAAACTATTTCTTATGATACAACCACAGTATTTTGCCTATATCTTTTAATCTAACCGTTAAATTAATTTAATTCTTATGACATGAGAAATAATACTCAAATATCTAATTACAATAGTTTATAAACTTTTCATACAAAATTTTTATGAAAAAAATGTTTTCTTTCAACCAATAAAGTTTCTTGGAGCCAACGGGCGTCGACGAGCCGAAGTCAAAGATGAAGAGATCTCCATATGTCTAAGTTCAAAGCTCTCAGGCCGCAGGAAAGATTAAACACTTCATTTTATATAGGCGGCAATGGATTGTCAGGTCATATCATAGATATATACACATCTACATCAGGAATCTAAAGTTATACAAATTTTCTGTACATGATTACTAAACAAATGTTGTACACATCCATCGCTGCAAATGTTATAAAAATGTTATTTCGTATTTATATAAATGTTATACACGTCTACAAATTATGTGTTATGAACTAAACAGCATGACATGACCTTCAGAATTAGAAAAGCGGTACTTAATCCTTATTTGATTTTTTTATGAATAAAAAGACCTTTCCTCTTTTTATTTTGCTCCATTTTTTCTTCTAATAAGAACTAGGAACATGAATGGTAAATTTAAAATCGGAACAATTAGCAAAAAGTGAGTCCAAGATATACATTAGTTTTTCCATTTGTTTTGACATTCCCTGATATTTTTAGAGTAATAACCTTAAAAAAAATCTAAGATACATTAACAGAAAATGTTATATAAACCTTATTTTTCTACCTTTTGCAATCCAACATTATTTTGTACATTTTGCTATCTAGAATAGTGCTGCAATGGTATTTTTGTGATCATAATATTATTATGAACCTTTGAAGTCTAATAGTTTTGCGATTTCTATTCAATAGTGAAAAGTAATATTGAGTTATAGTTGAGAGAGTCAAAATATAATTAATTTTTAATTTTTTGCACTTATATTAAAACGTTAGACTATATTAGCTTATTTTTAAAAGTAAAAGAATTTAACTAAAAAATTAAAATTAAGAGATAACACTTGAACAAAATTAAAGTGGCAAAATGATTACTCAGGACTTAAATAATGTTGTTGAATTCTAAAAGTATATTCTATAGACAAAAGTATTGCCGCACTGAGAATGGTTGCTTTCACGCGGTTTGAAAAACTCAAAATTTGAAACGACGAAATGGCCTTACAAACAAGTAGGAATCTATAAAAAAAAAAAAAAAAAAATTAAAACAAAAACCCTCCTGTCACTTCCTCTCCTCTCCCTTTTTCGATCTTCAACAATATCTATATATAAAATACTTGAAAACGAAATTCAAATTTCTAAAGACTTGGTCGATTGACTCAAGAAATAGTGTCATCCGGCACGACACATAGAAACTGGTGTGTTTGTTTGTAACTCTATCAATTAAGAAAAAATGAAAATCAGCTTCTTATGTAACTACGGGCAAGTTGAATGCATGGCTGGCTCGAGAAAATTATAGTGGGCAGGAATATTTCAAATCCATTATAATAATGATTCTAGTTGGCAGGAATATTTCAAGTTTCCTATTTAGGTCTTTAACTGAACTCCAATAAATAACTCAAATGCATTTGTAAATTAATCTCCAAATCCATTATTCATTAATTTCAAATCTACATATCAAAACGCTGCATAAGAGTTTATGTTTCCTATTTATTAGACTTATAGCTTGCTTGAAACTTTGGAAGAGGAAAGGAGAGAAAAGTAAGAAAAAAAAAAAATAATTACTCTCTTTTTTTTTATCTTCCTTTCTTTACTTTTCTGCACAATACCAAATAGAAATGAACAATATTTTTTTTTTTTTTTTGGTCTTTTCCTCCTCTTCCCTTTGCTTACCCAGGTTCCACACAGGCTCTTAGGATATGATGATGTAGATTGACATTGGTTTGGCCATGGCATGAGTGCCCTCTCCCCTTCCCAAAATGCCACACGTGCTTCGGTGATGAATTAAGCCGGCTCTGACTTGCAAAATCATCATTTGGGTGATGAACTATTGGTAATGGCCAACAGATGAGAAGACTCTTGGATTAGGTTAAGAAATCATTTTCTTCGAATCAGTCATTGTCATCACCGAAAAGTCAACATTTGGGTGATGACTTTTGGATTTGCAGCCCCTTTGAGATTGTGACGAGGTGAGCAAGGAATATGGGGTTTCTTAGTGGCTTCAATAACTTTTCAGATCTCAGCAATTATGGAAGGAATGGACTTCAACTATTATGGAAGGAATGGAATTAATTCCTCGGAATGTGAAACCCTACCGTTAAGTCACCCAATAAGCTAACAGACATGGAGTGGACCTAATGAGACAGCAGTACCGAGCTCTTTGCTAAAGCATGGAAAAGGCTTTGGAAATGTGGAATAGAAAGTGAGCAGGTGCTCTTCTTAAATCCTAATGGTTCTGTAACACGGTACAAGAAATACGAAAATTATATATATTTATATATACATATATAAAGATAAATAAATAAAAAAGAAACAAAGAAATATGAAAAACAGCCGGCGGCTTTACCCTAAAGCTAGCAAAGCTTTAGACTCTCAATTTTCGAAGGCTCCAAATTTTAAAAAATTATAGATGTTTTAGTTAAGTCCTATACAATCTTAACATTTTTATTTAAAAAAAAAAGTCCCAATCTAAGTTAAAAAAAAAAAAAAAAGGGCCCACAAGAAAGAAAAAAAACCCTTACTAAATGAGAAAAAAAAAGGCTCATAAAAAGAGAAAAAGAAGCCCCAATCTAAATGAGAAAAAGACCTATAAGAAAATAATAAAGGAAGCCTCAAGAAAAAGGCCCCATAGGAAAAGAAGAAAGGGCAAAAAAATCAAAATCAACTACCCTAGTTAACTTGAAAAAAAAATATATTTACATACAACTTCTTTTCTTTCTAACATATAGATGTTCAGAAGTCTAGACCCTCACAACTATCTTTCTTTCTCTATGTCTTGTACAAACACAAATTTTGAAAATAAAAAATAAATTGGTAAATCATACAAATAACATTACCAACCAACTTATTGAGGTAAATCATTTATTTTTGGTATGGATTGATCTTTATCTGATTTTTATCTTGTCAAAATATATTCAATTTCTATTTTATTTTGTAAGTTATCTAGATATTTACGACATATTATATTATTTACCAAAGAACAATTTTTTGTTTTATTGCTTGAGATGTTAAATTGAATAAGGTGCTATGTTTATTGTTAGTGGGTTATTAATGGGCAGCCGCTAAGATAAAAATTGAAAACTATTTTTTTATTATGTTGATTGGGTCAATTTTTATTTTGTAAATACAATGAAAATATTGAGCAAAAAAATACAATAGAAATATTTTTACATAATTTGCATATGTTACTTGGTTCATACATGACTATGTGGTCTACTACCAAGTAAAAAAAGATTTGTTATCTGAACATGAATATATTAATTAATAATTTTTTTTATCTTAAAAGGTTAGAAAAATAGTTTTTTAAATTAAAATTTTAAACCACTAGTAAAAATGTGAAAATCCATAAATATATTTCTTAAAAAAAGTCTCATTTAAAGTTGTCACTTTAAGCCTGAAATTGTCTTGAGCCGGGCTAAGCCTATAATTCATTATTTAAGAATTGGCTTTTAATTTGGGACATTTCTTGTTCTATAACGAAATTTCTGGTTTGTAACAAAAAATTCTTGTATGCCTCTTGTGAAACACGTTAGGCTTTAAAATTGGGTAAGGATTTCCTCCAACTGGGGTAGGAGGAATCCCTTCTGCCTTGTATATGTGGCAGCACACCAAGCTGCCACGTATTGAAACAATGTTACTAATTTATTTATATTCTCCTTAGATTTTAAACATCATTTATGGAATTACTTTACTTGTAAAAAATATTCAAATAAAATATAAATACATGAATATATGGTTAAATGGTATCCTACTACATACACAAGGCAGTCGGAACTCCTACAATATAGGTTGGAGGAAATCCATATCTTTTAAAATTAGGTTAATAATATTTTGTATCCCTACACTTTATACTAAATATCATTTTATGTTATTTATTTTTATTTGTTATAATTAAGCTATTATACTTCTAATTTATTATAATATTAGCTTTCTGCTAACTTTCATTAAAAAATAGATGAAAAATTCACATATGACAAGTTGTTAACCTTTTTAAGAGACAAAAATCTAAAATCTAATATGTTAATTCGGGTGTGGATGAAAATATACATAAGTTTGTTGCGTATGGATTTTACAACAAAGAAAGGTTTAGAATATTGGAAACTATACATAAGTTTGATTCTTATGCACTTGTTGCATTAGCTTCACTATGTGTTCAAAGCCATAGTCTACCATGTCATCTTGATTAGCTTTCACTTATTTTCACTAAATGTAGGTTCAAGTCCACAAGTCACCTATATTTATGTATGAGGTTTCCTACTTTACTCATGATGTGTTTTACTTTTGAAAATGGTGGGAGAACCTGTTGGTACAATTTTCAAAATTATGTTTTTATATGTAGAAATGAACAAAGTCAAGAAAATTGGATCGAGCCAACTTTGGTCGCGGAACTAGCTCTCAAATTCAGAAAGCTTGGTTGAATTGATGTTTGATCGATCCAATTTTGAAATGTTATAAAAGTATGATAAATCATATGAAGACATAAAACTATATTTTACAGTCCCTTAAAACATACACCCTCTGCTTTGAAAATAACTTCAACTAAAAAGCCCTTTGTTTGTTTGCATTTTCCTTTCTTTTCTTTTCTTTTTTTCTTTCTTGAAAACAGTAGGGCCTGCCCCAGTAATGCCCAAAGTGGCCAATATGTACCATACACTATAATGCAATAAAATCTCTGGAAGTGTTACCTCTGGTCCTTTCCTTTCGATTTTTAGGCTACTTTAGCTGATTGGGCTTTCTTAATTTTTGTAAGACTGGTTTAACCATTTAGGACCCAATGCTACAAGAAATTTCCAGTTTCAACCAATTGTTTTTCTTTAGATTTCCTTGACATGTTTAAGAGTATATGGAAGAAGTTTTGTAGAAACTTAAATAAATTGGATTAAGTTTCGGTTCTGCGTCAATTTAAGATGGTATTATTACCATTGAAAATCATTTCTGATGAGAGTTAAATCAAAGTTCCCCAAGCTTCAGCAGTTCACAATTGATAGTGGTTTCCATAGTCTTTACACTTTCCTTTTTTTTGTTTTTTTGGGTGTCAGTTTTTGTTGGGGGCCAAAGCTCTCTTATGTGTAATAGAAATATGTGAGCAGAAAACAAAAGAACTTAGCCATAAAAAATTGAGACAAAGGAATATATAACATAGAGCAATTTCTGAAGAAGAAAAAAAGGGCAACAACCTTAACTAGTTATGAACGTTTGGGATAATACACACGACCACATTTTCATGCCTTCGCTAGCTTGACAATTACAGATTAAGAAAAGGAGGAGGCAGGGGACAGAGAGAGATTTCTAGAACATAAAAACAAGCTACGGATGTTCTGTCAGTTTAATCACTCCTCCCATCGTGACACCCTTGTCTCCTAACCCCAACAAATACATTTCTCATGTTATGTAGTTCCATAAAAACATCTCTAGCATTCATTCTCTCCTTTGGCAATTCAGCACAACATGAAACTCTAATTTGAAGGACCAATACAAGGTAAATCTCCACTTTTGAAGTGTTGTTACTTTGTCCAGTCCTACACGGCTTCTCTTCATCTTCCAATATGATTCGGAGATCAACAATTTTCATTACTTGATTTGAAAGAGACATTTTTGCAAAGCTATTAAGGCTAATATTGTCAGTGAACATATTATTAGTAAGTCTCTTTCCTGTGAACATTTCTAATAGTTACACTCCATAACTATACATATCACCTTGTGTTGATATGTCCTCACCTATACCATACTCTGTGATATGAAACAATGAAAAAAAATGCCCAAATTAGTAAATGCATGTATGATCTCTGCACTAGTGAATTCATATTTGGTAGTTAAAAAAAAAAAAACCACAACTTTATTACTTCCAAATATAAAATTATCTGAAGGGTTAATATCTATGTTGGGACACTTCATGTATATGGCGAGAGCTGATTTAATTTGTTCTGGTAGCTAAACACACAGCATGGTGAAGTGAAGGGAAGTCGTCTCTAGCTTGACTAAAATAAAGCTGAATTTGTATATGAATTTTCCCTTACATTTTAGATCAACAGATGGCAATAATATAAACTAAATAACATTTCCTAATCAATTTAATAGGAGGAACAATAAATAGAGATAATTATCTGGGGCAACATATCCAACTGTTCCTCTAATCCCTATTGAACTTGATTGTTGATGATTGGATACATCTATGGTAGCTGAAAGAATCCTTGTGAGTCCAAAATCACCTACATGGGCACAAAAATCATCACCAAGAAGCACATTACTTGGTTTTAAATCACAATGAATGATTGTTGTTTCACAATGCTGAGGCCACATCAATAGCAACGTTTAGCATCTGAACAAAGTTCAAGTTTGTAGAGTCTTGTTGATTTGACAAACTTGGGTGTAACCAGCTCTCTAAACTCCTATTTGCCATAAACTCAAATACCAAAGCCTTGAAATCATTGCCTTTGAAAGCAATGCTTGAGCAAGATGTGATTATCTTGACAAGATTCCGATGGCGAATGTTTTTCAGTGCTTCACATTCTGCTATGAAACTCTTGTTCGCTCCATGTTCTTGAAGGTTAAGCTCCTTTACAGCAATAATTTGCACACCGGAGTTTAGAATCCCTTTAAAAATAGAACCATATCTTCCCTCGCCAAGTAAGTTAGCTGAAGAGAATCCATTGGTTGCTTGAAGAAGCTCTCCATAAGAGAGTTGTAAATGCTGGTTTAGCAAGGGTGAGGTTGAAGGAGCTTGTTGTCTGGGCCGTCTAACATGATAAAAAATAGTTGAAATGCACACTAATAATAGAACAATAATTAGAGTAATTACTAGAGCTATTACTCTACCACTGAAGGGTCGTTTCTTTTCTTTCAAAATTTTTGTTGGACATGTAGGCAATTGCAGTAGTTTAACTCCTCCACAGAGCTTGTTATTTCCAACAACTGAAAATGCACTAATGTTTATGAAAACTCATCCATTTGGGACTTCACCATCAAACATATTGTATGGGAGATTGAGATTTTCAAGGAAAGGTAGCTCGCTTAGGAACCTAGGAATTTGTCCACACAAGTTGTTGCGAGATATATCTAGGACCCGAATACCTCTCAGTTGTTTGGAGGATGCTGGAATTATACCTTCAAAATGGTTACCCTTCATAAAAAAGAATTCTAACACTTGACAACCACCGAGAGTGGCTGGGATTTTTTCAGATAGTTTGTTTTCCGGTACATTCAGTACACCCAAAATTTTCAAGTGACCAACTTGTAGTGGTAGCAGTCCTTTAAGGCAATTTTGATCTAAATGGAGACCAACAAGGGAAGAAATACCAAAGATTTCTAGAGATATAGTTTTAGTGAGGTGATTGTGATCAAGCTCAAGTTCCAGAAGATTCGTGCAATTGCCTTAAGAAACAGGTATGCTTCCCTCTATCATATTACCACTTAGGAGAAGAGAACCAAGTCGAGTAAGGTTTTCAATAAACAATGGAATTTCTCCAGAGATGTTATTTGCGTAACAAAATAGCTCTTACAAGTTGGATAGTTTTCTAATAGAATTAGGAATACTACTTGTGAGCATGTTGCTACTTAAAACGAGTATATGCAAATTTACAAGTTGCCCAATCTCATCAGGTATGCTTCCAGATATATAGTTGTAGCCTAGACCGAACCCAATGAGTTGGGGAAGATTTGCAATGGAACGGGGCAACAAACCTTTAAAATGATTATCATCCAAATGCACATCTTGTAGATTGGAACAATTTGATAAAGAATTGAGAAAATTCATTAACTCATTGCCCTTACTACTTCCTCCTCCTAGTTTATTTTTCCAACCAATTAACATTTGTAGCTCGTGAAGGGTTCCCAAATTCATTGGTATGGGCCCTATAAAAGAATTCATGCTAATATTAATGTATTGAAGTCCAGAAGCATTAGCTATTGTGGAAGGAACAGGCCTAGAGAATTGGTTGGTATGAATATAAAACACCTGTAATCTTGGAATGGTCAAGCCCAAATCTGGGGGAAGGACTCCGTGCAATTGGTTGCAACATAATTTAAAGACATAGATGGATGAGATATTGTAAACCAGAGTGGGAATCGTACCAAAGAAATTGTTGAAAGCTAGAGAAAAAATCTCCAACTTGGAAAGCTGAACAAGTTCGAAGGGAATGATTCCCTGTAGATCATGTGCCCGAGATTAAGCAAATAAAAACTAGAAATGTTTCTAATTGAAAGTGGGATAGTTCCAGTGAGATTATTTGATCCAAAATTCAATTCCAAGATATTAGACAAAGAACCTAGCTGGGTAGGGATTTTACCTCCTAGATTGTTATAGACTACACTGATGACACTCAAGTTGGAAGAATGAGTCAAATTGGCAGGAATTTCACCTTGAAAAGAGTTATTCCTAAGCAAAAGATATTGTAGATGAAACAACCTACCAATTTCTGTAGGCAATTTTCCATGAAAACTGTTGTTGCTGAGATCAATCAACCAGAGGAAGGTGAGATTGCCAATATGAGGAGATAGAGAACCAACCAACGCCAGAGATGACAGGTTGAGGCCGTTCACACGCTGATGCTGATGACCGCACGTTACTCCTTTCCAATTGCAAAAGTTAATAGAATCATTCCACGAACTAAAAGCGCTGAGAAGATCTCCACCTGGTATTAGATCCTTCTTGATTACGAGCAAAGCTTGACAGTTTGTTTCCTAATTGCGATTAGTGCCGCCCAAAGAGACCATGAAAAGGAAAATAAAAGAGGAGAAGAGGTGTACTCAGTAGCATCGAAAGTGTTGGGATTATGGGCCTATTTTGTGCCTTGTAAAATATAAAATTCTTTCTTGAATTGTGTAAGGCTTGAGTAAGAAGAGAACTCTTGTAATTAGTATAGATTCAGGTGGTTTGTTTGAGTTTTCGAAAGGCGTGAAAGATGTGTGATAGCTACTAGGTTCAAGCTTGTCAAGTATCACGGTCCGACATTTTGTGAGCTTGGCAGTCACAAATGTGGCCCGTGCGGCACTTGCTAAGTCCGTCTGACAAGCCAGCCAAACCCGGATCATCTCATTTGGAAACTAGAATTGAGCGTTAATGGCCAACCGTCAAGCAATCTCCTTTAGAGAATAAGTAGAAGTAATAAACATATTTCATTGATAAAAGCATTATTACATAGCTCACATATGTACAAGACATGCCTCTAGCCATACAAGAAGTTGTGGGGTGGAGGGTGGTAGGAGCATACCCCCTCCTTTAATATAGCATTTTAAGTCATTTCAAAACTAATACAACAAAACATGACACCCCCACGAGAAGTCATAATGGCCTCTTATAAATTCTACAAAACTCAATAAATAGAACTCTTCAAAACCATGACACTACATCCTAAGAGGGTTCTATAGAAAAAAAAAACCTAGCTAAATTTGGACGTGGGAGCTCAATGTTATGCCACACCAAAGATCAGGCCAAAGTGAGGTTAAATTGGACCTCGCGGCTGACCTTGGTGAGGTTATCTTGCTAGCATCTGACTCGCACTTTGGCACGCACAAAGTGAGGTTATCTAGGGCCTCGCTGGCACACCAAAATGAGGTTAGATGCTCTTAGTTGGGCACTAGTGAGGTTAGGCTGCCCCTCACCCGCGCCGTTGCTTGATACTTCCGGCTGCCTTGGACGCTGTCACGTTGCTTCCTTGGCTGCCCTCTTGGTTGCTTCTTTGGGCCAACCTTAGTATACCTTGGAGTTGTCTTGGCCATTGTTTAGGCATTGTTTGGGCAATGCTTGGACAAGGTTTGGACAATCGTTGGACACAAGTTTGACACCCTTTTGAGTGGTCATGGGGCGCGAAGAAGCGGACCATGACACCAAGGAAGTTTGTTTGAAGTATCAAAAGTGTCAAGGCAGCATACCTCACCACTTGGCACACTTGAGTGTGCACTGGCGCTCTTCTTCAAAGGCCAACAGCAGGGAACCTTTCTAGTGGATTGCGCCACTAGCGCGCACTAGAGCACCCCTAGTTCTAGGAAAATGCTTCAAGCTCCAGAGGACTGTGCCACTAGGGGCGCCCCCAACTGTGCATTGGTGCTAGGTCAGTTTTGCTCAGTTTTGCTTTTTTAGACCTTGAAAAGTGTGCCCAACAACCTACAATCAATTGAAGTTTGTTCTTGAGCTTCGTAAGGGTCATTTCCAACCACTTTCCCTCACTTGAAGCAAGTTTTTCTTTATATAGACAAGTTTCAATTAATCTCTAGAAATGAGATGAGCTACAAAGAAGATGCAACCAAGAGTTAGAGAGTTTGTGAGCTTCCCTCAACTTGAAGAAAAGTTCTTAAAAGCTTGGAGGGGTTTCTGTCATAGCTTTCTTAAAGAGTAGAGAGTAGCTTATGATAATTGAAGTCGCTAGAGCTTAGAGCTTCATTGTGGATTCGATGGAGAACCAAGTGCTGGAACAAGTTCATGAACTTGGATGGTGTACAAGTTGCAAGATTTAATCCTAGTTGTGGATTCAAGGGTGTGAAAAGGTTATAAGGCATTCTTACACTTTATTTTGGATATAGTGCTTGGTTGGAGCTGAACTAAGTTTTGTGATTTTTTCCCTCAAGGGTTTCCATGCTAAAAATCATGTGTGCCTCTTGTGTGATTGTTTATTTTTCATTCAGTGCATGTGTATGATTGTCCATCTTTAACACAAGTTTTAAAAATTGGTTGAGGACCTATTCACTCCCCTCTAGGTCCATTACAGGTGAAACAAATCTATATTACTTAGGCAAAGTGTTTTCTCAATTAGTATCACAGCAGGACATTCTAAAAACTTGTTTTCTAAAATTGTTTTTACTGAGTGACGTTTTGGGTGTGCTTTAGCCATATGGATTTGCCTAGAGAGGGTAGTTCTACGGTTAGAGCTCCACTATTTGATGGTTCTAATCATCCTTATTGGAAAGCTAAGATGGGTGCATTTTTAAAATCTATTAATAAAAGAGTTTGGTTTAGTGTTTTGTAGGGATGGAGACCTCCTACCAAGTTTGTTGAGAATGTGACTTTTCTCAAACCAATTTCTGAATGGAATAAATCTGAACTGGAAGAGAGTGGCTGGAATAGTAAGGCTATGAATGCTATCTCTAACAGTGTCATACTTAAAGAACTTCGTCGAATCTCAAAGTGTGAAATTGCTCAAGAAGCATGGGATATTTTAGAGATCACTCATGAAGTTACTAGTGCTGTTAAAGTGTCAAACTTTAAAAATTGACAATAAAATTTGAAAATCCCCATATAGAGGACAATGAAACCTTTGATGATTGTTATGTTAAACTGAGTGACATAGTCAATTCTGTTGACTTCATGCCTTAATTTTGATGATAACAAAATTTTGTTTAGTGTCTAATTACTCTACTTAGTATGCAAATTAGATCATACATTAATTAGACTATGACTTGAAGCTTGACACTTTTAATATATCAAAGAACTTGTGAAGCATGTCAAGAAGAATTGAAGAGTGTGTTGAAACCTTGTGACGATGGAAAAAGCTATATTAATTGAAGAGCCTTAGATGCAATCAAATTGAAATAATTTCATCTCGAAGAGATTGAAGGTACTAAAGATTAAGTGAAATGAATATCACAAGTCTTGGAAGATCTCTTGGAAGGTTTGATGAAGTTTCAACAAACCAAGTGAAGTCATGATTAATTGAATAAGTTCTTGAAGAACAACATGCATGGAAGGAGACATTTCAAGCCTTAGAATCCTAATCTAGAATATCATTGAAGCGCTTGACGGTATGGAAGAAGGTTGAAGAAGTCTTGCAAAATGAAGCCTATGGGATTGGCAAGAGTCGACATATCCATTCCAAGAGTCAACACATGAAGACAGTGGCTTGAAGCTGAACCTATGTAACTGGCAAGAGTCGACATCTTTAGTTATAGAAGTCGACACATGCGTCCAGATTGCATAACTCTAGAAATGTACTTAAAAAGGTCAACACCTTCAATTACAAGAGTCGACACATGCGTTCAGATTGCAAGACTTTGAAAATATCTTTCATAGAGTCGACACATGAGCCCACAGGAGTCTACACATCGAGACAGTGCCTTAGAGATATATGTTAAAACTTAAAGGAGTCAACACTTCGTTCATCAAAAGTCAATACATGGAGGCAGATTGCTTAAAGAGTTGTGTTCAGAATAGGAAGGAGTCGACACATGCAGCCGAAGGGTCGACCCATGTCACTCTAATGGTTGTAGTTTTAAACATTCTATAGCTCTAATCTTGTATTTAATACAACCCCAACTCCCTCCAACAGCTAGAATAAATGCTAAGGTACATATACAAGACCCCCATAGTATTTATGCATAGAGAGGACACACATTTAAGTGTTGAATCGAATCTGAAGGCATAAAGCCTGACTGTTACAATTGCTTTGCTAAGATATTGGGGCATTTACTGATCTTACACTTGTTCTATCCACTCTTTGAAAGAGATACTTCATGTAAACCTCATTTACTCCATTTGGGTGAGTTTGTAAACCTATGAGTTTGAGTGTTCTTACTAAAAACAATTGTAAGTTTGAGTAAGATTGGACAATATCACTTAAGGAGTTTGAGAGCTTAAGAAAAACTCTTATAAGAAGTGAGCTAGGCACTTGATCAACTAACACTTGCTTTGTAATTCTTCATTGCATAGTGGAAGATCTTTCAAGGGGGTCTTGAGGGTCAGGACATAGGTCACAAGTTGTAGTTAAACCTCGGTAAATCATTGTGTTCATTTTGTGCTTTGTTTTTCATTTCTTGTTCGAGATTGCCTGACCACATTGCACACACACTTTGGTTCTATTTTTACATTGCTTAATCAGATTGCTTAATAAGTTTTTAGTTAAAATTATTTGTGATTATTTTTGAAACCCAATTCAACCCCTTCTTGGGTTACACTCTTGGGACAAAAAATTCTAGTTTCAATCTCAGTGAAAGGATTTCTGATTAAAAAATTGTTAGAAAAATTTTGAGATCTCTTCCGAAACGGTTTCAACCCAAAGTCACAGTCATTGAAGAGAGCAATGGTGTCGATGCTGTTAAGATTGAGGAGCTTGTAGATTCTCTACAAACCTACAAAGAAAATTCGAGGCAAAATAAGAAAACTGACTCGACCCTTCCATGCTCACCGCGATGGAGGTGCTTGTAGTTTAAGTGGGGTACTCCCACTATTGTGTTCTCCCATGAGACCTGTGCCAAGTTAGCAATAGGAACGAGTAAAGTTTAGAAATGTATTCAAATTGCAACCGCAAACCAAGAGTTAGAAAGGTATTCAAATTGCAACCGCAAACCAAGAGTGAAATCGATTGCTATGTTAGCTAAAATTTGACCGAAAATCTTTTGGTGTTTGAGGGTTTGGTTTACTAGCAACTAGGCAAACAATTGAATTGAAATTGAAAGCTACAACTTGATTCTAGCTAAAGTAAATTGACAATTATGAACATTCTACTTCAACAACCACACTTATAACTAAATTAACTCTTAATTTAACCGGAATTCCAAATGAGCACAAGTAGAGATTTAACTTGGTTAAAAAGGGGGTTTAAGTTCAAATGTTCCAATCTATCAATTCTAGCATGGAATTTGAAAGGAGGAGTTTTGGTTAACTCAAATCAAGAATCGTCCAAAGACCCTTGAATCGGAAAGTTTAGCTTTGAAATTTTAGGGATCTCTAATTATTTTGGAATTAAGTTTTATCACAATTTATGGGTTCTTTAGAAATAAATCACTTGTTATTAACTATGTTTATAGATCTAAGAGTTCTACAACAATTAATTCCAATATAATTAGAGAAAATAAGCAAAATAGATATTCAACAAGATTCAAGAACTCCCCTTTCATTTTCCATGCATTCCTTGGTAGATCTTCATATTTGCTCTCAAACAATGAGTTTAGCTTGAGGAATCCATGGTTGAGAGCTTTCCAAAGTGTGGAGACAACATCTTGACTTTAAATCAAAAGTGAATATATATTGAAATGTAGAAAATGTGAAAGATTATACTAAATCAACCCAAGAAATCTATCTAAATACTTCCCAAAGCCCTAAATACAACAAAGTAAAGTAAATCTAAGCAAAATACATGATTTTCCCCTATTTTTCCTATCTCCCCGCAGCTAAAACCCTAAAATCTCACTTCCCCTTCTTTTTTCTTCGACTGCTGTGTAGGGCAAATCTGCGCTCATCGTCCAAAGTGCGTCTAAAGTACGTCCGATATGTTATTTCCTCATTTGGACGGTCTTCAGACGAGAAAACTCGGCTATGTATTTCTTCAAACGGAAAAAGATGACTTTGGACAGAAAATATCGCCTCTGGAATGGCTTTGGATGGGAAATATAGACTCTGGAACTCCAATAACCGTCACACCGTCCGAACGGTATTTCGCCCGTCTGAACGGGGTGTTCGAACGGTCATTTGTCCGTCCGAACACATGGTCCGAATGCACCGTCCGAACGCACCGTCCGAACGGTTTAATCGTTCGAACGGTCCGTCCGGACAGTCTTCTTCTCTTTAAGCCATTTTTCCACCATTTTATCACCAAAAACCTACAATACATATATAAAAAACACTTTAGATCAGTTTATTGCTAAAAATCTATACTAATACCCATATAGAGGCTAACAAACAATTAATTAGGGGACAAAGATTTCACTTTTTTATTTTTATTTTTTTTATTTTTATATCATATACCCACTTCTTTTTCTTTTCTCTTACTCTTCTTTTTCTTCTTCTTCTTCTTCTTCTTCTTCTTTTTTTTTTTAATTTTTATTATTTTTGATTTTTTATATCTTCACTTCCCAACATAGTAAAGAATAAGATATGAAATACAAAAATTTCAATAATATCTTTCGAGGAAGAAGTTGGTGAAAAATGAAATGAAAAATGGGTTATATGGTGAAAGACAAAAAGGATAATGGCTATCAAGAAGGAAATGGGCTTAGAATTACATAAAGATGTCAAATTATAATATTCCACATAGCAAAAGTGTCAATGTCAAGATCAGAACTCATCTTATGAACCAAAAGCAAGCATAAAGAAGTTATTCAAGAGAAATGAGGATGAAAGATCAATCCTTGAGTAAATGTAGACTCTAAAAAAGATGGTAAACGCTCTAAAGCTCACAAGGTGATAATCTCCACTAAGTATGGACGAAAATGCAATGTAGAGTAACAAAAATATGTTGCAAAGCATAACTCATGTGAACGGTGTATAACTTTCTACCAATGCATGAATCAAGCACTCTTCATGGAGTTAAAAGTAAGAAAACGAGTCCATCTCAATCTAAGTAGGGTTTTAATGTCAAAAACAGTGTTATAGTGCATAAAAAATGAATCAACGCATCAATCGCAAAAGCTAGCCTAACATGCATAATAAGAGATGTAATTAGATGCGTGAGAGAAATGAAGACTGAAACTGATACCATACACTACCAAAATCCCCATCAAAATGGTACAGACGAGTAACATAAATCAAATCTGTGAACACCTGTAGCTAAAATATCCAACAATACAAGATAAAGAACAAGGGGATACAAAAGTAAATGATGTACAGTAAAGAAATCTCAAAATATAATCCACTTTATCAAAACAATATACACTATGTCAAAACAATGTACAAAATCTGATGCAATGATATGCTATGTGTGTACAAAAATGCATCACAATCCTAAACTATCAATCATCTCCATTGTCATCTGGAGGCGGTGCAACAGCAGACCTAAGGGCCCGAACCTCAACAAAAAGCTCCTCTATGATCCTGGTCTAGCCTCGGGTCTGGCCCTGAAGTGCGGTAATCTGCTCGGACTGGGCTCGGATCTGGCCCTCAAGTGCTGTAAAATGAGCTGCATGGGCAGCCTCCAGCCTAGCAATGTCGGCAGACTGCTGTGCTGATCCCGCAGCTAACATATCTAAGGTCTGCTGCAGCTGCTCAAGCATCTGCAATGTCGGATTGGGCATCGAAGGCGGTTGAAAGTGCTGCTGTTGCTGTTGCTGATGCTGATGAATATCGGGGTCGTACTGGTCCGGGTCAACAAGATCCGGCTCAACAAGTCTCGGCTGCTATTGCTGCTGTGGTTGTGGCTGGAACTGCTCCTGCTGCTGCTGCTGCAGTCTGCGAGATCTCAATCCCCGCTGAATGGTAGATCTACCAATGGGCTCCCTCGACTGCGGGAGACGAGGAAGTCCAATAGCAGGGGCCCCGAAAGTAGCTTCAATCACTCGTGTCAAAAGGACCGCGAAAGGGATGGATCCCTGAGCGGGTGCGTACACTCCTCTGCTAGGGCTCGAAACTGAAATAACGGAAGATCTATGGACCTACCTGCCCCAATAGCCCACAAAAGACTAGCCCTACCCTTCTTAACCTCAGAATGCCTAGCAATGGGGTAGACAGACTGACAACAAAAAATATATAATGGGGTGTAGATTGGAAGCAGTGAGCTGACCGCCACCTGCCGACGCAAACCCCAATCAGTGCCTGGGAGGCAAACCTCGTCGGAAACGACACTAAAGTCATCCGGGGCCCCCTTAGATGGGAAACTATACTGAGGGTCTGCCATCCTAGGCAGCCCATACACCTCTGCAAAAGTGGCGGGGGTGATCCCAATGTCAAACCCCCTAACCCAGGACGTGATCTGCTCGTGTCCTGGGGTAACACAACAGGCTATCACGTTCGCCATAAACTCAACGAGTAAGACAAATATGGCATCTCCCTCGAAGGAAGTGAGAGGGACCCAACCCCGGGCCTCAAAGGCCACGGCCCACAAAAAACCAGGACCCCTAAACTGCTCTAGGTCCATCTGGCGCTCAATCATAACATCCCTCTTAATCCAAGTCTGGGAGAATGCCTCAAAGGCATCCTCCGACACAAAACGAGTGACATCATAGGCTGGGGCTGGTTCAGCCCCAGCTGCGCCAACCGGAAGGGCACCTGGGGCCCCTCTGCCTGCCATAACTATCTAAATACCCTAAAAAGTCTCCTAGGTAAAGAATAAGATACGCGAGGAAAGAAGCAGGAATACCTAGGGAAGCGTAAGAATATGGGTGGAGGAGTCAAGGGCACGTGCTCGGGCTCCGGCAAGGCTCCGCTGTCGTCCAAGAACTCTCAAAACACTCAAAAACTCCTCGTATAGCGTCTGTAGTGAGTCTGAACTCAATACAGACGCTGCCTATTTATAGGGGACGCCAAGCGTTCGACGCGCGTCTGGATACCATCCAGACACACCTTCCGAACGGTCAAAAATTGTCCGAACGGTCCGATTAACGCGCGTCTGGATACCGTCCGAACGGGAAATGATTACAAAACGGGCCGTCCGAATTCACTGTCTGAACGGTAAAAGAAGCGTTGGGACGCACCGTCCGAACGGTAAATCCCAAAAATTCAATTTATACACTGGAAAACCTAGAAAACTCAATAGACTAAACAAAAACTAAATTAAACAACAAAAACTGCAAAAGAAATAAAAGAAAACAAAACAACCTATACAACTTTACACAAAAACTGAGCGCAAAACAAGCTCGCCCCACCCCCCCACTTAAGAGGTTGCATTATCCTCAAAGCAACACTAACTCGAAGGAGACCGGGACAACAACACGGGAGGGCGAGAGCACATAAGGGACAATCATCAAGTCAAGATTGGTGGATCAATGAGATCCACACAATCTACCTCGCCTCGGAAGGGCTCGAAATAAGGCTTTAACCTTTGCCCATTGACCTTGAAAGGTGTGCCATTCTTAAGATTTTGTACCTCAATAGAACCATAGGGAATGATTTTCCTAATTTGGTAAGGGCCGGACCATTTACTCCGTAACTTTCCCAGAAAGAGATGCAACCGGGAATTGTAGAGAAGAACTTTTTGACCAACATGAAAAGATTTGCGATGAATGTGTTTGTCATGACGGACTTTCATTTTAGCTTTTGAAATTTTTGCATTTTCATACGCATCATTTCTTATTTCATCTAGCTCATTCAATTGGAGCTTCCGGTGGCCGCCGGTTTCGCCCAACCCCTCATTATATTGCCAAATAGCCCAATATGCCTTATGTTCAACCTCAACCGGGAGGTGACATGCTTTTTCATATACAAGACGGTATGAGGAGGCACCTAGAATGGTTTTGTAGGCCGTTCGATAGGCCCACAATGTATCAATTAAGTGCAAAGACTAATCCTTTCGAGACGGATTAACCGTCTTTTTCAAGATTGTCTTGATTTCACGGTTGGCTAATTCAACTTGGCCTTGTGTTTGGGGATGGTATGGCAAATTGACTTTGTGAATAATGCCGTACTTTCTCATGAGTATCCCTAATGGCTTATTACAGAAATGGAAACCACCATCACTGATGATGGCTCGAGGTATACCGAACTGAAAAAAAATGTATTCTTTGAAAAATTTGACCACAGCTTGGTAGTCATTGGTTCGTGCCGGTATTGCCTCTACCCATTTAGAAACATAATCTATAGCCACTAAGATATAAAGATACCCCAAAGAACTATGAAATGGACCCATGAAGTCTATGCCCCAACAATCAAAAACCTCTAAAACAAGGATAGGGTTAAAGGGTATCATGTGTTTCCTAGAAAGGCTTCCGAGCCTTTGACATCTATCACACGCAACACAAAATGAATGCACATCTTTAAACATAGTCGGCCAATAGAGTCCACTTTGCAAAATTTTTGCCACTGTTTTCTTCGAAGAGAAATGGCCCCCACATGCATGAGAATGGCAAAATTTCATTACACTTTCAAATTCCTCATCCGGCACACATCGCCATACAACTTGATCCGAGCAATATTTGAACAAATACGGCTCGTCCCAAAAGAATTATCTTACTAGCCTAAAGAATCGCCTCTTGTCCAATGCAGACCAATGAGAAGGAATGGCTTTTGTGGCCAAATAGTTGGCCACATCGGCGTACCAATGAGTTAAGGCTTGATTCAAGGCGTTGCAAGACATGAGTTGCTCATCGAGGAAGGTCTCACAAATAGGAGAGTCATCTTTGGTAGGGTGCTTAAAAGGGAGGCGAGACAAATGATCCGCGACAACGTTTTCCATCCCCTTTTTATCCCTAATTTCAAGATCAAACTCTTGAAGAAGGAGAATCTACCTAATTAATCGAGGCTTTGCATCTTATTTGGACAAGAGGTATTTGAGTGCAGCGTGGTTGGTGAAAACAATCACATGAGACCCCAGTAAATAAGAGCGAAACTTGTCCAAAGCAAACACAATAGCCAAAAGTTCTTTCTCGGTGGTGGTATAATTTATTTGGGCATTATTCAAAGTTTTGCTCGCATAGTGGAGCACATGAGGTTTGCTCTAATTTCGTTGGCCCAACACGGCCCCCACAGCAAAGTCGCTAGCATCACACATTAATTCAAAGGGTAGGCTCCAATCCGGAGGTCGGATTATGGGAGCCGTAGTCAAATGTTTTTTCAACTTATCAAAAGCTAGCTGACAAGACGAAGTCCACTCAAATGGAACGTCTTTTGCCAAGAGGGCACATAAGGGCCTAGAAATGAAACTAAAGGATTGAATGAAGTGCCGGTAAAAACCGGCATGCCCAAGAAAAGATCTCACATCTCTCACGTTCCTAAGGGAGGGTAGCTTTTGAATAAGCTCGACCTTAGCGGGATCTACCTCAATGCCCCTCCCGGAGATGATGTGGCCTAAGACTATACCATGTGTCACCATAAAGTGACACTTCTCCCAATTCAACACAAGATTGCTCTCCTCACAACGATTTAGTAACGACTCTAAGTTTATACCCATATACGAAAAAATCATCCATAAAGACCTCTAAAATTCGCTCCACCATATCACTAAAAATACTTATCATGCATCTCTGAAAAGTGGCGGGAGCATTGCATAACCCAAAAGGCATTTGCTTGTAAGCAAATGTGCCAAAGGGGCATGTAAATGTGGTTTTAGCTTGGTCTTCCATGACGATTGCTAATTGATTATATTCGGAGTAACCATCAAGGAAACAATAGGAGGCCCGTCCCGCTACCCGCTCCAAGACTTGGTCAAGGAAGGGAAGGGGAAAATGATCCTTGGTAGTTACAGCATTCAAGCGACGGTAGTCTATGCACATACGCCACCCGGTTTGGATGCGAGTAGGTATCAATTCATTATTCGCATTTTCAACTACCGTCACTCCGGACTTTTTGGGGATAACTTGGGTGGGACTCATCCATTTAGAGTCGGCAATTGGGTATATAATACCCGCATCAAGAAGTTTTTGCACCTCACCCCTCACAACTTCCTTCAGAGTTGGGTTTAATCGGCGTTGCATTTGGCGCACCAGCTTAGCCCCTTCCTCAAAATATATGCGATGAGTGCATACTAGAGGGCTAATGCCGTGCAAATCGGTAATTGTCCAACCTATGGCTTTCCGGTGCTTTTTGAGCACCTCCAACAAGCTCTTTTCTTGAGCCTTCGTAAGTGATGAAGATATTACTACGGGATAAGATTCACCTTTACCCAAAAAGACATATTTAAGGGTAGAAGACAAAGGCTTTCTATCGGGCATAGGAGCCTCTAGTTCAGATGGTTGGGGCTTGGTAGGGTTCGGGGTCAAAGGTTCAAAAGTGGGGGTCTATTGACCCACCGCCATGATAGGACACACCTCTAGACCACTACCCTCATTAAAAACATCCCCCTTTTCCTCATCTCCCAAGCAATCTAGACCCTCACTCAATGTCAACATTCTCTCCAAAGGGTATTCTACCATTTGCCTTTCGAAGTGCTCTTGCACTATCGAATCAATAAGATTCACCTCTCGGACGTCCTCTAAATCCCCCAGTTGTTTTCCCGTGTTAAACATGTTAAGTTCAACAGACATGTTCCCAAAGGACAATTTTAAAAGACCCCCCCGCACATGGATGATGGCGTCACATGTGGCTAAGAAAGGTCGCCCCAAAATGATAGGAATGTGGTTCCGGGCATGGGGATCTACAACTAGGTGAGTGTCTAAGACCACAAAATCGGCCGGGTAATAAAACTTATCAACTTTCACTAAGACATCCTCAACTATTCCCCTAGGGGCTTTGATCGATCGGTCCGCCAACTGGAGTGTAATCCTCATAGGTTTCAATTCACCTAGCCCCAATTGCTCGTACACCGAGTACGGCAATAGATTCACACTTGACCCCAAGTCTAGAAGGCACCCCTCTATCCTATGGTCTCCTATGACACAATTCACGGTAGGACAACCGGGATCTTTGTACTTTGGTGGGGTTTTGACTTGGACAACAGAATGGACATCTTTAGCAAGAAAGACGTTCTCCCTCACATTTAATCTCCTCTTAACAGTACATAAATCCTTAAGGAATTTAGTACAAGAGAGAACTTGTTTAATGGCTTCAAGGAGTGGTAGATTTATTTTGACTTGCTTGAAAGTCTCATAAATCTCCGAACTTAATTGATTCTTGGGTTTAACTAACCGGTGAGGAAATGGAGCGTGAGCCAAGATCTCACGTTCCTCTCTCAAAACTACCTCACCATTGGGCATGGACCCACTTGGCTATTTCTTCTCACAATTCCCTTCCTCCTTTTCTCTCTCATTTTTTTCTTTCTCACTCGCCTCCTCCTTCTCACTTGGTCCTCTTTCAACTCCTTTTCCTTTTCTAGACTCTTCCTCATTAACTCCCGAGCCCTCATCTACCTTTGACACTTTTACCCCACCCTTAGGGTCCCTAGGTGTCGCGCCCAGATTTTTCGTACTCGAGTAATACTCACACAAGCGGGAAAAATACTGTACTCTCTTGTTAGAACTCACCCTCCTAGAAGAATGAGTGCGACTAGGTTTGAATTGAAAACTTGGTTTGAATAAAGGGCTTTTGAAAAAGATTTGGAGTTGCCACCTAACTTGATTAAGGTGAGTTAGGTCACCTAAAAACTAAGAATAATCCGAAGACTACACTTACGATTTTTGGAAAAAGGTTTTTGAAAACACCACCTCAAGAGAGGGTTTTTAAGAAAACAGGTTGTTTGGCAACCTTTGGAAAACATTTAGCTCTTTTTGAAAAATAACTCCTTTTTAGTCTTTGAAATCAGTGATCTAGGTTCGGAGGTTGGTTATGAGTAGGGAAGACGCACTAAGCTATCACCCTACCCCGCCCTTTCGGTACCTACATGTCAATCTACCCTAGATTCACCTATGAGAGTCTTTAACTAACTATAGTTCAATCCTATCCACTTTGAAAAACAATGCTTGAAAAGAAACTAGAATGATGCATGATATGCAAGTGCAAGTTAAGAGAATTGAAAAATAGATTTGAAAAGAGATTGATTTGAAATTAATTTGATTTGAAAATAGATTGAAGATGTGGAATTGAAATTGGAAAGTTTGAACATTGAAAGTAGAAATTTGAAAATTGAAATTTTGAAATTGAAATTTTGAAAAGAAATTGGAATTTGAGATTTGGAAAGATTTTGGAAACCTCACCCATGAGGGTGGAATTGAAAGTTTGAAAAATATTGTGACCGCACCTATAAAGGTTGCCTACGTATCCCTTTGGGGGAATTAGGTCAGTCATAGTTCGGACCAGAGTCCGATTGAAAATAGAAGAATTGATTTGAAGAAGGAGATTGAATTGGAAGAAAGAGATTGAATTGAAAATTGGACTTGATTTGAGATTAGAAGAGGAGATTGGAAATTAAAATTGAGAAGATTGGACTTGCTTTGGAAAGATTGATTTGGACTTGTTTTGAAAAAGAGAAGGTTTGAGAAAACCTAGACTTAGGAAAAAGAAGAGACTTAGGAAAGATTTGACTTGGCTTGGAAGATTTGGAAAGGTTAGATTTTAGGAAATGTTCGAATTAGGAAAAGTCCAAATTAGGAAAGCTTTGAATTAGGAAAGTTTCATTTTTGGAAAGTTTCAAATTAAGAAAATTTTCAATTAGGAAAGTTTTAGGTTTAGGAAAATTTTCAACTTTAGGAAAGTTTTGAAATGGGAAAGTATTGAATTTAGAAATGTTTTGAATTAAGAAAAGTTTAGTTTGAGAAAGGTTTAAAATTTGGAAAGTTTCAAATTAAGAAAGTTATGAATTTTGGAATGTTTGAAAAAGGGAAGTTTTGAATTTGGAAAGTTTTGAAAACAAGGAAGTTTTGAAAATAAGAAAGTTTCGTTTTGGGAAAGGTTTGAAAAAACAAAGTTTTCAGTTTAGGAAATGTTTGAATTAAGAAAGTTTTGAGTTTAGAAAAGTCTTAGATTTGGAAAGATGTTGAAGTTTTGGAAAGTTTAGAATTTTGGAGAGATTTAGGTTTAGAAAGATTTAACTTGAAAAAGTTTCAAATTTAGAAAGTTTTGAATTTGGAAAGATTTGAAATTTTGAAAGTTTAAGATTTAGAAAGTTTTAGAATTTTAGAAAATCTTCAAATTAGGAAAGGTTTGAGTTTAGGAAGAGTTTGAAAACTTTAATTTGGAAAGGGGGTCGAATTAGGAAAGATGTGGAAGTTGAAAGTTTTAGGAAGCTTATGGTTTAGGAAGGTAGGAAATTAGGAAAGATTTGAATTAGGAAAGATTTAGCTTTTGAGATTTTAAATTTAGGAAAGATTTCTATGTTCAAGTTTTGGAAACTTAAGGTTTAGGAAAGTGAAAGTTTATGAAGGATTTGAATTAGAAAAGATTTGGATTTGGAAGGGATTGGATTTTGTTTCTAAAAGAGAAGGTTTGATTTTGTTTCTAAAAACGGAGGATAGGATCTAGTTTCCTAAACAGAGAGATTGGATTTGGTTTCTTAAAGGGAAGATTTGATTTGACAAGGATTTGGAAAGGGAGATTCTAGAAACCCTAGATTTGAAAGATTCTAGTTTCGACGTAGAAAATAGGGTTTGAAAACACGTATAGTTTGGATGTGAAAACAAGAGGTTTTAGAAACCTAAGTTTGGGACAAAGTTTGAAAATCATGTTTTTGGAAAGAAAATTAGGGTTTCCTAATTGTGGGTTCTAGGGCTTGACTTGGGCTCTAAGGAAAAAGTTTTTGGAAAGAAAATTTGAAGAGAGTTTTTGGAAAGAGATTTTAAAGAAGAGGAGTTTTTGAAAAGTGTGTTTTTTAGAAACGAAGATTTTGAAAAGAAAATCCTAGAGGAGAGTTTGTAGAGGAAAGATTTTGGAAAGAGAGTTTTTGGAAAGATTTTTGGGGAACGTTTTTAGAAAGTGGATTTTAGGGAGAGGATTTTGGAAAGGAGTTGAAAAAGGGAGTTTTGAAAAATAGATTTTGGAAGGGAGTTTTTGAAAACAATTTTGGAGAGGAGAGTTTTAGGAAAGTATGTTAAAAAAGAGATTTTTAGGAGGAAGGATTTGGAAAGAGAATTTTTAGAAGGTGTAAAAACATCTCACTTTCCTAAAGCAATTCTAACCATAGGAAGGCTAGAACCACTTTAGGAAAGCGGTTTTGAAAACAACAAGATTTGAAAATATGGACCGTATTGGTCATTTTTAATGTAACATTTTCCTAAAGCAACCCTAGCCATGGAAATGCTAGAATCACCCTAGGATTGTGGTTTTGAAAACAAGTTTTCGAAAAAGAGATTTTGATGCAATTTTGAGAACAAGTTTGAAAACGATTTTGAAAACAACTTTGAAAACGGATTGTGGAAGATGCAAGACTATGATATGCATAATGCAATTTGGGGTCGTGAACATACAAGGCTAAGACTTCACCACATAATCAAGGGGGCCGAACCAACGTGGTCTTTGGTTAGACTAGAAGAAAGCCCCCGACACGGTGACTCTCCAACAGTCTAATCCTATACATGGATCGGGAGTCCCCTTGTTTCAAGCATGCAAAGAAAGGGGGGGAGAAAGAGATGGGGGATTAAAATAGAGAAAATCCAAGTGGGTTAGGAGAGAGAAGAGAGAGGGGGGAAGTGCAGAAATTTAAATAGGGAGCCTACCGTATGTCTTGTTTATGTTGCGCGCCGTGCTGTCTTCGGTCTTCGTCTTGATCTTGACCTTCAGTCTTTAAGAGTTGTCTTCAAGCTTCAAACTTCAGATTTCAACTCTTCAAGTCTTCGAAGGAGGGTTGAAGGCTAGTGTATGAGTGTATGGGGATGTATAGGAGTGTATATGAGACTAGGGTTTGTGTATAGTGGCTAGGGTTTGGAGAACCTAAGGAGACTAGGGTTTAGGGAGTGCTCGAGCTCTGTATATCGAATTATTGGATTTTTAGGTTGAGTTTGCGGATCCTTTTCACGTTGAATGAGGCTCTGTATTTATAAAGGTTGGACAATACTGGCGCCTGTTGCAGTGACGCTAGGCCAAATTTTACACTGGCGCCACTAGGAGTGGCGCTAGGCCATTTTTTGGCTTGGCACCACTACTAGTGGCGCCAGCCAATTAGGAAAGGTTTAAGGTCGGCAAGCAACGTATCTTTGACTAGATTTGGGCGCCTGTACTAGTGACTACCATGTAATTTTTAGCTTGGCTTCCCTAGGAGTGGCTTCGGAAAATTCGGGAATGATTTGAAGGAGCCGGGAATGACCCGGAAGGCCGAAAAGGAGCAGGAACACTTAAAATAGTGTCCTGGAGGTATTTGACTTGAGAAATGAGGATAAGATGTGTCGGAAAGGTTGACCGGGCTTTTAGGGGCAAAATGGTCAATCGGACTAGGAAGCTGCTGAGGCGAACTCAGACTGTCCCGAGAGAAGACTTGGGATCTGGAAATATTGTTTAGAATGTTCCCAGAGGTTGCCGGTTAGATTTCCAAAGCCGGCGTGGTCGGAAAAGGAGACCGGCCCACTAGGGGCAAAATGGTCATTTCGCACTGGGTTGGCCGGAACTGACTTGGAAAGATCCGGAAAGGTAAGGGGAGGTTGAGAACACTATAAAAATTAGTCTCAGGAGGTTACCGGTTTGATACCCAGAGCCGGTGTGGTCAGAAAAGGAGACCGGCCCACTAGGGGCAAAACGGTCATTTTGTACTAGGTTGGCAAGAACTGACTCGGAATGATCCGGAAAGATAAAGGAAGGTTGAGAATACTATAAAAAGTAGTCTCAAGAGGTTACTGGTTTGATACCTAGAGCCGATGTGGTTCCCGGGGCATTCGGATGCCTAGGGGCAAAATGGTCATCTTGACTGGAAAGTCTCAGAAAAGGTCCAAAGGGCCGTTTGGTCATTTTTTTGCCAAAGTGGGTTAACAGACACTGGTGTTGACCTGGGTTTTGAGTGTTTCCACCACTCTAACGGCGGTCGTCGTGACATAGGGGTTTGTTGGCAATTCCCTATATCGACCTATTTGTGAGTATTTCCGCTACTCTAACGGTTTTATGAGTAGTTTCGCTACTCGGACCGTCTCAAGGAATAAACTGTCTTGAGAGAGGGATTGGAAAGGGGTCTTACCTCCTCCGAAGAGACGCGCTTGGATTGGAACCGTCTCGAGGAATAAACTGTCTCGAGAGTGGGATTGGAAAGGGGTCTTACAGTCTCCGGAGAGACGCGCCTGGATTGGAACCGTCTCGAGGAATAAACTGTCTCGAGAGAGGGATTGGAAAGGGGTCTTACCGTCTCCTAAAAGACGTGCCTAGATTGGAACCGTCTCGAGGAATAAACTATCCCAAGAGAGGGATTGGAAAGAGGTCTTACCGTCTCTTAAGAGACGTGCCTGGAGTGGAACCGTCTCGAGGAATAAACTGTCTCGAGAGTGGGATTGGAAAAGGGGTCTTACCGTCTCCTAAGAGACGTGCCTGGATTGGAACCGTCTCGAGGAATAAACTGTGTCGAGAGTGGGGTTGGAAAAGGGGTCTTACCGTCTCCTAAGAGACGTGCTTGGATTGGAATCGTCTCGAGGAATAAACTGTCTCGAGAGTGGGGTTGGAAAGGGGTCTTACCGTCTCTTAAGAGGCGTGCTTGGATTGGAACCGTCTCGAGGAATAAACTGTCTCGAGAGTGGGGTTGGAATCAGAAAGGAAAGGATAATGCCCCTAAGGGCATTTTGGTCATTATGCCTCTATTTGGGCCTAACAGGCCTGCGAAGCGCTGGAAAGATGAAATTTGGACCTAGAGAATTGGTTTCGATTGGAATATGCCCACAATGACTTGAAAACAAGTCTGGACGGAGTATAGACTGCCGTGTGGTCAAAAATAGGGTGTTTATAGTTGCCCATCTTTTTCTGTCTTTGCTTGTCAAAGACAGAAAACGATAAGAGTAAGAGTCCCATGTTGACCGCGAGGCAGTCTGAGGGACGGACACTGAAAATCTTTCGACAACGGGGGTCAAAACGGATAACGGGCCAAAAAGGCCTTCGAAAATGAGTTTTGGCGGGAAAAAGGGCAAAACTGCCCAGAATTTATAACTGGCGCCACTACTTTGGCAGAAATTGCCTGGCGCCTCTGCTAGTGGCGCTAGGTTTGAAGTTAAAACCAGAAAATTCTAGTTCGAACGCTTACGGGATTTTGGAGAGTTGTCGCAAATTTGTGAGGCATTGCGAGGAATCCGTCTTGGACATTGGAGGAGCACTCCTTGGGGACCACGGGTGATTGCCGGAAGGAGACCACGTCGCCGGAAAAGTCGCCGAAAGAGAAGATTTCGCCGGAGAACTTCCAAAAGGTGAGTTTTCAAATTTTGTTGATTTTGATGTGTAGAACTTCGTTTGAATCATGTGAATAGTGGAAATTAATGTTTTGATATGTTTTGAACACTTTGGTGATGTTGTTTTTGCATTTTGATGTTTGTTTGATTGAATTTGAATGATTTTTCATGATTATGTGAAGAGGGCTTTCTGAAGGAATAGGAAATTTGTTCCTACATGCATGGGTATTGGGCTTTCTGGCCATGTTTTTATGCAATGTGTCTTAGAAAAATGTGTTTAACAATTGTATGAAGTTTCGTGATTTTTTAAAAACTCGGTGAATTTTTGATTTTTTGAAAAATAGAAAAATATTTAGAAAATTTAGAAAAATGAGAAAACTCAAGAAATTGATGAAATTTTTAAAGTTTGAAATTTGGAAAAAGATTGGAATATTTTTGAAAACAATTGAGGTGATTTTGAAAAATTTCGGAAGATGTTCGAAAACCATTGATTTATTTGAAAAATAAACATGTGTTTTGAAAATTTTGAAAAATTGAAAAGTGTGCACGGGTGCCATTGTCATGTGATTGTTGGAAAGTGCACATTTTGCATTTTGTGTTGGTGTCATGGGCATTGTAGGGGCCATTTTTTAAACGGGACTCTGCCGAAATTTTTTTTTTTTTTTTTTTGGAAATTAGGAAAGATTTGGTTAAAGTTTTAGAAATAAATTCTTTTTGAAGGAAAAACAGACGGAAAACCCTTAAGATTTGATTTGAAGCCGGAAAATCCAGATGTGCATGTAGGAAATTTGTTTTGACTCATCGTTCGAAGTCTTTTATTTGTTTTGTTTGTGCTAGTTGCTTTTTTTTTTATTTTACTGTTATTTAAACTGCATGGATGGTATATTAACATCACTTACCTTGGCTTACCTTTTCAGGATGGCAGACGCAGGTGATGACGGTTCCGAGAGGAGACGCCGCTCGGGGAAGGCGGCCCGGACCGATTCTGCTGGCAATTCTAGTCGATCTAGAAGTAGTCGACGATCCACCGGACGATCCTCATCTAGTCAGAGTGGGCAAGGGAGTAGGCCACCTGTCGTCCCTTTTCCTCCGGTTGAGCAGGCTTTTGCCGAGGAGATTGATGCCGAGAAGGAGGTACCAGGCCTTGGGGATCAGGTGACCGGCTATGGGAGAGCTTCTTCTAGGCATAGGCAGACAGACGCCGACTTGGGAGATCTGCAGATACCGGATGTCCCGCCACTCGGGGATTTGGCCTATCATCCTAGTGTATATTCCAGACAACATTTGCCACTTCCGCGGGTACATACAGCTTTCTGAGGGGTTGTTCATCAGGTTTTTGTGACCATGCAGCGGGCTGCCCCATCATACCGCGCCTTTTTGGCAGAGATCGGGTTTGGCGCCTTTATGGGATTACAGGCTAACGGCCTGAACCGGCATTTGGTACTGGCACTTGTTGAGAGGTGGTTCGGGGAGACTGGGACCTTCCATTTTGTTGGCTTCGAGTTAGGTCCTACTCCTTTAGATTGGGCGATTATTACAGGGCTCTCCTTTGTCGGCCAGCGGATCACCCTACACCCAGTCAGCAGGTACGAGGCCTGTTTGTTGTTGGACTTGCCTCATCCTGAGCGTTCTGCGTTCCCGGTCTCTTGGATTAGTCAGGATGAGCGTACTTTTGCTACTGAGCCATCGCCCGCCAGGCGGGACATCATGAGACGACGACTTGTGTTGTATATCATCTTTAGCTGCTTCTGCAACAACAACAAGTCACTCGTGCCGTGTCGTTTGGTGAGTATAGTAGCCGATCTGGGAGCTTTGTCTGAGTTGGACTGGGGGTCCTTTTCTTTTGGCTGCTTTCTTCGATTGATGCGGGTTCAGACTTCTTCTCGTTGGGGCAGCATGACTAGCTTCTGGCCTTTCCTTGTCTGGTGGAGTTACGAGTACTTGCCGGTGCGTCGACCTACAGTTGTTGAGGATGATCTTTATCCTCGCGCTTTGAGGTGGGCTCATAACCGGGTAGCCCAGCGATCGGAGATTACTGACTTTGTGACGCTCCGGCTAACCTGGAGCTGATTGAGGCGAGGGATGTGACCTGGCGGCCCTTCATTGGATCAATCCATTACGAGATAGTCCGGTACCTGGTCCCGTTGTCCTTATCGAGAGCTGCTTTCCTCAATGATGACACCTGGGAGTCCTATCTTGGAGAGCGACACTAGCGGCAGTTTCATGAGGAGTTCTGATCAGCAGGAGCTCCACCAGAGTATATGTTTGGAGCCCCGGTGGCTGGAGTGCGTATCCCCTACCAAGAGCGCCAGTCAGGTGCCGAGTTCTTGCTTCCTCCGGATACGGATTATGCTGTGCACTTTGGGGCTCATTCAGTTGGTGCCTTCACCCGGTTTGAGGTAGTAGTTGGCGGGTACGCTGTTGGCCAGGAAGTGGTTGACTTGTGGCGCCGTGCTGGAGGATATGTGCCCCAAGCCGAGTTTACTGCTGTGAGAGACCAGAGAGACCAGTACCAGATGGAGCGGGACTAGTACCAGGCCGAGGTAGCCTCCCTGACGGCTCGGTTATCTCAGATGGGTGGTGGGGGGGTATGTTATTCTTTCCTTGCTTCTTATTGCTCTGCTGTTGCTTAGTTTCTTTTGTATGCAGCTAATTTCAGTTCTATCTTCCCTGCAGGATGGTAGTGCTTCGAGTAGTTACCCCCCTTCTCCGATGCCGAGTTTCGGAGATTTTGATCCAGATGATATTGACTTCGACCTATGATAGATGCCCCTTGTAGAGATTCTAATCCTTTTTTGCCCCTTGTTCCTGAGATGTATTGATGTTAGACAGCTTTATTTTTACACAGTTTTGTATAAGGATGGATGTTTATGGTACTTAGATGCACGGGTAGACAGATATATATGATCAGAGGCATGTGTTGTATGATGATGTTAGATATCTATTACATGAAATGATGCTGATGACTTCTACTTCTACACGGAGTTATATCTATGTGTGCAAAGGCCATGCTGATTTTTCTTTTTTTTTTTTTTTCAACATATGCACAGGTTAGAAATATGTTAATAGAATGACACAAGGTATTGTTAGCCTTGTAGTCCTGGGAATGGTAACTCCCTCCTCCTCGGGTATTTAGCATCTCCTCTAGCTCAACCCTACCTCGATTGGATGATAGCATTTCATACTTTACTCAACCTCTTGATCGCCCCTAACTCTTTGTCTTAGGGTTAGTGTATAGGGTTATTGGGCTGAGACTTTCGACTCTCGGGGTCTTAGCAACAACTTACCTGACCTTTGGCAAAACGATAAGTGGCCAGTCATTTCAATCTGAGAAGACTTTGTTTAGGACCGTAATGTAGGCTAGGTTATTGGGTTTTAGAAACAACGGGATATGTAGGCTCAAATTCAATGTTGTTTCAGCAAGGTTTAGATCCAAACTGTCCTTAACCGTTTTTCAGTAGGATTAGCATCCTTTTTTTTTTTTTTTTTTTAGCTTTGGCAGCGTATCTAACTCATTTAGATCAAGCAATCTGCTTTCAATCAGAGGGGACTTTAACAGGGTTGTAATGTAGGCCATGGTTTCGGAATTTTGTAAGAAAGGGTAAAGGCTCAAACCTATTGTACCTACTGGGTTTCCTTGTAACCTAGGATCACCTTTAAATTTTCTTCTTACTTTTGACCATATATTTTTCAAGGTGAAAATAATCTTGTTTTTTCACCCTTTTCTATATACCTTTTTGAGATAGACATAACTTTCTTCTCATTTGCTCTTCTTATATGCTTTTGAAGATAACTCATTCATAATTTTCTTCAAGCCTTTCCTGAAAGGATTTTATTTTATTTTTTATTTTTTTTGCCTCTTGCCCCTTGGAAACTCCTTTCTTTTGCTTTTTCTTTCTATTTCTTTTCTTTTCCTTTATGAAACGAAACAATTCTTTAACCCTTTTCCCTTAAACCTTTTCCTTTGGTAGCTTAATATACCCAGTGTGGGCGGTGATCCCTAGGTTGGGGTTTTGTTAAGAAAAGATAAGTGGCTCAACGGGTTTGGCAAGATGTTACTTTTGACAGTATGAGAAATGAAATGAGGGCCTCTTTTCACTTTGAATTAGATTGCTTGATCCATAGAGCTTTCATTGCTGCTTTAGCACAGCGGGGGTGGATACCATTCCTAAAGTTCTCAACTATTGTCTGCCCCAGTGTGGGGAGGACAGTCTTGGATCAGGGTTAACAAAGAAAACTTCGTTTGTTGCGAGGCTCGAGGGGTTAAGCAAAGGGAATATGAGCACAATTATTTATTTATTTAGTCATTTATTCTTCTACTCATATGTGAGGAAATGAAGGATGACTCCTCTTCATTTTGATAAACTGGCCACACATCGCTTAGCTTCAGAGTCCTGTAAGTGCTGCATTTGGGTAGTATCCTCACTCATCCTTATTCTCTCTCTTTGTGGAAGGCTGATCATTTGGCGAGTGGTTAACTCATGCTATCATCCCTTCAAGTTGGATCATTCCATAAGACAAACCATGCCCTTTGCGTAGAAAGTAGTCACTATTCCCAAGGAAGACAAGACAACAGTAATGGAATAAAAGACTGTCATTTGATTATTATTATTATTTTTACGAAAAGCATAAGGTTCTTTAGCAATAAGAAAATGTAAGCATTAATTTAAAAACAAGAAGTAAAAGGGATAGAAAGAAAGTGGGTGAAAACACCCATCTCTTGTACGCTTGTGCAAGGAACCCATTTCTAGTGAGGTCTTGGGCTTATGCCCTCGTCTGCATTCCATCCACAGTTGAAATTTTCAGCCAAGGCAGGATAGGTAGATGCCTCTCCCGGAGCTCCAAGTGAGTTGGCAGTGATGATGTAATTGTCAGCTTTCTTGACTGTCTTGCCTTCATTTGTTTGCTCCGGAGTTTCTCTAACAAACCACTCTAGCGACTCGTATTCGTCCAGTTGGATAGGTCGAGTCCGGGGTTTTCTGCTCTGGCTTCCAACCGGGGCTTGGTGCTCCTAGAGTGTGCATAATGGGGGATTCTTGTTACGAAGTTTGGATAGTTCCTTGTCAATTTTCTTCAAAGATTCGTATGCGAGTTTGTCTTTGGGGGTCGGCATCTCATCGGGGTTACACCGTGACCAAGCATCTTCGCGTTCCATTTCCTCCCCGTCCTTGTAATATATCTCTTGGTATGCAGCAAAACAAACTTTATTGTTACCAAACTTTGTAACGATGTTGATAGTATGGTCTAGTGGAGGGTTTGCATAGCCGTTTGGAGAAGGATTTGCTGGTCGTACCCCAATGATCTTGTTATCTATCAGGTCTTGAATCTTATGCTTGAGGGCCAAACAATCTTCAGTATCATGTCCTTGGCTATCTGAATGATACTTACAGCTTGCTGTAGATTTGAAGTAATGAGGCAGAGGATTGGGCTGGGGTCGAGCAGGTACAAGTTTCAGATACCCAGCTACTAAGAGGCCAAAATAAGCCGCGGTCTATGAGCACGCGAGTTTTGTAAATGTCCGCTTCTTCCCACTTGTTCGCCTAGTCCAATGAGGTATTGCAGATGTTTTTGATGATTGGGGACCAAGTTTTGGTGAGGTCAGAGCTGGGTTGATGGTTTGGGAATTGAAAGGGCTTCGGGTTCTATGTTTTAAAATGGGACAATTTTCGGTAGCAGGGCCAAATGGGTTGGGATGATATCTAAAGGAGAGATTATATAGTCCTTGTGTTTGGTTAGGGGTTGGTTTGGAAGGCATCCGAGCAAGGCCCTCGGTTTGGGGAGGTCGTTAGTAAACAACGGTGGCGGCATGGTCATGGTCTTCCTTCTTCATCCTTTTTCGTCCATCATGGGTTTGGGCCTGCGAGGACTCTGTTTGCTCATGGGTTGCCTGGGATAAGAGTGAGGAAAACATGTCTTCCATTTCGGTCATCTTATGCTTGACTCCTCTTGTCTCTGCCAGTAATTGAGTTAAGGTATCAAGTGTAAGCAATTCCATGCTTGTAAGATTGGGGAATGAGGGAAGGTACCTAAAACCAACAAAAGGAAAGAATTAGTGTTTGACCTTGACAAGTCTTTATGCAATGCATGCTCTAAGGTGCCCCTTTTAAAAAGGGAAACTAGTTATGATGTATTGGCTCACTTTTGGAGATAGGGGGTTTGCCCCTGTATGCAGACACCTTACCGTCAGGAAGGAACCCTTAGCCATTCATGCATTCATTCATGAAATAAAGAAGTACATTAAATTTTGGGTTTGAGATACAAAAGAATTGAAATACATTTTAATAGGGGGGGAGGGGGAACATTTTCCTTTGGACTTCCACCTATCTACTTTTACAAAGGGAAAACCTAAACTACTCCTGAGTCTTCAGATTCGCCTTCGTTGGATTTGATGTCGAGGAGGTCGCTGAGAGACCTTGTTGATTGATTGCCCCTTGTCTTCTTGGCAACCCTATCTCCATGAGCATAGAGGGATTGGGGCCCCTCTTATGAAATGGATTGGAGTGCATGTCATGAGTCCTTAGAGTTACGCGGGAACCCTTAGGGTTTGGGTAGGTTTAATGCAAGGGAGAGTAACGTTGGTGTCACTCTCAATGGGTTGATCATATGCATGAGAATGCAGTGACTTGAGTTACTTGGAACTCTTGTCTTGACATGGGATATTGAATGCGTGAACGTGAATATGCAAAAAGTATAAAGAGAGAAGGTACAATTGAAATAATCATACATGCATGAACAGTTAGACAGGCATTATAATAGTATAAATACAAGCATTATAACAGCAGGTATAAATGAAAATAAGAGCGGTCACCCTTTCCTCTGTGATTTTGAAAACGGTGCTCGTGTCCTAAATCCAGTAGAGGTTCGGTTATGCATGGTGTCTATATGAGTATGAGGTTGAGGGTTGACTAATGCGTCCTAAAAAGGCTCGGTCCCCAGATCTTCAAACCTAGGCCCACTCCCCGAGGTGGTGCCATGATCGGTTGGTGATCCGAGCGGGGGAACCATCAAGAGGTCGTAGGCGAAGAAACTGACACAGCATCTTGCCCATAACCAATATACCATTCCCCCTTTTTAACTAGAAAGGACATATCAGGGTATGTAAGTATGCAGAATGCAAGTGCACATGCAGTGTGTATGTGATTTTTAAAAGTGGAGGAAAGGGCCCAACAACTCCCATTCATCCTGTACATCACATTCATGCAAAGCAGTTAATAAAACTTAAGCAAAAAGTGCACCTACAAAACTAAGATGCAAGTGTTAGTATGTGGATGACAAACAGAATACAAGATAATATGAGTAAATGCATGTTTTTTGAAAACAGTTTTGAAAATTTGGTTTTGAAAATTTAAAGTGAATAGGATTGAACCAAGTTAATTGAAGACTCTACATGTGATTCACTCTCCCAAACACACGTTGAGTTGGAGCTTTCCCTGCAAGAGCACGGGTGTCAATCGAAGTAAAACCGGCGAAGCCTGGTATCGTTCTCTCCCAAGGACCGAGCCCAATATAGGCGTGGCACAAAGTGAAACCAACACCAAACGGGAAGAATTAGCAAGTTGCTTAGCAAATCAAAATTATACTAAAAATGACCGAAAATTGTTTGGTTGGAGGTATGTTGTAAACTACTTGAATTATGCTAATTACATCTAGAATTGAAATTACTTATGCTAAATTTGTGACAATTAATAAAAGGGGGCTTGGATACAATTGTTCAAACCTACCAATTCTCTACAAGTGCTTCAATGGAGAATTTTATAACTCAAATTAAGGATTCACTCCGCGGAACCTTAATTTGGAAGATTTAGACTATATAATTTGAGATTCATGCTCAATTGGTTGTAATTAATGATCAATTGCTAAGAATCTTAGGTTCAAATCATAATTTGTGCAATGCTTATACCAATTTAGGAATTGTGCATAGAAATTACCAAAAGTGATTATGAATCTAAGTTTTCTAAGGAATTACAACATAATTGATATGAATTTGAAGAATTCAAGAGATGAAACATTGAAGTGTATATACCTCCATTGAAGACCTTGAAGATTCTTGGTAGATCTTCACAATTGCATCCAAGGAAGAGTCTAGCTACTTGATTCCATAAGAGATAGCAAGAGTAATTGAATATTTCTCATTGAATTAAGAAGAAACGGGTGTTTGGTTACAAGGAAAGTGCGAGAAAATGTAAGAAAATACAAAGAAATCTATATCTAACCCACTTTCTCTCTCTCTATATCTATCCTAACAAAAAAATCTATGCTATCTCCCCTCATTCGTACAGAATTCGCGTCATCCTTTAAGTTTTACAGCTGCAAAAATCGCGCATACAGGGCCGGAACCGTACGTACGGTGGGACATACCATACGTACGGATGTACCACTGTGCGTACGGTAAGGCCTACGCAAAATTGCCCTCTCTGAAGTTTGTTCTCGTGCTGCAGGCGTACGTACGGGGTTACATAGCGTACGTACAGTTGGACCACCGTACGTACGGTAAGGCCTACGTAAAAACCCCTTCTCTGAAGTTTGATATGGAGATGAGAGCGCGCGTACGGTCGGAGTCGCCGTACGTACGGTGTATCCTACCGTACGTACGGTAAACTGCGCAATTTGGCCTTTTCGCTCCACTTTTCGCCCGTTTTCCTGCACAAAACCCACAATCACTCATTAAGACATTTATTATGCTAAAATATAACATATATACAACCTAACTGGACTAACAATAACTATTTAGGGACTTTAGATTACACTTTTTAGAGTGTAATCAACATGGGTGAAGGGTAAAGAGACATGACTACTGCCTAACCCTTTAAGTCTCCCCAGCGGAGTCGCCAGCTGTCGTGCCCAGATTTTTCGCACTCGAGTAATACTCACACAAGCGGGAAAAATGATGTACTCTCTCGTTAGAACTCACCCTCCTAGAAGAATGAATGCAACTATGTTTGAATTGAAAAATTGGTTTGAATAAAGGGCTTTTGAAAAAGATTTGGAGTCGCCACCTAACTTGATTAAGGTAAGTTAGGTCACCTAAAAACTAAGAATAATCCGAAGACTACACTTAGGATTTTTGAAAAAAGGTTTTTGAAAATACCACCTCAAGAGAGGGTTTTTAAGAAAACAGGTTGTTTGGCAACCTTTGGAAAACATTTAGCCCTTTTTGAAAAATAACTCCTTTTTGCTCTTTGAAATCAGTGATCTAGGTTCGGAGGTTGGTTACGTGTAGGGAAGACGCACTAAACTATCATCCTACCCCGCCCTTTCGGTACCTACATGTCAATCTACCCTAGATTTACCTATGAGAGTCTTTAACTAACTATAGTTCAATCCTATCCACTTTGAAAAACAATGCTTGAAAAGAAACTAACATGATGCATGATATGCAAGTGCAAGTTAAGAGAATTGAAAAATAGATTTGAAAAGAGATTGATTTGAAATTAGTTTGATTTGAAAATAGATTGAAGAGGTGGAATTGAAATTGGAAAGTTTGAACATTGAAAGTAGAAATTTGAAAATAGAAATTTTGAAATTGAAATTTTGAAAAGAGATTGGAATTTGAGATTTGGAAAGATTTTGGAAACCGCACCCATGAGGGTGGAATTGAAAGTTTGAAAAATATTGTGACCGCACCTATGAAGGTTGCCTACGTATCCCTTTGGGGGAACCAGGTCAGTCGTAGTTCGGACCGGAGTCCAATTGAAAATAGAAGAATTGATTTGAAGAAGGAGATTGAATTGGAAGAAAGAGATTGAATTGAAAATTGGACTTGATTTGAGATTAGAAGAGGAGATTGGAAATTGAAATTGAGAAGATTGGACTTGCTTTGGAAAGATTGATTTGGACTTGTTTTGAAAAAGAGAAGGTTTGAGAAAACCTAGACTTAGGAAAGATAAGAGACTTAGGAAAGATTTGACTTGGCTTGAAAGATTTGGAAAGGTTAGATTTTAGGAAATGTTCGAATTAGGAAAAGTCCAAATTAGGAAAGCTTTGAATTAGGAAAGTTTCATTTTTGGAAAGTTTCAAATTAAGAAAATTTTCAATTAGGAAAGTTTTAGGTTTAGGAAAGTTTTCAACTTTAGGAAAGTTTTGAAATGGGAAAGTATTGAATTTAGAAATATTTTGAATGAAGAAAAGTTTAGTTTGAGAAAGGTTTAAAATTTGGAAAGTTTCAAATTAAGAAAGTTATGAATTTTGGAATGTTTGAAAAAGGGAAGTTTTGAATTTGGAAAGTTTTGAAAACAAGGAAGTTTTGAAAATAAGAAAGTTTCGTTTTGGGAAAGGTTTGAAAAAACAAAGTTTTCAGTTTAGGAAATGTTTGAATTAAGAAAGTTTTGAGTTTAGAAAAGTCTTAGATTTGGAAAGATGTTGAAGTTTTGGAAAGTTTAGAATTTTGGAGAGATTTAGGTTTAGAAAGATTTAACTTGAAAAAGTTTCAAATTTAGAAAGTTTTGAATTTGGAAAGATTTGAAATTTAGAAAGTTTAAGATTTAGAAAGTTTTAGAATTTTAGAAAATCTTCAAATTAGGAAAGGTTTGAGTTTAGGAAGAGTTTGAAAACTTTAATTTGGAAAGGGGGTCGAATTAGGAAAGATGTGGAAGTTGAAAGTTTTAGGAAGCTTATGGTTTAGGAAGGTAGGAAATTAGGAAAGATTTGAATTAGGAAACATTTAGCTTTTGAGTTTTAAAATTTAGGAAAGATTTCTATGTTCAAGTTTTGGAAACTTAAGGTTTAGGAAAGTGGAAGTTTAGGAAGGATTTGAATTAGGAAAGATTTGGATTTGGAAGGGATTGGATTTTGTTTCTAAAAGAGAAGGTTTGATTTTGTTTCCAAAAACGGAGGATAGGATCTAGTTTCCTAAACGGAGAGATTGGGTTTGGTTTCTTAAAGGGAAGATTTGATTTGACAAGAATTTGGAAAGGGAGATTCTAGAAACCCTAGATTTGAAAGATTCTAGTTTTGACGTAGAAAATAGGTTTTGAAAACACGTATAGTTTGGATGTGAAAACAAAAGGTTTTAGAAACCTAAGTTTGGGGCAAAGTTTGGAAATTATGTTTTTGGAAAGAAAATTAGGGTTTCCTAATTGTGGGTTCTAGGGCTTGTCTTGGGCTCTAAGGAAAAAGTTTTTGGAAAGAAAATTTGAAGAGAGTTTTTGGAAAGAGATTTTAAAGAAGAGGAGTTTTTGGAAAGTGTGTTTTTAGAAACGAAGATTTTGGATGGAAAATCCTAGAGGAGAGTTTGTAGAGGAAAGATTTTGGAAAGAGAGTTTTTGGAAAGATTTTTGGGGAACGTTTTTAGAAAGTGGATTTTAGGGAGAGGATTTTGGAAAGGAGTTGAAAAAGGGAGTTTTGAAAAATAGATTTTGGAAGGGAGTTTTTGAAAACAATTTTGGAGAGAAGAGTTTTAGGAAAGTATGTTGAAAAAGAGATTTTTAGGAGGAAGGATTTGGAAAGAGAATTTTTAGAAGGTGTAAAAACATCTCACTTTCCTAAAGCAATTCTAACCATAGGAAGGCTAGAACCACTTTAGGAAAGCAGTTTTGAAAACAACAAGATTTGAAAATACGGACCGTATTGGTCATTTTTAATGTAACACTTTCCTAAAGCAACCCTAGCCATGGAAAGACTAGAATCACCCTAGGATTGTGGTTTTGAAAACAAGTTTTCAAAAAAGAGATTTTGATGCAATTTTGAGAACAAGTTTGAAAACGATTTTGAAAACAACTTTGAAAACGGATTGTGGAAGATGCAAGACTATGATATGCATAATGCAATTTGGGGTCGTGAACATACAAGGCTAAGGCTTCACCACATAATCAAGGGGGCCGGACCCACGTGGTCTCTGGTTAGACTAGAAGAAAGCCCCCGACACGGTGACTCTCCAACAATCTAATCCTATACATGGACCGGGAGTCCCCTTGTTTCAAGCATGCAAAGAAAGGGGGGGAAAGAGATGGGGGATTAAAATAGAGAAAATCCAAGTGGGTTAGGAGAAAGAAGAGAGAGGGGGAAAGTGCGGAAATTTAAATAGGGAGCCTACTGTATGTCTCGTTTACGTTGCGCGCCGTGCTGTCTTCGGTCTTCGGTCTTCGTCTTGATCTTGACCTTCAGTCTTTAAGAGTTGTCTTCAAGCTTCAAACTTCAGATTTCAACTCTTCAAGTCTTCGAAGGAGGGTTGAAGGCTAGTGTATGAGTGTATGGGGATGTATAGGAGTGTATATGAAACTAGGGTTTGTGTATGGTGGCTAGGGTTTGGAGAACCTAAGGAGGCTAGGGTTTAGGGAGTGCTGGAGCTTTGTATATCGAATTATAGGATTTTTAGATTGAGTTTGTGGATCCTTTTCATGTTGAATGAGGCTCTGTATTTATAGAGGTTGGACAATATTAGCGCCTGTTGCAGTGACGCTAGGCCAAATTTTACACTGGCGCCACTAGGAGTGGCACTAGGCCATTTTTTGGCTTGGCACCACTACTAGTGGCACCAGCCAATTAGGAAAGGTTTAAGGTCGGCAAGCAACGTATCTTTGACTAGATTTGGGCCCCTGTACTAGTGACTACCATGCAATTTTTAGTCTGGCTTCACTAGGAGTGGCTTCGGAAAGTCCGGGAATGATTTGAAGGAGCCGGGAATGACCCAGAAGGCCGGAAAGGAGCAGGAACACTTAAAATAGTGTCCTGGAGGTATTTGACTTGAGAAATGAGGATAAGATGTGTCGGAAAGGTTGACCGGGCCTTTAGGGGCAAAACGGTCAATCGGACTAGGAAGCTGCCGAGGCGAACTCAGACTGTCCCGAGAGAAGACTTGGGATCTGGAAACATTGTTTAGAATGTTTCCCAGAGGTTGCCGGTTTGATTTCTAAGGCTGGCGTGGTCGGAAAAGGAGACCGGCCCACTAGAGGCAAAATGGTCATTTCGCACTGGGTTGGCCGGAACTGACTTGGAAAGATCCGGAAAGGTAAGGGGAGGTTGAGAACATTATAAAAAGTAGTCTCAGGAGGTTACCGGTTTGATACCCAGAGCCAGTGTGGTCGGAAAAGGAGACCGGCCCACCAGGGGCAAAATGGTCATTTTGTACCGGGTTGGCCGGAACTGACTCAGAATGATCCGAAAAGATAGAGGAAGGTTGAGAATGCTATAAAAAGTAGTCTCAAGAGGTTACCGTTTTAATACCTAGAGCCGGTGTGGTTCCCGGGGCATTCGGATGCCTAGGGGCAAAATGGTCATCTTGACCGGAAAGTCTCGGAAAAGGTCCAAAGGGCCGTTTGGTCATTTTTCACCAAAGTGGGTTAACGGACACTAGTGTTGACCTGGGTTTTGAGTGTTTTCGCCACTCTAACGGCGGTCGTCGTGACACAGGGGTTTGTTGGCAATTCCCTATATCGACCTATTTGTGAGTATTTCTGCTACTCTAATGGTTTTGTAAGTAGTTTCGCTACTCGAATCGTCTCGAGGAATAAACTGTCTCGAGAGAGGGATTGGAAAGGGGTCTTACCGCCTCCGAAGAGACGCGCCTGGATTGGAACCGTCTCGAGGAATAAACTGTCTCGAGAGTGGGATTGGAAAGGGGTCTTACCGTCTCCGAAGAGACGTGCTTGGATTGGAATTGTCTCGAGGAATAAACTGTCTCGAGAGTGGGATTGGAAAGGGGTCTTACCGTCTCCGAGGAGACGCGCTTGGATTGGAACCGTCTCAAGGAATAAACTGTCTCGAGAGTGGGATTGGAAAGGGGTCTTACCGTCTTCGAAGAGACGCGCCTGGATTGGAACCGTCTCGAGGAATAAACTGTCTCGAGAGAGGGATTGGAAAGGGGTCTTACTGTCTCCTAAGAGACGTGCCTGGATTGGAACTGTCTCGAGGAATAAACTGTCTCGAGAGTGGGATTGGAAAAGGGGTCTTTCTGTCTCCTAAGAGACGTGCCTGGATTGGAACCGTCTCGAGGAATAAACTGTCTCGAGAGTGGGATTGGAAAAGGGGTCTTATCGTCTCCTAAGAGACGTGCCTGGATTGGAACCGTCTCGAGGAATAAACTGTCTCGAGAGTGGGGTTGGAAAGGGGTCTTACCGTCTCCTAAGAGACGTGCCTGGATTGGAACCGTCTCGAGGAATAAACTGTCTCGAGAGTGGGGTTGGAATCGGAAAGGAAAGGATAACGCCCCTATGGGCATTTTTGTCATTTTGCCTCTATTTGGGCCTGACAGGCCCGCGAGGCGATGGAAAGACGGAATTTGGACCCAGAGAAATGGTTTCGATTGGAATATGCCCACAATGACTTGAAAACAAGTCTGGACGGAGTGTAGATTACCGAGCGGTCAAAAATGGGGTACTTACACTAGGAAGGATGGTCTTGTCAATGGTTTTACCACTCCTCAAAGTGGTAATGGCCGAAACATTCTCATGGCTAGTTGATGGTTGGGCCAAGGTTTCGGTGGAATGGACTTGCCTAGAAGGATAGGGTTGAGGTTGTGCAGGCAACTTACCCTTCTCAGTAAGGGTCAACGCTTGAGTAAGAAGAGTCAATTGACTCTTGATGTCATCTAAAGTTTTGTCGACCCATGAGTGTACCCCCCCTTGGGTTTGGATGAATTGTTGGAGAGTATCCTCCAATGGCTTTCGATGTGGGGGGTGGTATGTGTTGGGTTGAGCTTGAGGTGGAGGTTGGAATGGTTTAGGTTGGGTAGGAAATGATGTGACCGGTGAAGGTTGGTAATGTTGTGGGTGCAATTGTGAAGGAGGGGCTTGATAAGATTGAGGGTTGTTATACCCTCCTTGATAAGCTTGGGGATTTGAAGTCCCCTCATTGCGCCATCCAAAGTTAGGATGATCCCTCCATCCTGGGTTATAAGTATTGGAGTAGGGGTTTCCCCCACCTCGATTGTATTGCCTAATAGCATTGGCTTGGCCATGCAAGGCTTCCTTAATCCCCGAGATAACCGGGCATGACGTGGTGTCATGCTCTTTGGTCTCACAAATCACACAACACATTCCCTTAGGCTCTTCACTCCCCACCGAACTTACATTCTTAAACTCTAGAGCCTCTAATTTTCTTGCCATTGTGGCAAGCCTAGCATTCATATCATCAACTTCTTTCAATTGATATTTTGCCCCTTGCATGTTTGGTCTACCTTTGGGATTTTGGGTCCTAGTAGTGGTCCAATCACGAGCCAAATTAGCTAGGTAATCAAAGTATGAATAAGATTCATGAGGTTGCTTATCCATAAATGTTCCCGCGCACATAGTCTCAACGAATTGCTTGAGTTGGGGCGTTAACGAACAGTAAAAGATGTTGATAATGTGCCATTCGGCAAAGCCATGGTGTGGACAAGAAACTAAGAGCTCTCTAAACCGCTCCCAACACTGAAAAAATGATTCTCCCAACATTGGAGAAAATTGTGAGATTTGGCGTCTAAGCGCCTCCGTTCTATTTTCCGAGAAATTTTTTTTCAAAAACTCTCCTTGAAGAGTTTGCCAAGAGTGGATGGAAAGTGGTCTCAAAGAATTGAACCACGTCTTGGCAGTGTCCTTTAAACAAAATGGAAAGATTTTAAGAAAAAAGATTTCCCGTGGACACGAGTTGTCCATCACTAAGGAGTATGCATCCTCAAATTCCTTAATGAAGGCATAAGGCCTTTCCGAATCAACTCCGTGGAATTAAGGAAGCAATTGCATCATGCCCGGCCTTATGTTCAAGGCGGCATAGTGGGGCGGAATAACAAGACAAGAACTTGGTGCTTGCCGTGGTGGGTTTAAGAAATCCCTCATTCGGAATTGAGCAGCCCCCATGTCACCATGGTTGTTCGCATTTTCCATGTTCTCACCCCCTAAACCATGGGCCAGATGTAAAGGAGGGTGTTGTGGCAATCCAGCCATCGGTGGGTTTGGCAAGATATTTGGATTGGGTGGAGCATCATTAGGTAGCCTAACTGCGGGATTTTGATCATCCATAGGAGGTGCACCTAGGTTAATCACTAATGAAATTCTGGGAGGTGTGTTAGCCGGTGATGGTGGGTCAACTCGTAAGAGGCGTCTATTGTCAATTCGTGCCCAATGGGACATGCAAATGTAATGCGCAAATAGTATGCCTCAATCCAAGTCAACACATCATACACAAACAATAGATATATGTCGGACAACAGCTTTTTCTCTTTACCGGACAACGGCTTTTAAACTCCAATCTCCCACTCCACATGCTAGAATACCACCAATTAGCAAATAAAGCACACACTAACCTAACTCCTCTAATACTTCTAACAATATGCAATGCTACTAGTTAATCAAACAAAAGAAACTATTGAAAAGAAAGAAAGAAAAATCCTAACATGGTATCCACATTGAGTTTGAAGAAATTACCTAGGCCCGAAGCTGTAGATGCTTCCCTTATAAGTGGGTGATCAATTCCCACCTTGTTTTTACGATTTGCAATTTTTTTTTCGTTTTCGCACTTTGCTCGTTCCTTCAAGTCCCCGGCAACGGCGCCAAAACTTGACTCGACCCTTCCATGCTCACTGTGATGGAGGTGCTTGTAGTTTAAGTGGGGTACTCCCACTATCGTGTTCTCCCATGAGACCTGTGCCAATTTAGCAATAGGAACGAGTAAAGTTAGAAATGTATTCAAATTGCAACCGCAAACCAAGAGTGAAATCGATTGCTATGTTAGCTAAAATTTGACCAAAAATCTTTTGGTGTTTGAGGGTTTGGTTTACTAGCAACTAGGCAAACAATTGAATTGAAATTGAAACCTACAACTTGATTCTAGCTAAAGTAAATTGACAATTATGAATATTCTACTTCAACAACCACACTTATAACTAAATTTAACCGGAATTCCAAATAAGCACAAGTAGAGATTTAACTTGGTTAAAAAGGGGGTTTGGGTTCAAATGTTCCAATCTACCAATTCTAGCATGGAATTTGAAAGGAGGAGTTTTGGTTAACTCAAATCAAGAATCGTCCAAAGGCCCTTGAATCGGAAAGTTTAGCTTTGAAATTTTAGAGATCTCTAATTATTTTGGAATTAAGTTTTATCACAATTTATGGGTTCTTTAGAAATAAATCACTTGTTATTAACTATGATTATAGATCTAAGAGTTCTACAACAATTAATTCCAATATAATTAGAGAAAATAAGCAAAATAGATATTCAACAAGATTCAAGAACTCCCCTTTCATTTTCCATGCATTCCTTGGTAGATCTTCACATTTGCTCCCAAACAATGAGTTTAGCTTGAAGAATCCATGGTTGAGAGCTTTCCAAAGTGTAGAGACAACATCTTGACTTTAAATCAAAAGTGAATATATATTGAAATGTAGAAAATGTGAAAGATTACACTAAATCAACCCAAGAAATCTATCTAAATACTTCCCAAAGCCCTAAATACAACAAAGTAAAGTAAATCTAAGCAAAATACATGATTTTCCCCTATTTTCCCTCTCTCCCCGCAGCTAAAACTCTAAAATCTCACTTCCCCTTCTTTTTTCTTCGACTGCTGGGTTGTAGGGCAAATCTGCGCTCACCGTCCGAAGTGCGTCCGAAGTACGTCCGATATGTTATTTCACTGTTCGGACGGTCTTCGGACGAGGAAACTCGGCTCTGTATTTCTTCGAACGGAAAAAGACGACTCTGGAACGGCTTTGGACTGAAAATATCGCCTCTGGAACGACTTTGGACGGGAAATATAGACTTTGGAACTCCAATAACCGTCACAGCGTCCGAACGGTATTTCGCCCGTCTGAACGGGGCATCTGAACGGTCATTTGTCCGTCCGAACGCACCGTTCGAACGGTCCGTCTGGACGGTCTTCTTCTCTTTAAGCCCTTTTCCCACCATTTTATCACCAAAAACCTACAATGCATATATAAAAAACACTTTAGATCAGTTTATTGCTAAAAATCTATACTAATACCCATATAGAGGCTAACAAACACTTAATTAGGGGACAAAGATTACACTTTTAGAGTGGAATCAAAAACCAACTATAGTATGGCTTTTAAGACTGTTAGAGAAGACGTAGTAAACTCGAGTGATAAAGACCTTGATTTTGATCATGTTGAGATGGCTTTGAAATTTAGAAATTTCTCAAGAATAAAAAGTTTAATTCTTTCAAATCAGGTAAGAAGTCTAAAGGAAAAATTGATGATAAGACTAAGGGGTAAAAGGGCCCTAGGAAAAAGACCTCCACATATCAGCAGACCAAAGTAGTTCAATGTTATGAATGTCATGGTTATGGTCATATTTCACATGAATGCCTAAACAAGAAAAAGAATAAGGTCATTGTAAGCATCCCATTTATGCCCACTCAGCAATCTCCGACCCGACCAGACTTATTTTCAAATGCTATAACACATTTGTCGCGCCCAAATTTTTCGCACTCGAGGAATACTCACACAAGTGGGAAAAATGTTGTACTCTCTCGTTAGAACTCACCCTCCTAGAAGAATGAGTGCGACTAGGTTTGAATTGAAATTAGGTTTGAATAAAGGGCTTTTGAAAAAGATTCGGAGTCGCCACCTAATTTGATTAAGGTGAGTTAGGTCACCTAAAAACTAAGCATAATTCGAAAACTACACTTAGGGTTTTGGAAAACGATTTTGAAAATATCTCCTCAAGAGAGGGTTTTTAAGAAAACAGGTTGTTTGGCAACCTTTGAAAAACATTTAGCCCTTTTTGAAAAATAACTCCTTTTTTGGTCTTTGAAAACAGTGATCCTAGGTTCGGAGGTTGGTTATGTGCAGGGAAGACACACTAAGCTATCACCCTACCCCGCCCTTTCGGTACCTACATGTTAATCTACCCTAGATTCACCTATGAGAGTCTTCAACTAACTATTGGCCAATCCTATCCACTTTGAAAAACAATGTTTTAAAAAGAAACTAATATGATGCATGATGTGCAAGTGTGAGTTAAGAGAATTGAAAAATAGATTTGAAAAGAGATTGATTTGAAATTGATTTGATTTGAAAATAGATTTGAAGACATGGAATTGAAATTAGAAAGTTTGAAAATTTGGAAATAGAAATTTTGAAAATAGAAATTTTGAAATTGAAATTTTGAAAATAGATTGGAATTTGAGATGTGGAAACCGCACCCATGAGGGTGGAATTGAAAGTGTGGAAAGTGTTGTGACCGCACCTATGAAGGTTGCCTACGTATCCCTTTGGGGGAATCAGGTCAGTCGTAGTTCGGACCCGAGTCCGATTGAAATAGAAGGTTGGATTGAAGAAAGAAATTGAATTGGACATTGAATTTGATTTGAAATTAGAAATGGAAATTTGAAATTGAAATGGAGAGGATTGGACTTGCTTTGGAAAGATTGATTTTGAAAAGACTTGGTTTTGGGAAGAAGGAGGTTTAGGAAACCTAGACTTGAGATTAAGAAAGATTGGATTGGAATGTTGGATTTGGAAGATTTGGAAAGATTTGGAAACTTGGAATTTAGGAAAGATTTGGATTAGGAAAGTTTTACTTTTGGAAAGTTTTGAATTAGGAAAAGTTTAAGTTTAAGAAAGTTTCAACTTAGGAAAGTGTTGTTTTAGGAAAGTTTGAAATTAGAAAAGTTCTGAATTTAGGAAAGTTTTAGGTTTAGGAAAGTTTTGAATTTAAGAAAGTTTTGAAATAGGAACGTTTTGAAAATTGGAAAGTTTTGAATTTAAAAAAGGTTTGAAAAAGGAAAGTTTTCAATTTAGGAAATGTTTGAATTAAGAAAGTTTTGAATTTAGAAAAGCCTTAGATTAAGAGAGTTTTGAGTTTAGAAAAGTTTTAGATTTGGAAAGATTTGAAGTTTAAGAGAGTTTAGAATTCAGAAGGTTTTTAGGTTTAGCAAGATTTAACTTAAGAAAGTTTCAAATTTAGAAAGTTTTGAATTTGGAAAGATTTGAAATTTAGAAAGTTTAAGATTTAGAAAGTTTTAGAGTTTTAGAAAATCTTGAGATTAGGAAAGGTTTGAGTTTAAGAAAGATTTGAAAGCTTGGATTTGAAAAAGATTTTGAAAAGGGGTAGAATTAGGAAAGGGTTGAATTAGGAAAGGGTTAATTAGGAAAGATTTGAAAGTTGAGTTTTAAAGCTTAGGAAAGATTTTATGTTCAAGTTTTGAAAACTTAAGATTTAGGAAGGTAGAAGATTAGGAAGGATTTGAATTAGGAAAGATTCGTATTTTGAAATTTAAAAAAAGATTTAAAGTTTAATTTTAGGAAACTTATGGTTTAGGAAGGTAGAAAATTAGGAAGGAGTTGAATTAGGAAGGGATTGGATTTAGTTTCTAAAAGCAAAGTTTTGATTTTGTTTCCAAAAACGGAGGATAGGATCTAGTTTCCTAAACGGGGAGATTTGATTTGGAAAGGGAAATTCTAGAAATCCTAGATTTGGAAAATTGTAGTTTTGACGTAGATAATAGGTTTTGGAAACGTGTATGGTTTGGATGTAGAAAACAAGAGGTTTTAGAAACTTAGGTTTGTGGCAAAGTTTGAAAATCATGTTTTTGGAAAGAAAATTAGGGTTTCCTAATCGTGGTTTCTAGGGCTTGACTTGGGCTCTAAGAAAAGAGGATTTTTAGAAAGTGCGTTTTTGGAAACGAAGGTTTTCTAGAAGGGAATCCTAGGGAGGAGTTTTTTAGAAAGTGAATTTGAAGATAGAGTTTTTGGAAAAAGAGTTTGAAGAGAAGGAGTTTTTGGAAAGCATATTTTTGGAAATGTAGAAGAAAGAAAATCCTATAGGGGAATTTCTAGAAGGAAGATTTCGGGAGGAGAGTTTTTGAAAGATTTTTAGGGAGTGTTTTTTTTTTTTTAGAAAGTGAATTTCGAGAAAAGAGAGTTTTGGAAAAGGTGTTGAAAAAGAGAGTTTTGAAAAAGAGATTTTGAAAGGGAGTTTTTGAAAACCATTTTGGATAGGAGAGTTTTAGGAAAGTATGTTGAAAAAGAAATTTTTAGGAAGAGATTTTTAAAGAGAGAGTTTTTAGAAGGTGTAAAAAACATCTCACTTTCCTAAAGCAATTCTAACCATAAGAGGGCTAGAACCACTTTAGGAAAGCAGTTTTGAAAACAACAAGATTTGAAAATATGGACCGTATTGGTTACCTTAAATGTAACACTTTCCTAAAGCAATCCTAGCCATGGAAAAGCTAGAATCACCCTAGGATTGTGATTTTGAAAATAACTTTTTGAAAAAGAGATTTTGATGTAACTTTGAAAACAAGTTTGAAAACGGTTTTGAAAACGAGTTTGAAAACGAATTTTTGGAAGATGCAAGACTATGATATGCACAATGCAATTTGGGGTCGTGAACATACAAGGCTAAGGCTTCACCACATAATCAAGGGGGCCGGACCCACGTGGTCTTTGGTTAGGCTAGAAGAAAGCTCCCAACACGGTGACTCTTTAATAGTCCAATCCTACACATGGACCGGAAATCCCCTTGTTTCAAGCATGCAAAGAAAGGGCGGGAAAGAGATGGGGGATTAAAATAGAGAAAACCCAAGTGGGTTGGAGAGAGAAGAGAGAGGGGGGAAGTGCGGAAATTTAAATAGGGAGCCTACCGTATGTCTTGTTTATTTTGCACGCCGTGTAGTCTTCAATCTTCGGTCTTTGTCTTGATCTTCTTCCTCAACCTTTAAGGGTTATCTTCAAGCTTTATATGGCAGCTCTTCCAGTCTTCAAAGGACGGTTGAAGGCTAGGGTATGAGTGTATGGGGGTGTGTATGAGTGTATAGGAGGCTAGGGTTTATGTATGGTGGCTAGGGTTTGGGAAACCTAAGGAAGCTAGGGTTTTGGAGGTGCTCGAGCTCTGTATATCGAAATATGGGATTTTTAGGTTCAGTTTGTAGACCCCTTTCACGTTGAGTTGGACAAGCCTGGCGCCTGTTGCAGTGGCGCTAGGGCAAAATTTACATTGGCGCCACTCCTAGTGGCGCTAGCCAATTAGGAAAGATTTAAGGTCGGCAAGCAATGTATCTTTGACTAGATTTGGGCGCCTGTACTAGTGACTACCATGTAAACTTTAGCCTGGCTTCACTAGGAGTGATTCTGGAAAGTCTGGGAATGATTTGAAGGAGCCGGGAATGACCCGGAAGGCCGAAAGGGAGCAGGAACACTTAAAACAGTGTCCTGGAGGCATTTGACTTGGAAAGTGAGGATAAGGTGGGTTGAAAAGGTTGACCGGGCCTTTAGGGGCAAAATGGTCAATCGGGCCAGAAAACTGCCGGGGCGAACCCGGATTATCCCGGAAAAAGACTTGGGATTTGGAAACATTATTTAGAATGTTCCCAGAGGTTGCCGGTTTGATTCCCAGAGCCGGCGTGGTCGGAAAAGGAGACCGGCCCACTAGGGGCAAAATAGTCATTTTGTACCGGGTTTGCCGGAACTGACTCGGAATGATCCGGAAAGGTAAAGGAAGGTTGAGAATACTCTAAAAAGTATTCTCGGGACATTACAGGTTTGATACCCAAAGCCGGTGTGGTCGAAGAAGGAGATCGGCCCTCTAGGAGCAAAACGGTCATTTTGAACCGGGTTGGCCGGAACTGACTCGGAATGATCCGGAAAGGTAAAGGAAGGTTGAGAATACTCTAAAAAGTATTCTCAGGACATTACCGGTTTGATACCCAGAGCCGGTGTGGTTCCCGGGGCGTTCGGATGCCTAGGGGCAAAATGGTCATCTTGACCGGAAAGTCTCGGAAAAGGTCCTAAGGGTAGTTTGGTCATTTTCCACCGAAGTGGACTAACAGCCACTGGTGTTGACCTAGGTTTTGAGTGTTTTCGCCACTCTCACGGTATGAGTATTTCCGCTACTCGGACGGGATTGATGATTTGTGAGTATTTCCGCTACTCGGACGGGGTTGAGTATTTCCGCTACTCGAATGGGGTTGATGAGTTGTGAGTATTTCCGCTACTCGGACGAGGTTGATGATTTGTGAGTATTTCCGCTACTCTAACGGTTCTGTGAGTAGTTTTGCTACTCGGACCGTCTCGAGGAATAAACTGTCTCGAGAGAGGGACTGGAAGGGGTCTTACCGTCTTCGAAGAGACGTGCCTGGATTGGAACCGTCTTGAGGAATAAACTGTCTCGAGAGTGGGATTGGAAAGGGGTCTTACCGTCTCCGAAGAGACGTGCCTGGATTGTGAGTGTTTCCGCCACTCTAACGGTTTTGTGAGTACTTCTGCTACTCTAACGGTTTTGTGAGTATTTTCGCTACTCTAACGGTTTTGTGAGTATTTCCGCTACTCTAACGGGGTAGATGATTTGGGAGTATTTCCGCTACTCGGACGGGGTTGTGAGTGTTTCCGCCACTCTAAAGGTTTTGTGAGTAATTTTGCTACTCCGACCGTCTCGAGGAATAAACTGTCTCGAGAGTGGGACTGGAAGGGGTCTTACCGTCTTCGAAGAGACGTGCCTGGATTGGAGCCGTTTAAACGGTCTCGAGAGTTTGAAAAGGGGTCTTACCACTCTAAGAGACGTGCCTTTTTTGAGTGTTTCCGCCACTCTAACGTTTTGTGAGTAGTTTTGCTACTCGGACCGTTTCGAGGAATAAACTGTCTCGAGAGAGGGATTGGAATTGAAATAAGAAAGGACAATGCCCCTAAGGGCATTTTGGTCATTTTGCCTCTATTTGGGCCAGACAGGCCCGCGAAGCGATGGAAAGACGGAATTTGGACCTAGAGAATTGGTTTCGATTGGAATATGCCCAAAATGACTTGAAAACAAGTCTGGACGGAGTGTAGACTGCCGAGCGGTCAAAAATGGGGTGCTTACAACATTCAAACCCAAAATCGATCTGCTAAACTCCAGTCTAGTCAATCGGTCGCTTCTCAAGACCGTCGGGCCCACTTGAAGCCAAATGACCAAAACGCCCCTGAGGCATCATTCCAGTCCAATTCATTCCCGTTTTGGTGTTTCTTAGTCAAAATGATTATTTTGCCCCTAGTGGGCCGATCATCCCTTTCAACCACGTCGGCCCTAGGTATCAAACCAGTAATCCCATAGGACACTCTTAATAGTGTTCCCGGTCCATTCCGGGACCATTCTGATAATTTTGGTTCAAATGACTGTTTTACCCTTGGCAAGCTAGTCGTGCCTTTCAACCATACCAGTTTTGGGTATCAAACCAACATCTCTCGGGATGCTTCCAAGTGCCCTTATCTCTTTTCTAGCTGGGCCCCATAGCCCAGCAGCTTTCCAAATTAAACCGGAGCTTCCAGAGCCACTTGTAGTGGAGCTAGGCCAAAAATTGCATGGTAATCACTAGGACAGGTGTCCAAATCTTTTGCCTTGCGTCCCAAGGGTCAAAGATTTATTTTTGCTAACCTTAACAACTTTCTTAAGAGGCTGGCGCCACTGTAACAGATGCCATAATCAACTTTGGCTACCTATAAATATAGGTTACCCCTTGCATGTTCCGAATATAAAAAGTTACTCCAGAAATAGACTTCGAGTTGTCCCCAAAAATCCTAATTCTCTCAAGGCTCTCTTAAGTTGTAGCCTCCTACACTCAAACCCTAGGCTATACATTTCAAACACATGCCTCCAAGCTCCATTGAAGGCCACTTCCAGCCCCTCCAAAGCTTTTGAAAGTCTCTCAAGTTCAAGCAAGTCCTCCATTGAAGTATTCAACCTAATAAGAAGACAAGGTAGGGTTCTATTCATTTTTATGTAATCCCCCTCTCTCTCTTCTCTCTCATAGTCCACTTGGGTTATTCTCTATTTTAATGTCCATCTTCTACCTTCTCTTCTTGTATGCTTGAAACAAGAGACTTTTCAGTTCATGCCAAGGAAGGTCTTGGAGGAGGTCACCGTGTCAGGGACTTTCTTCAATTTCAACCTAAAACGGTATGGGTTCGGCCCCCTTGATTATTTGGTAAAACCAAACCTTGTATATTCATGTCCCTATTGCATTGTTGTTTTTGTGTTCATACATTGCATTCAATATCGCAATCAAAAGCTTTCTTTAACACTTGTATTCAAAAAAGTTATATTCAAACTTGTTTTCAAAACTACTACCCTAAGATAATTCTAACTATTCCATAATTAGGGTTGTTTTAGGAAGGTGTTACATTCAATGAGATCATCAAGGTCCATATTAGGGTTTCAAACCCTAGTTGTTTTCAAAATCACGACCCTAGAATGGTTCTAGTCTTTGCATGATTAGAGTCGTTTTAGGAAAGTGAGATATTTAAGAGACTTTTAAAAATCTACATTCAAACCTTTCTAAAATAGTTTTGCCAATCCATTTTCTAAAAATTCCTTTCAAAGAATTACTTTCCAAAAACTTTGAGTCTTGAAGTCCAAGTCGAAACTCTAGAGTCCATATTTAGAAAACCTTAGGTTTCTCACATAAAATCATAGTTTTCTATTTTCATCAAATCATTGATTTCCTAAATCAAAAGTCAAATAAAATGATAGATTTCCAAAACCAAAGCTTTCCAATTTCAAGTCAAATTAAATCTTGTCCAAATAGGAAACCCAATCAAATATTCTATTTCTGGAAATAACATATAATATTCTGTTTTAGGAAATAAAAATAAAACATTTTCTAAATCAAATCTTTCCTAATGTCACTCTTTTTATTTCAAAATTTTCCTTTTGCAAACTTTAAAAAAAAAAACAAAATATTTCTTTTTCAATTCAAATTCAATCTTTCCAATTCAAATGCATTCTAAAATTGCTTAATTCCCAAGTTACCTCAAACCTAGGTTAAACATTTTCAAACTCAATTTTTTGAATTAAAATTTTTTTTAAATCAAACCTTTTCAAATTTCAAATTCAAACCTTTCTTAATTCAAACATTTCCTAAATTAAATTTTTACAAAATTAAGTCTTTCCAAAAATGAAAACTTTCCTAAACTAGAACTTTCCTAAAATAGAAATTTCCTAATTCAAAGCTTTCCTAAGTTCAAACTCTCCAAATTTTAACTTTACAAAATTTTCAAATCAAATAATTCTAAATCAAATAAAATCTTTTCCAATTTTCCTAAAATAAAATTTTTTTAAAATAGAACCTTCCTAATTCAAAACTTTCTAAAATCAAACTTTTCAAGTGCATGTTTAAACCTTAGGTTACCTAAGTTTTAGGATACTTAAGCCCTAGTTGAGCCCTAACCCTGAGTTAGGAAACTTTCACTCTTTTTTAAATCTTAAGTCTAAATCAAGATGGTTTTCAAACCCTAATTCAAGTCAACATTATTTCAAAATTTAATTCAAACTTTTCAGAACAAGTCCAAGTTCTATTTTGAAAGTTTAATTTTAAGTTCACATTTTATAACAAATTCAACTCCAAGTTTGATTTCAAATCAAAGTCAATTTTAAATCAAAGTTCAATTTTCAATCTTCCAATCAAAGTTAACCCAAAACCTTTTCAAGTCAAACTTTTGAAAGGCCACAAGTTGTCTTTTCAAATTAAACAAGATCCCAAAGCGTCTATTTTCAATCGGACCCCGAATCCAAACTACGATTGACTTGATTCTCACAACCTTTTTCAAAATTCTAGTTTCCTTTTTCAAAACTCTCCCCGAATTTTAATTTTTTTCATGCACTAGCATATCAAGCATCACATCATCCCTAAAGTGATGGCTCAAACTTCTTTTCAAAACTCTTTTCAAAGTGGATATAATTGGACGTTTAGTAACCAGATATTTTAAATGAGTGAATCTAGGATAGCAAGACATGTAGGTACCACAAGGGCGGGATAGGGTGATAGCCTAGTGCATCTTTCCTATAAGTAATCAACCCCTGGACCATATATCACTGTTTTCAAAAGACCAAAATCGGAGTCATTTTCTAAATGGGCTTAAACATCCTTCAAAGGTTGCCAACCAACTTTTTTTTTTCTTTTAAAAAACCCTCTTTTGAGGAAGTTTTTCCAAAACCTTTCTAAAAACCTTAAGTTTATATCTTCAGACTTTACTTAGTTTTAAGTGACCTAACTTAGCTTAACAAAGTTAGGTGGCGACTCTAAATCTTTTTTCTAAAGCCTTTATTCAAATCAACTTACAATTCAAACCTAGTCGCACTCGTCCTTCTAGGAGAATTAGTTCTAACGATAGAGTACTGTGTGTTTTTCACATATCTAGAGTGTGAAAAATTGGAGCGCGACAGTCATGGATTCCATTTGGGAGGATATTGAATCCGAGGATTCTGAAGAGTCCTCTTTTGATGAAGAAACTAGTAACTTATTGCATTCATTTCTTCTTTGCATGATTCGTCTGAATACTCCCTATCTCCATCAATTTCTGTTGATGATATTATAGATACTAATAGTGCACAGGAATGTGAGATAAGGTCAATTAGTTCTAAAAGTGAAGATGATGACATACAGAAAGCATATAGGAAATTATATGAAGAATGCATGAAGTTGAAAGATTACAAGACCATGTAGAAGGTGTGAGATGCTCTCAAATAAGAGGTCAAGTTAATGGTTCAACCGTTGGGTTAACCTCTATTGAACCGTGATGTCATAAATATATTTAAATATATAATTTTAAAAAATCTAATTTTTTTTTGACATTTTGAACAATTTTTATGGGTTTTTATTGGACCGGCGGTTTTTGGACTGTTTTATGGCTAGTTCAGCAGTTTAACCACTGGGTTGACTAGTTTTTTGTTGGGTTTTTGTTAAAGTGGTTTTAAATATGAACCAGACTATTTTTAGGACCAGTTCCCGATTTTTCCAGTTGAACTTGTCGGTCCGGTCCAGTTTTTAAAATAGTAAAAGAGAGTACAATTCTTGGAGTTTCTGAAAATAATCCTCTCATTCTTCACTTAATATACTTAACAACAAGGTCTGGAATGAAGCAACAAAAATTGTATTGAAGTGTGTGAGAGAAAAATTTGTAGTATGGCGGATTGAGAGTTTGATAGCTTATTCTAGAATCAAAATGTAGGTTCTTCTTTAATTTAGTAGAAGAAGATATATTTGTAGGGTTATGTCACAAACACTTTAAGTTTTTAACTCAAATCTAAGCTTAAGCCTGAAAAAGATTGATGAAGTTCCATCTCGAACAATTGCTTCGAGATTAAAGGTTTAGGTGAGAAAGTTCTTCAAGGTTTTCGAAGCTTCAATCCAAGAGTTTTTTTTTTTTTGTTATTTGATTTGTCTATACAGTAGTGTGTGTTCAATTGTGCTAGAAGCCACCCCTATATTTCAAAACAAATTTAATTTAATAAAGACCTTTCTACAACCAATTTCAAAAGTTCAAGAAAGCTTGGCTAGTTTTAATTAAACAAGCAATTGTTTCTTAAATGTTAAATACTATTGTTTGGCTGAATTGTTTTGTCTAGGTGGCTTTTCATAACTAAATATCCTAAGGCTTTGTCAATTTTATTGTTACCTAATTGTTATAACTCTATACATAATATATGATTTATTACACCATAAAAATGTAATTATAGGTCTTTAATTCACACATTGTTAGACTTAAATTAGTGTTAATTTTTTTATTTTAGTTATATATTTGTTTGATTATGTTTTCTGTGTGTTTTGTAGGCTATAGGAGCTAATAGACATAATTATTGATCAAAGCGGGTTCAAAACGAGGCAAATGGGCAAAAATAAGAAGACTGATTGATCGGCCGTTCGATCACCTTAGGACCATTCGATCGGTGACGTCGAAAATGCCTCCATTCGATCTTTTGCAGCAATATGCTTCCATTTAAAGTCAAACTTTAGAGGGGAAGTTTTATCAATCGATCGACCATTCGATTGGTGAAGTCGGAAATGCCTTCTGCAACAGAAATGACCAAAACTTCAGAGAGGATCCGTTACCGATTGATTGGCCGTTCGATCACCTTAAACCGTTCGATCATTCGTTCGATCGCATTATGGACCTTTCGATTGGTCGATACAGAATCTTAGATATAAAAGTTGTGTGTGCGAAAAAAAGAGGAGAGGTGTTTTTTAGGGTTAGTTTTAGCTAGGGGGCCAGCAGGAGAAGCTCCTCCAAGGTTAGTTTTCCCATTTTTTTTCTTCATTTTTAGCTTAAATATTGCTTTGTAAGAGTAGTATAGAGTTAGAACTTGTAATTTTTTTCATTATATTGTATTTTCCTTGCAACCAAACACTTTTATTATTCAAGTAATTTTAGATTTAAATCTCTAAATGCTTTATTTATATTTTACATGCTTTTAAGATGAATTTAATTAGCTAGTTCTTAAATTGGGTTCAAATGTGAAAATCACTCAAATAATCTAAAAATTTCAATGGAGTTATCTTATAAATTAATTGCCATATTTTTCTAGATTTTGAATTCCTAGTAATTATATGTGGAATTTTAGAAAACTTAGATTATTGACTAAGTTTGGGGATTTTAATCACCCAAATCAATGGTATTAATCTATGACCCTACACTAGATAAATACTCCAAAAGTACTAGGAATTCATTCTCATCAATTGATTGAAGATGACTTAGAACACCTAGGTTATTGACTATGTTTGACTAATTCAATGCACAAATCACAAATTTGGTATTGACCCTAGTTAAATTGATGGTATTAACCTTTGATTTTCCTATTGACCATGTATCTAATTTCAGTTGTTTAAGAATTGTTGATTTTCAAAGTTAAATCTTCTGAATCAAACACTTTTAAATGTTGTGTTTGATTTGAGTTATAAACCCTATGGAAAGTGTTGAATGAAATTGAGTGATTGAATCAGTTAAGCCCAATTTCTTTTTTATTGTTTTAAATCTAATTTCAATTGCGTTAATTTAATTGCCTGGTGTTAATTGCTTTATTTTTATTGCATTAGGTTAGTAATTCAAAACAATCATCAAAAACCCAAAAAAATTTTGGTCTTTTTATTTTTCCTTTTATTTAGATTTAATTCACATAATTTTCATTCAATCCGAGTTAGCTTAGTATGAGTTGAGTGCTATAGCCTATATTGGGCTAGGTCCTTGAGGAGATACGATTTTAGACTTTTTAGATAAAATTACAACTGTTAATCGTGCGCTTGCAGATAAAAAGAGCACCTTTGGGGGCGAGTCAAGTATGTCAAGTTTTTGGCGCCATTGCCGGGGACTAAAGGCACGAGACAAGCACTAACAAGTTTTGGGTTGAAGAGTAATTGGTGGATTGAATCTCCATCAATCTACCACGACGGAGGAATCTTTGGCTTAAAGCATTGGTAACTTCATTCCATTTTTTTTTTTTTTTGTGTGTGATATCATGTTAGATTTTCAGTGTTTCTTTTTCTCTTTCTTTTATGTTTATTTTGTTTGACTTGTATATATTTTGTTTTGTTTTAGTAAATTGATTGGAGGATTGCTAGTGGAGAATTAGAGATTGTGTTTAATTGTAAATTAGTGGTATATATCTTGTGGAGATTGGAGGTTTGGTTAGATTGTTGCTTAAATTGGTGGAATTATTATGCGAAGATTGTTGCTTAAATGTGTTGAGGTGTAGTGTGCTACATTTGTTTGTGCATTGCATCCATATTCCATTGTGCACTTCACTATGTTTGGTGACACATTTTCACACCATCCATCATCCAATATGTCTCTTAGTGAACACCTTAGAGCTAATGGCCAAAGAGAGTCTCCATGACCACCCTCCGATCTTGGGTGGTGTGATCAATTTAACTTTGGTAGGGGATATGAGAGCACATATTCACAACGTCATTTTGAACCTTACTCTTACCAAGAGCCCTTTGACTATTATCATACATCACCTCCACCCGACCAAACTCCACCATATGAATACCCCCAAGGCCAATTTTTACCCTATAAGGAATATCACATTCCTCACAATAGCACACAAGAGGACACCATAGAGGATACTCTGGAGGACACTATTCAACTAGGGACAAAATTTCAAGGAGAAGTGAATTCTAGAGTAAATGATGGCCTTAATAAGATACAGAGGCAATTGACTTTTTTAATGCAAACCTTGGTTGTCCAAGCCAAAGATAAATCCCTTGTGCCATCTCCAATCATTCTTATTAGATAAAGTGAACCCGCTCATCCCATCACTAACCATAGGAATGAGGATATCATTGACCAAACCATCCTTCTTCAAGACTTTCTATCTAAGGAAGACGTTCTTACGGTAAGTGAGAATATTATTGAAAATGAATTTTGGGATGAAGAATTTGAGAGAGAGGAGTCCAAGATAGACTCCCAAGAAGAAGATAAGGGTAATACTGAGATTACCCTTAATGATGATTTTGGTTTATTAGATGTCGAGAATGTGCATGTCAATGAAGATGTTGATGGTTTAGAGGTCATCCTTACTATGTCTAGGGATCATGAAATCCTTACTTTTATGCCTCTAGTACCTAGTCCTACCCTACTGGAGCCTTTGGAGCTCCATGTCCCAACATTAGAACCAAGCATCATCCCAATGGCCGACCAATTAAAAGAAGAGAGAAGGGGGGGGGGGGGGGGGGGGGGGGTCAAGCACTTCATGACATGAGCATAATTGGCCCCTTTGTGCATAATTATTTTTCATTTTCTACATACCATGACCCATTTTACCCTTATGTGCTTCAATGCTATATCATCGAGTTAATCAAAAAGGTCGCCATTGTATATTCTTACATTTACATAAACTCTTTAAAGATCTCTAAGTTGGGAGTGTGGGATGATAGTAAATTCCCACTTTGTGGCATTGGGTGATCCTCTCTCAAATTTGGGTAGGAGTAGGAATAGTTGCTTTATTTCTTTGTTTTTCTTAGTTTGTTTCCTATTATAAGTTAGGTTTTCTATTTTCTTTTCCCCATCATTTATTTGCATTCCATGCTTTGTTCTCATGCATTGAGGACAATGGTAGGTAGAGGTTTTGCCTCTATTTTCTTTGTTTTTGTTTTTCACCCTATAAAAGAACAATTCATTTAATTTGTGAAATTGCCTTTTGAGATTAGAAGATAGGAATTCTTGCATGTATCTTTACTCAAGATGATATTGAATCACTCCTCATACCCAACATGTTATGAGGATTGCTTAAATTTATGCATTTGTAGAGGGGATTACATCATTGTGCACAATCATGCTTTATAACATCATTTATTATTAGTTTTTGCATTTTCATCCTTACATTAGTAGAGATTATTACATTGTGAGTTTTGGAGTATTTATTGCTTTTGGAGTGTTGATATTTATTCAATGACAGTTTCTCCACCCTCATTTCATTCAATAGCTTCATTATGCTTGTATTGAGTTCATGAGTTGAGTTTTGATTTTGACATTGACATCATACTCTATGAAATACTTCGGTTGTATAACTTTAGATATGATTATATGCCCTATTCTTCTTCATAGCCATGAGTTTTCCATTGTCGAACCGTGCATTTCTCTTGAACCTTGTTGATTTTTTTACTTTTATTAAAAAAGTGAAAAATGATTTCATCTCTTCTGTTGCAAAGGGATGCCTATATTAGAAAAGAGTGTTTTTGTATTGCTAAAAAAAAAAAAAGAAGAAGAAGAGATTGATTTGGGAAATTCAATGCAAAAGAGCATATTAAAATATAAAAAAGTAGATGTTGAATTTAAAGGGGATGATAAATGGATGGAAACAAAAGGAGAAGTAAGAAACAAAAAGAATAAAAAGAAGAAAAGAATGAAAAAAGAGTTTAAAAGTTGAAAATATTTTAAGAGAAGAGTGAGAAGTGGAGAAAAGTGTATTAATTGTTGAAAATGGAGAGTTGTAGTTGTTTTGCATTCATTATTTCATGCCTTGATCACACATGATATGACCATTTGCTTCATTTCTTTACCCTTACCTTTCACCTCTTCTACATTACTGTCTTCACCTCTACATTACTTAGTTGATCCGAGTTGTACTTGATTGAAAATTTTAATAGAGTGTAAGCTATATTTTGTTAATTTATTTGAATCAATACTTAATTATGAACATTCTTTCATAGAGCTATGCTAAAGTCGATACACTTATATCTTTTCAGTTTTTGGTAATTGGTATACTCACTTGATTTGTCTCTTTACATTTACTGCATTGTTGAGCATACTATTGTGAGAACCATGTGGGTCTTTAATTGCGAGTATATGTCCGATAAGGATTAAATCAAAGCTTTAAAGGGGTAGATTTGCATAAGTGAGTTTCATTTGTGTTGTTTAGCAAGATCTCCACCCACACATGTGAACCTCTCTTTTGTATGACTAGTTACATATTAATGCAAGTGTTGGAGTTTGGAGTGACATCTAATGTTAACTTGAGTAGGATTATGCATTCATTCCTTATTCTTATCTTAATTTGCAATTCACAAAAGGATGTTTGTGGATATCATCACTAAAAGCTCTCACGAGACACCACTCGTCCACTAGGGATTTAAATGCTTGGTGCATAAATTAAATTCATCCATGACTCCTACAAAAGTGGAGATTATCATTTATGACTTTGATAGTTTTTGCTAGGGACTAGCAAAATGCAAGTTGTGGGGTTTGATTACACCGTAAAAGTGTAATCATAGGCCTTTAATTCACACCTTGTTAGACTTAGATTAATGTTAATTGTCTTATTTTAGTTTTATATTTGTTTGATTATGTTTTGTGTGTGTTTTGTAGGTTATAAGAGCTAATAAAGGCAAATGGACGCAACAAATGATCAAAGCGGGTTCAAAACGAGACAAATAGAAAAAAATAGGAAGACTGGTCGATCGGTTGTTCACCTTAAGACCGTTCGATCGGTGTCGTTGGAAATGCCTCCGTTCGATCTTTTGCAGCAACATGCTTCCACTTAGAGTCAAACTTCAGAGGAGGGGTTTCATCGATCGATCGACCGTTGGTGACGTCAGAAATGCCTTTTGCAACAGAAATAACCAAAACTTCGGAGAGGGTCCGTTACCGATTGGTCGGGCGTTTGATTGACCTAAACTGTTTGATCAGCCGTTCGATCGCCATGGACCATTCGATTGGTCATTTGATCATGTTATGGATTGTTCGATCAATCGATACAGAATCTCAAATATAAAAGCTGTGTGTTGTGGAAGAAGAGGAGAGGTGTTTTTTAGGGTTCGTTTTAGCTATTGGGCGGTGGGAGAAGCTCCTCCAATGTTAGTTTTTCCATTTTTTCTTCATTTTTAGCTTAGATTTAACGTTGTAAGAGTAGTATAGAGTTAAAACTTGTAATTTTATTTTATTTTCCTTCACTTTCTTGCACTTTATTGTATTTTCCTTGCAGCCAAACACTTTTATTATTCAAGTAATTTTAGATTTAAATCTCTAAATGCTTTATTTACATTTTACATGCTTTTAGGATGAATTTAATTAGCTAGTTTTTAAATTGGGTTCAAATGTAAAAATCACTCAAATAATCCAAAAATTTCAATGGAGTTATCTTATGAATTAATTGCTATATTTTTCTAGATTTCGAATTCCTAGTAATTATATGTGTAATTTTAGAAAACTTAGATTAATGACTAAATTTAGGAATTTTAATCACCCAAATCGATAGTATTAATCTATGACCCTCCACTAGACAAATAATCCAAAATTGTAAGGAATTCATTCCCATCAATTGATTGAAGATGACTTAGAACATTTAGGTTATTGACTATGTTTGACTAATTCAATGTACAAACCCCAAATTTGGTATTGACCCTAATTAAATCGATAGTATTAATCTTTGATTTTTCCATTGACCATGTATCTAATTTCAATTGCTTGAGAATGTTGATTTTCAAAGTTAAATATTTTGAATCAAGCACTTTTAAATGTTGTGTTTGATTTGAGTTATAAACTCTATTGAAAGCCTTGGTTGAAATTGAGTAATTGGATCAATTGAGCCAATTCCCTTTTTATTGTTTTAAATCTAATTTCAATTGGTTTAATTTAATTATCTAGTGTTAATTACTTTTATTTTCATTGCATTAGATTAGTAATTCAAAACAATCATAAAAAATCTAAAAGATTTTCGGTCTTTTTATTTTTCCTTTTTATTTAGATTTAATTCACATAATTTCCATTCAATCCGAGTTAGCTTAGTATGAATTGAGTGTTATAACATATATTGAGTTAGGTCCTTGAGGAGATACGATTCCGGACTTTTCGGATAAAACTACAGCCGTCAATCATACACTTGCAGATAAAAAGAGCATATTTGGGGCCAGTCAATGACTAGCTTAAATATTAGGAAATGGCTCTTGACAAAGGACATGTGGCTATTGTCAAAGCAAGTACTGCATTGATCAGCTGCACAGTACAGTTAATTAATATAATCTTTACTCAAGCAAAAGCCATCCATGATTTGGCATTAGCTGCTCTCTAAATATTATCATAGCAAACAGCTGAAGTTTCAAACCTGAACCACTTTTCAATTAAAATAGTAAGCTGAAATAAATTTTTCTCAAGTCAAACAATGAGCATTCAACTTCTTCCACTTTAGCCTAAATTACTCCATCAGGTTTTAGACCATTTTGTCTCAACTGCTCAAACACCCCAGTTGGATAAAATCAAGTAGTTATGCAGATATTCTATCATGCTAAGAGCCAATTTTTTTTTCTTCCCTTCTCACTTTTTCGGTGTCAAAATTTGTTTTTTGGGCCCAAATTTCTCTTACGTATGACAGAACTAGCTAGGTGGGAGCATAAAACAAGAAAAACAGGTATGATAGAATGGGATCAAGAAGGCATATATAACATAGGGCAATTTCTAAAAAAGTCAGCAACCATAACTAGGCATGGATGTTGGTGAGAAATACTAAAATTTCAGATTAAGAAAAGAAAAGGAAGATGTAAAGGCAAGGGAGGGAGAGTTATTTCTAGAATACCAAAATAAGCTACAGATGCGCTTTAAGAATCATTCCTCCTCTCATCTTGAGACTCTCATCGTCTAACCCCAAGAAATATATTTCTAATCTTGTGTAGTTCCATAAGAACATCTCTAGCATTCATTCTCTCACTTGGCTGTTTAGCAGAGCATGAAACTCCAATTTGAAGGACCAGTACAATGCAAACCTCCACTTTAAAAATGTTGGTTGTGCTACTTTCCCTTGTCATGCTTGGCTCCTCTTGCTCTTGCAATATGATTCTGGGATCAACAATCTCCATTACTTGATTTGGAAGAGACATTTTTGTATAGCTATGGAGGTTAATAGTGTCGGAGAACACGTTATCGGTAGGTCTTCTTCCTGTGAACATTTCCAATAGTAACACTCCATAACTATACATATCACCTTGTGTTGATACTTCCTCACCCATATGCAGTTCAAGCAGGAAATCTCATATTTGTAAAGTTTTGATGATATTTGAACTAGTAAATGTTGAAATAATTTTCTCCAAAATGGTTTTGACTAGCTTTGAAGAAAGTCTTTATTGCCTTATTAAATGAATCTCACATTGGAAAGTGAGAAGTTTGGTAAGGCATTTATAAATGCCAACAACTTTCTATGAATTGCTTTAGAGCAATGATTGGGTGTAGCACATGTGAGCATGTGCATTACCACGCGTACGTCTCGCGTGCGAGTCGCGTGGCGCAATGTGACGCTTTAGTGGCGCACTTGGCATTGATTTAGTGGCGCACTTGGCAATGTCGCGTGGCACGTGCGCGTGTGGCGTGTGATCAAGGCCATTGATTTTTGATCAACGATCGGATGGCTAATACATAAGCAAAAAGGATCGTATGGTAGAATCACACCTGATCATAAAGGGTGTGATGAATGATCTGATCAAACAATGAAATGTGCATCTACCAGATTAGAAAATGGGCGATCCGATGGCCATAAGAAATCAGTATTACATATCACCTTGTGTTGATATTTCCTCACCCTATTTTTACCATACTGTTTCTGCTGCAGTATCAAGCAGTGAAATAAGTACTCATATTTGTAAAGTTTTGATGATATTTGAACTAGTAAATTTATTTTTGCTCCTTCTGTAGGTTAAAAAACTTCTTCAACATTTTAAAATATAAAAAATAGCTCAAGGGTAGATATCCATCTTGGTATACAACATGGATAAGACAAGAGGAGATTTAAGCTACTGATCTGGTAGCTAAACCTACAACATGGTGAAGTGAATGGAGTCAAGGCTCAATGTGAATATAAACTGATACTTAAATTTCAGTTCACCAAACATTAATAATATAGAAACTAAATAGCATTTCTTAATCAATTTATTGGAAGGAACGATAAATAGAACAATTACCTGGGGCAACATATCCAATTGTTCCTCTAATCGCAAGTGAACTTGATTGCTGATGATTGGATAGACTTTTGGTGGCTGAAAGAATCCTTGTAAGCCCAAAATCACTTACATGGGCACATAAATCGTCATTAAGAAGAACATTACTTGGCTTCAAATCACAATGAATGATAACTGTTTCACATTGATGGTGAAGATAATCCAATGCGTAGGCCACATCAATGGCAATGTTTAACCTTTGAACAAAATTCAAGTTCTTAGGCTCCTGCTGTTCCGAGAGACGTGGGTGTAACCAGCTCTCTAAACTCCCTTTTTCCATGAACTCGAAGACTAAAGCTTTGAAATCACTGCCTTCAAAATCTATGCTTGAGCAAGATGTGATTATCTTGAGAAGATTGCGATGGCGAATGTTCTTCATTGCTTCACATTCTGCTATGAAACTCTTGCTCGCTCCATGTTCGTGGAGCTTGAATACCTTCACAGCAACAATTTGCTCGCTGGAGTTGAGAATCGCTTTATAAACAGAACCATATCTTCCCTCGCCAATTAAGTTAGCTGAAGAGAACCCATTGGTTGCTTTAAGAAATTCTCCATAAGAGAGTTGTAAATAATGGTTTTGTAAGTGTGAGGCTGAAGAGACTTGTTTTTTGGACCTTCTGATTCGATAAAGAACAGCTGAAAGGCATACTAATAACACAACAATAGAGAGAGTAACTACTAGAGCTATTACTCTACGGTTGAAAGGTTGTTTCTGTCCGTCCAAAACTTTCATTGGACATGCAGCCATTTGCAATGCTTCAACTCCTCCACAGAGCTTGTTATTTCCAATAATTGAGAAAGCACTAATGTTTGCGAAAACTCCTTCATTCGGAACTTCACCATCAAACATGTTGTAGGAAAGATTGAGAGTCTGAATGAAAGGTAACTCGCCTAGAAACCTTGGAATCTGTCCAGACAAGTTATTGCGAGAAACATCTAGGATTTGAATACCTTTTAGTTGCTTGAAGGACGCTGGAATGGTACCTTCTAGAAGGTTAGCCTTCATGTTGAGAAATTCTAAAACTTGACAACTACCGAGAGTGGCTGGGAGTTTTCCAGATAGTTGGTTGTCCGATACATCCAGTTTTCCCAGATTTTTCAAGTTACCCACTTCTAGTGGTAGCAGCCCTGTTAGATAATTTTGATTTAAGAAGACAACAATGAGCGAAGAAAGACCAAATATTTGTGGAGGTATAGCTCCAGCGAGGTGATTGTCTCCAAAATCAATTTCCTTTAGATTGGTGCACTCGCCCAAAGAAATTGGTATGTTTCTTTCTAGCATATTACCGCGTAATTTAAGAATACCAAGCCGAGTAATGTTTCCTATAGAGGATGGAATTTCTCCAGAGATGTTGTTTCCGTCAATGTACAGCTTTTCCAGATTGAAGAGTTTTCCGATGGAATTAGGGATACCACCCGTGAGCATGTTGTTATCTAAAAAGAGGGTTCGCAAATTTACAAGCTTTGTAATCTCAAGAGGTATGCTTCCAGATATAAAGTTGTCATCTAGAGCAAAGAAAGTGAGCTTGGTGGAAAGATTTGCAATGGAAAGGGGCAACAAACCTTTAAAAAGATTTTCAGCCAAATCCAGCCAGTGTAGATTGGAACAATTGGATAGAGAAGTGAGAAAGTTTAACTCATAGCCTAGTTTATTGCCCCAACCAATTAACATTTGTAGCTTACGAAGGTTTCCGAGATTCGTTGGTAGGAGCCCAGTAAAAGAATTATTATCGACATCAATTCTTAGAAGTCCTGAAGCATTGGCTATGGAGGAGGGAATAGCACCATAGAATTGGTTAGTATGAACATAAAACCTTTCTAGTCTTGGAAGGGTCAAGCCCAAATCTGGGGGAAGGCTTCCGTGCAAAAGGTTGGCAGATACAATAAAGGCAGTGGTAGACGAGATATTGTAAAGTGAAGTAGGAATCGTACCATATAAATTGTTGAAGGACAGATAAAGAATCTCCAACTTTGAAAGTTGAACAAGTTCAACAGGAATGCTTCCCTCTAGATTATTGTGCGCTAAAGAAAGGAAACGAAGGCTGGAAATGTTTCCAATTGAAAGTGGGATAGTTCCAGTGAAATTGTTTGAACGAAGATTCAATTGCAAGAGACTAGACAAAGAACCCAGCTCGGAAGCGATTTTACCTGCTAGATTGTTGTTATACACATCAACGACTCTGAAGTCTGAACAATGAGTCAAATTGGTAGGAAATTCACCTTGGAAAAAGTTATTCCGGAGAATAAGATATTGCAGACGAAACAACCTACCAATTTCTGGAGGAATTTTACCATGAAAACTGTTGTTACTGAGATCAATCGCCCTGAGGAAGGAGAGGTTGCCAATATTAGGAGACAGAGAACCCACCAATGCTAGGGATGACAGGTTTAGGGCGGTCACACGCTGATGTTGACGACCGCACTTAACTCCTTGCCAATTGCAAAAGTGAATAGAATGATTCCATGAGCTGAAGACACCAAGAGTATCTCCTGGTATTAGATCCTTTTTTATTGCAAGCAGAATCTGATGGTCTGTCTCATTTGTGCTGCCCGTGGCTGTGGTAATGCATCCAAGAGAATATATTACAAAGAAAATGAAACAGAGAAATGTGTTTTTTTGCTCCATTTAGCATAAAAATATGTTATGTGATGGGAAGTGGGGTTGATGAGCTTAAACACTAATGGACAGCCAAACCATATATATAAGTATAATGTTCTAGGAGGCTTTGTACAACACACAGAAGAGAAGACAACATACGCGATGGATGCATTGTTGAAAATTCCCATTGAAAATTGGAATTTTTAACGTTAGTTATTGCTAATTTTCATACGAATTGTTTTCAGGTTACGTAGTAGTTGAAGTTGAACCAATAATGTATCTTTGAGCCAATGGGCGTCGAGGAGCCGAAGACAAAGATGGGAGAGATCTCCAAGGCTAAGTTCAAAGTTCTTAGGCCGCAGGAAAGATCACACTTGGTTTTACATAGGCAGCAGAGCGGAGCCAGAAATTTAATTCACCATGTGCGATATAATAAATTTAAAAATTATAGAACATATGCGTACATAATGTATATAAACAAAATGAGTTTATGATTTATTTCTAGCAAACATTTACATAAATATGTAAATGTTAAAAAACTAAACAACTACTTGTTTTCATAGAATATTTATCATTGAATATGAACTGGTATTTTAAAAAAGTTCTTTTCAATGTAGATAATCATAGAATGTGCGAAAAACTCTCCTCCATCTTGTTACGAAGAGCAATTTTAACATGTTTCATGTAATTGCATTTGTATAATCTAGTATTTTGATATTGGCATCATTGTTAATAATTTTTTTGTTAGTTAATGTGCGGGGGATTTTCTCTATGCAAGTTTAACCTAGAATTTGGGCGTAGCAGAGCCTTACCGTGAGCTGCAAAACCACTAAAGGTGAGCACTTGCCGATTGAGATTGTTTGGCCAGAAGCATTCCAAAGTTTAAGTTAGCTAGGGGACGTGGTCCATAAGTTCAAATAGAAAGTATAGAGAGTGAAACCTATTGCTAATTTATTTTTGTCTTACCTCCCTTAAGTCTTCTCATGCAACTTTCTAGTATTCCATCAGTCTTCTTGGTCGTGGCTGAGTTCGTTAGGGTTGTCCCCCACTCCATAAGGTCATGAGCCATTAACTTAATAGTGGAGTGTGGTTCCTAACTTTAGACATAAGTCCGGCCTACTTCCCGCTCCCTCAAGAGAGTAGGAGGAGTGACTCTTCCCTTAACGGGCTGTCTTGATATGGTAAACATGATTCTCACGTGGTGAGTTTGATGTCATGTGACCCTCTTGTACAAAAATTACCCATTCAGTCAATTAATCCTAGACAATTTTTATTTGTTTATTTATGAATTATGTCAAGCATTAGATGAAATACATAAGTTACAACATTACTATATCTTTATTTGTGTATTGCTAAATGTATATATGATAAAGAAGTAAAAGTTTGACATCGACCTTCGGCTTTTCCTATTGGAGAAATGATGCAATATGTACTATCCACCAACGGCCTTCAATAAGTTCAAAAGTGAATCAATAGGTTGGCATCCAAGTCAAGACTGCATCATCCAATTAACAATTGTCAAGAAAATGCAGAAGAAAAAAATAACAAATAAAACCCTAAATCTACATCACCCAATCTCTTTTTTTGGTTTTATTTATTTATTTGTTTTTCTGCAGCTGTTTCGACAACCTAACAGAAACCCTTTTATATCTTGTTTTCTCTTTTCAGTTCTCTCTCAACCGACTAAATCAAATCAGTTTTTCTTGCTCTTCTTTTCTTTTTTAATTGTTTAGGTTGGGCTTGGATTGGAATAAGTTAAAAAAATTGAAAGGTGGACTAAAGTACGATTAAAATAAAATTTTACATATAAATTTTTTTGGGGTTTTTTACCCTGGGCTTAGCCTAGGTGAGCATTCATAGAAACTCTGCCCATGTATCTATTCTAAGTAATGTTATACAAATTTTCTATACAAAATAATGTGGTTACTGGTTGAATAAGAGTCTTTTATTTTAAAATAAAAAGCTCATTTATTCATGTATATAAGTGGAATTTCTGAAAAGGCTTGGTTGATCATTCGAACTAATATTAACGAGTCTCCAACATGCTGTAAAGAGACAAAACAGTAAAAATGAGTCGACCATTTTTGAGCCGATCACACTCTAATAGTCAAGTTAGTAATTTTCACTGAGAATAGAGTAAAATTCACAAGTGTATATGGCTTAGTTGGAATGATCATCCCTTGCTTTCTCATAGCTCTGGTATTTATAATGTGACGCTTTCTGTTGAGCCTACCTCGATTATCATGACTCACTGCTCAAGTCTACGCCGGCTAAAGCTGACTGATCAGACATAATTTCTCCTGTATTGCTTTGCTTGAGCTTGACTAACCGGACGTAAGTGTCGTTGGTTGAGTGCAGCGCCTCCTCCACATTGAATGTTGGTCTGTTCTCTATTTAATGCTCTGTCCCTCTGCATGATTACACCCTTAAGCTGGGTTAAGAGGGTTTTAGTTTGGACGGATAAAATGATCTGGACCTGTGGTGTAATACTCGCTTCTAGGCTGCCCTAGGCCAATCTCTTTCTTTGGTTTTATTTTTTATTTTCAGCTGTTTAGGCAATCTAACAGAAACCCTTTCATACCTTGTTTTTTCTTTTAAGTTCTCTCCCAATCGACCAAACCAAATTAGTTTTTTTTTCTTTTCTTTTTTAATTGTTTTGGTTGGGCTTGGATTGGAATAAGTTAAAAAGAATTGAAAGGTGGACTTAAGATTAAAATAAAATTTTGCATATAAATTTTTTTGGATTTTTTTACCCTAGGTTTAGAGCCTTCATAAAAGCTCCACCCATGTATCCATGATAAGTAATGTTATACAAATTTTCTTTACAAAATATTGTTATTACTAGTTGAATAAGAGTATTTATTTTAAAATAAAAAACTCATCAACTTATAATTACCAAAATAACATCATGACGTTATTTTAGCGTGAATTTTGATATTAAAATTTTAAAAGAATAGAATCTCCTATATGTAAAAGACGAAGATCAACTTGGTGTTTCCGACTTTTGAAATCGTGTTAATATTTTGTAATGCTAAATTTCTTATTTAACAATTTAATTTTGTACCGTTCACATCACTTTGACTTTTGAGAGCAAATATGGGAAAGCATATTCTTTCAGATAACTACATCACAAATGCTTTTTGATTTTTAATTTTCTTGAGCCCTTGCGTAGAGAGGAGAGAGATGTTTTGACTAAAGGGGGACAGAGAAATTTGACATTGATCTTATTCCTCCACCTCCTATATGTATAAATGTTGCATCATTGCTCTTGATAAGAACCAAGATCCATTTATGTCAAATTCTGCTGCTAATGACCTTAAAAAAATATAAAATTGTGCTGCTAATTATAAAATAAAGTAAACGCTTGATAAAACCCGGTGAAACTCCCAAATTGTGTCACTTTATTGTTATGTCTAAAGTCCTTCGCGTCCCAACAAGTCACACATTCCAGTTGAAGTCAAAAAGGGGAATTTCAACATTCAGAACTCTCATCTGATTGCCATTTCAAACTTTCAACTACACCTGTTCTTTTTTTCTTTTTGTTTATTACAAAAATGTCCCAAAAGGACCTGAATAATTAATATATGAAATGAAATATTTTCCACATGTTGAGGGATAATAAACAATGGGGTAATGATATACAAAAAAAAAAAAAAAAAAATTCATACATAAAATTTATCATCATAATGAAGTGATTGAATGAGAGTCGTTACTTTAAAACAAAAATTGATGATTCTTAATTATAAAAATGCAACTGCCGCATCATGCTGGTTAGATTTTTTTGTACAAATTATTTAGAAAAAATAACATTTTTCTAAGTAATTTTATAATAATAGTTTTTCTAACCAACCATGGTGATTTCATATTTTCTCTTCACTTGCCTAAATTCATGGTGATACTCTCTCTCACAACCAGCTTTTCTTTACAATTATAATTTGCCAATAAAGTGATAAGGTGCAGTATGACACATGCACATAACCTTTCTAATTATAATAGAACTATAGAGTGAGGGGCCTACGTTGACCCTTTTTTCTTTTCTTGAAAAGGAATGAGTCTCTTCCTGTGTTCATTTTCTCTCTCTCAATTGCTTCCTCATACTAAGGCTCCATTTATTCCACCAGAAAATAAATTATTAAAAGAAAAAAAATTTCTTGAAAAATATTTGGACGGAAGAAGTTTATTTTTCCTTTAATTTCTGTTAGTTTGGTACATGTACTGCAAATTTTTGCAGAGAAATTATTTTAGCCGTAGTTGTTATTTCGACAACATGCAAGTATAAAATAGTTTGAATTCATAAAATTACGTAAATGATTCAGAGATTGAGAGAGCATATAGGAGAGAGGGAAAAATTATAAAGAATTAGAACTCTTCTTTATAAAGTAGAAACATAGGAGATTGGGGCACTGATAGAGAGAGGGAGAGACCGAGAGATATTTGAACTTTTCATTTTTAAGCTTTGATTCAAATCCTTCCATTCTCCCACCCAAGAAAAATAATCTCGATGCTATTTTCCAGCATGTTCTTTATTGTTTGGAATGTCTTTCTTAGAATTTAGAATTCAAGCAAGCAAACAACATAACTTTCTTAATTTTACAGAATATATATATATATATATATATATTATATCCTCTGGTGAAACAAATGGAACCTAAGAGAAAAAAAAGGGCCCGCTTCTTCTCTCTCTCCTATTCGAATGATATTGAAGTTCCGGATTTACTTCCTACTGATTAAGCTTTAGACCTTCCCTCAGATTTTTGGGGTGTTTCTTGAGATCAATTGAAACCTAAGGTTCCAACGGGAAAATATTTAGTGTAATGATGACACTAATCCAGCCAAATGAATATATTGAATTCTCAATCAGCAGGAATGTCGTATTAGTTATAATCTAGAGAAAATATATTGAATAACTAATTAATTTTAGCTGATTAGGATAAAAACTCATACATTTGTTACAATTTCATAGGGTTGTGAGACTGAAAATGAGAAACATATGAATAGAGTTGTAAACTGGACATCAAGAAAATTTATTTGTTTTCCAACGTCAAAGCAAAAACTTTTTGCAGGCCTGTACAAAACACATAATCTCAATTGTTAGGTAACAACAAGATATGAGGGCAAAGAAAGAGAAATCCAGGGAAAAGCAATTGTTTGGCTGAATTTTAATTCAAGCAATTGTTTCTTAAATGTTAAATACTATGGTTTGGCTGAATTGTTTTGTTTAGGTGGCGTTTCATAGTTAAACATCCTAAGGCTTTGTTAATTATGTTGTTATCTGATTGTTATAACTTTTTACATAATATATGACCAGCTTAAATATTAAGACATGGCCATTGCCAAAGCACAAGTAGCTATTGTCAAAGCAAGCACTTCATTGATCAGCTGTACAATACAATTAATTAATATAATCTTCACTTAGGCAAAAGCCATCCATGATTTGGCATTAGCTGCTCTCTAAATATTATCATCGCAAAAAGCTGAAGTTTCAAACCTGAACCACTTTTCATTTAAAATATTAAACTGGAATGAATTTTTCTCAAGTCAAACAATTATGAATATTCAACTTCTTCCACTTTAGCCTAAGTTGCTGCATCAGGTTTTAAACAATTATGAGCATAAAACAAAAAACGAAAAACATAGCTTAAATACATAGGTATGAAGGCATATATAGCATAGAGCAATTTCTGAAAATGTCAGCAACCATAACTAGGTATGAATGTTGGTGATAAATACAACACAACCGTTTTCATGCCTTTCCTAGATCTGCAATTACAGATTAACAAAAGAAAAGGAAGATGTAGGGACAAGGGAGGGAGGGTTATTTCTAGAATACCGAAATAGGTTACAGATGTGCTTTCAGTTAAGAACCATTCCTCCTCTCATCCTGACGCACTTGTCGGCTAACCCCAAGAAATACATTTCTAATCTTGTGTAGTTCCATAAGAACATCTCTAGCATTCATTCTCTCACTTGGCTGGTCAGCAGAGCATGAAACTCCAATTTGAATGACCGGTATAATGCAAACCTCCACTTTAGAAATTCTGGTTGTGCTACTTTGCGTGGTTCTACTTAGCTCCTCTTCCACTTCCAATTTGATTCGAGGATCAATAATCTCCATTACTTGATCTGGAAGTGACATTTTTGCATAGCTATGGAGGCTAATATTGTCAGCAAACATGTTATCAGTAGGCCGTTTGCCGGTGAATATTTCCAATAGTAACACTCTATAACTGTATATATCACCTTGTGTTGAGACCTCCTCACCCATTCCATACTCTGTAGTATCAAGCAGTGAAAAAGTGCTCAAATTTGTAAATTTTTTTATGATCTTTGAACTAGTATATTTATTTTTGTTTTCTTCTTTTGGTTAAAAAACCTTCTTCAACATTAGAAATTATAAAAAAATATCTTAAGAGTTAATATTTGTGTTGGGATACAACAGGGATATGGCAAGAGTTGGTTTAATTTGATGTGGTAGTTAAACATACAACTTGTAAACTAAATGGAGTCATCACTAGCATCCCAAAAACATGGCTTAATTGAATAAAAACTGGTAACACCAAAGATCAATAATATAGAAACTAAATAACATTACTTGATAAAATTATTGGAAGGAACAATAATTAGAAACAATTACCTGGAGCGATATATCCAATAGTTCCTCTAATCCCAATTGAACTTGATTGCTGATGATTGGATATACTAGTGGTGGTTCAAAGAATCCTTGTGAGCCCCAAAATCACTTACATGGGCACATAAATCATCATTAAGAAGAACATTACTTGGCTTTAAATCACAGTGAATGATAGCCATTTCACAGTGATTGTGAAGATAATCCATTGCATGGGCCACATCAATGGCAATGTTTAGCCTTTGGACAAAGTTCAAGTTCTTAGACTGTTGCTGTTCCGAAAGATGTGGGTGTAACCAGCTCTCTAAACTCCCATTTTCCATGAACTCAAAGACTAAAGCCTTAAAATCGTTGCATTTGAAATCAATGGTTGAGCAAGATGTGATTATCTTGACAAGATTGCGATGTCGAATGTTCTTCAATGCTTCACATTCTGCTATGAAACTCTTGTTCGCTCCATGTTCTTGGAGCTTGAGTACCTTCACAGCAACAATTTGTTTGCTAGAGTTGAGAATCCCTTTATAAACAGAACCATATCTTCCCTCGCCAATTAAGTTGGCTAGAGAGAACCCATTGGTTGCTCGAAGAAGTTCTCCATAAGAGAGTTGTAAATTTTGGTTTTGCAACGGTAAGGCTGAAGAGGCTTGCTTTTTAGACCTTCTGATTCGATAAAGGGTAGTTGAAAAGCATATTATTAATAGAGCAATAGGGAGAGTAACTACTAGAGCTATTTCTCTATGGCTGAAAGGTTTTTTCCTTTCCTTCAAAACTTTTGTCGGGCATACAGGAAATTGCAATCCTTTGTTTCCTCCACAGAGCTTGTTATTTCCAACAACTGAAAAGGCGCTAATGTTTGTGAAAACTCCTTCATTTGGAACTTCACCATCAAACATATTGTAGGAAACATTGAGACTTTGAAAGAAAGGTAACTTGCCTAGAAACCCTGGAATCTGTCCAGACAAGTTATTGCGAGAAACATCCAAGACCTGAATACCTTTCAGTTGTTCGAAGGATGCTGGAATTCTACCTTTGAAAAGGTTACCCTCCATGTAAAGGAATTGTAAAACTTGACAATTACCAAGAGTGGTTGGAATTTCTCCAGATAGTTTGTTTTCAGATATATCCAATGCACCAAGGTTTCTCAAATTACCCACTTGTAGTGGTACCGGTCCCGTTAAGTAATTTTGATTTAATTGGAGAACAATGAGGGAAGAAAGGCCAAAGATTTGTGGAGGTATAACTCCAGAGAGGTGATTGTACTCGAGATAAATTTCCTTCAGATTGGTGCAATTACCCAAAGAAATTGGTATGCTTCTCTCTATCATATTACCTCGGAGATTAAGAATACCAAGCCGGGTAATGTTTGATACAGAGGATGGAATTTCTCCAGAAATGTTGTTGCCGTCAATGTATAACTTTTCCAAGTTGGAGAGTTTTCCAATGGAATTAGGGATACTACCTGTAAGCACATTGTTATCTAAAAGGAGCGTTCGCAAATTTACAAGGTTCCTAATCCCAAAAGGTATGCTTCCAAATATATAGTTGTCATCTAGAGCAAACAAAGTGAGCTTGGGGGTGAGATTTGCAATGGAATGGGGCAACAAACCTTTAAAACGATTTTCAGCCAAATCCATCCATCGTAAATTGGAACAATTGGATAAAGAAATGAGAAAGTTCAATTCATTGCCCTTACCACCTCCTAGTTTATTGCTGAAACCATTCAACACTTGTAGCTCATGAAGGATTCCCAAATTCATGGGGAGGAGCCCAGTAAAAGAATTCTGGCTAATTTCAATTCTTAAAAGTCCCTAAGCATTGGCTATTGAGGAGGGAATAGGCCCATGGAATTGGTTAGCAGCAACATAAAACCTTTGGAGTTTTGGAAGGGTCAAGCCCAGATCTTGGGGAAGGCTTCCGTGCAAAAGGTTGCCAGATAGAACAAAGAAAATTATGGATGAGATATTGTAAAGCAAAGAAGGAACCGTAGCAGACAATTTGTTAAAGGACAGATAAAGAATCTCCAACTTTGAAAGCTGAACAAGTTCAAAAGGAATGCTTCCCTCTAGATTATTGTGAGCTAGATTAAACAAACCAAGATTGGAAATGTTTCCAATTGGAAGTGGGATAGTTCCAGTGAGATAATTTAAACCAAGATTCAATAGCAAGAGATTAGACAAAGAACCTAGCTCGGTAGGGATTTTACCTGTTAGATTGTTATTGACTACACTAATGGCTCTGAAGTCTGAACAATGTGTCAAATTAGTAGGAAATTCACCTTGGAAAGAGTTATTCCTGAAGAAAAGATATTGTAGACGAAACAACCTGCCAATTTCTGGAGGGATTTTACCATGAAAACTGTTGTTACTGAGATCAATCGCCCTGAGGAAGGAGAGGTTCCCAATGTGGGAAGATAGAGATTTAGGGCGGTCACACGCTGATGCCGACGACCGCAAGTGACCCCTTGCCAATTGCAAAAGTAAATAGAATGATTCCAGGAGATGAAGGCACCGAGAGTATCTCCAGCTGGTATCAGATCTTTTTTTATTGCAAGCAAAGCTTGATGGTCTGTCTCGTTTGTAAATCCAAAACTAGTGCTGCCGGTGGCTGTGCTAACGCCGTCCAAGAGAGTATATCACAAAGAAAATGAAACATAGAAACGTATTCTTTTGCTCCATTTAGCATGTAAATATGTTACGTGATTGCACTCTAAAAGTGCAATTATAACACCTTAATTTGTCATTTGTTAGCTTTAGTTTAGGAGTTTATATGCCTCTTTAATTAGTTTTTAGTATTAATAAAAATAATTTGCTTTGTATAGGTTTTGAGCTTAATGTGGAGGGTTTCAGGCGCATTTCGGATAAAAGGAGAATGTGTTTTTCAAGACAATGCTGTCAAGGTACAAGCTGTTAAAGCTGTGGTACAACCAATTAAAGCGCGCAGAGCTGAAACTTTGGAGGGCCATATCTCCCAAACCAGAAAGGCTACCGGAATCCATAATATATCGATTTCATATAACTTTTGAAAATCTATCAAAATAAGTTGACCGTACGTACGATGGCTTGACCGTACGTACGGTGAAGCCAACCGTACGTATGCTGTTTTCCACAGTATGTACGGTGGTGAAACCGTACGTACGGTCTGCCAAAAATTTTAACTTCAGAGAGCTGTTTTTAGCGTATTGGGCACCGTAAGAAGTCCGTACGTACGGTATTTTGGACCGTATGTACGGTCCCCGCGCCCTGTGTGCGTCTTTTTCAGCTATATATCTGGAAAATGACGCGATTTTGAGGGAGAATCTTCATTTTTAGCTTAGATTTTCTGTTAGGATTAGATATAGAGAGAGAAAGTGGGTTAGATATAATTTTCCTTGTATTTTCTTTCATTTTCTTACACTTTCTTTGTATCCAAACATTACTTTCTTCATCAATTAATGAGAAATCTTCAATTCTTCATGCTTCTTTCCATGGAATCAAGTAGCTAGACTCTTCCTTGGATGCAATTGTGAAGATCTACCAAGAATTTTCAAGGTCTTCAATGGAGATATATACACTTCAATGTTTCATCTCTTGAATTCTTCAAATTCATATCAATTGTGTTGTAATTCCTTAAAAAACTTAGATTCATAATCACTTTTGGTAATTTCTATACACAATTCCTAAATTGGTATAGGCATTGCACAAATTATGATTTAAACCTAAGATTCTTAGCAATTGATCATTAATTACAACCAATTGAGCATGAATCCCAAATTATATAGTCTAAATCTTCCGAATTAAGGTTCCGTGGATTGAATCCTTAATTTGAGTTATAAAATTCTCCATTGAAGCACTTGTAGAGAATTGGTAGGTTTGAACAATTGTATCCAAGCCCCTTTTATTAATTGTCACAAATTTAGCATAATTAATTTCAATTCTAGGCATAATTAGCATAATTCAAGTAGTTTACAACATACCTCCAACCAAACAATTTTCGGTCATTTTTAGTATAATTTTGATTTGCTAAGCAACTTGCTAATTCTTCCCGTTTGGTGTTGGTTTCACTTTGTGCCACGCCTATATTGGGCTCGGTCCTTGGGAGAGAACGATACCGGGCTTCGCCGGTTTTACTTCGATTGACACCCATGCTCTTGCGGGAAAAGCTCCAACTCAACATGTGTTTGGGAGAGTGAATCATTACGTGATGGGAAATGGGGTTGATGAGCTTATACACGAATAGAGAGCTAAATTATATATATATATATACATGGGCGGATGCAAGAAGGGAGCCCCACTGAATTGCCAACTTCCACTATATTTTCTTAGAAATTATGTGTATTTATTTGATCGTAGCTAGATTGCAAATGTACGGAAATTTTCTGATTTCTTGGATTTACAATCACTTTGGAAGCATGCTTAGTTACTTTTGATTAAGCTATCTAATCAATCACTCAATAATAGAATCGCATGCATGAAATGTAAAACAATCACACGATAGACACATGATTTTAGCGTGAAAACCCTAATCGAGAAAAAAACCACGAGACCTAATCCAGCCCAAGTTCCAAGCACTATCAACAATCGAACAGTTTACAAGAGCACTTACAACTGTACCAATCCGAAACTCACAAATCTAAGCTGAAGTCGAACCTTACTTGCATACCCCGCAACTCGCTGTTCTCCCGTGCTTGAACCATGACGAACTCCACGCCGTGAATCTTTACCTTGATGCACCACCAAGACACTTTTAGATCAATGAAGATTTAAAGCTCTTCAACTTGCTAATTAAGGAGTTCTAGGGTTTTTCTTTTTCTTTGGAGGCTCTCAATATATTTCTTATATGTGTACCAACCCTAGAAGGCCCATACTTTTAGTATATATAAACAATAACTTCTATTGGGAACAAATAGAAAAACTGCCCAAAAATACATCCAGAATCTCGCTGGGACGAGAAGCTAGCGAGAAAAAGCTTCGCGATCTCGCTGGGGCGAGAAGGTGGCGAGAAGGTGGCGACGGCCACTGTGCTAACTTCGCGGGAGCGAGAAGGTGGCGAGAAGGTAGCCAACTTTACTCCTATGGGTCATTCAAACACTCCTTAGCATTTGTTTAAACACTCAATCCTATTAAACTATTTACATGAAAGAATAATTGAAGAGATACTTCAAAGATTTTGTTCACGAAATTTACCAAGACAATAAAAATCCTAACAATCTCCTCCTTTGGCAATTCCGTAACAAAACACATTACTCATTGAGTTACAAAAAAATAGCCACGATTACAATGCCTAACCCATATTGTAAGAATCATGTAACTAGAACTTGATACATGTCTCTACACAAAACTCAAACATATAAATCTGTGAAATGCATGTATGGCAAAGAAGTACATATCACAAGTTATATGAAATCAAATCTCCTCCCCCTTAATACATGCAAACTCATATTTCTCTCTCCCTTTTTGTCAAGAATTGACAAACAACAAAAAGAGTTAACAATGATCAATGTCTCCAAAACAAGTTTTATTTATTTATTTTTAAATCAAATAAATCAAAACAAAAAGAATAAAAATAAAAGCAAAATCATCAATTATTAGTGATATTCAATAACAAGGAAATATTCGACACTCTTACACAATAATATTGAAAAAGATCTAAACACTTAACAAACACTAAAGCATCCAATATAAATCAACTAATCAAGCCAATTGCCATGAAATGACATAAATTCATGAAGATGGGGAATATCAGTGTGTTGTGTGAAGTGCCAAATGCTCGCATGAGCTAAGATGCATGAAGAAATCTCTCGGTCTACCCTCACTTAAAGTCATGAAATTCAATGAACACTAGAAAGCGGACCAGTAAGCATCCAATTGGAAAGTAAGAATATGCTTAGTACTTTGCTCCCCCTCAATCTCACACCACATTTTTTTGAAAGCATGGTAGCCCTTTCCATGACTAGACCCGAAGGGTGCATATTAAGTCCACGGTGGCTTTCACATATGCCCGACTTATTTTGTGGAACAACCATAATAGTTTTTTCTATGACTAGACCCGGAGGGTACATATTACGTCCATAGAAGCTTTCATAGTCAATTTGACACGAGTCAATATACTAATGAAGGAGAGACAGAGACTGTCAGCATTGTGCATATCTAACCATAGGTCAGTCTAGCATAAACAAATTTCAAACAATAGAAAGAGTATAACCTAGCATGATTTCAGTTGCATCAAACTACATATGAGACTCAACACTCGTGCATATATTGTGATACCCATAACCATGAAGATTATCATTAACGCTATCAGTCATGAAGCTAATTCAAAGTATAGCCTCAAAGCTAATCAAGACATAAGAGATCACAATCAATATAAGAGTGTAAGAGATGCAAATAGATCCATAAGTCAAAGAATATCAAAGATAATTAAGATAATCAAAAATGTTTTTGGTTTTTCTTTAACTTTTCAATAAATAAAATAAAATAAAATAAAAATACAAGAGTGATCATAGCTCTAGGAAAAAATAATCATAATGCACATTCTAGGCTATGACAAATTCAAACCTCATTCAAGAAGGTTAACCCCTACAAATTTCCTAGGGCTATTAAGAGACTCTACATCCGACTTCTTAATCCAAATGATTCTATACTTAGGAGTATCATTAACCATATGGGGCTTAGGGTGAGATCTTAATGAAGTTTTGAAATTTCGATTCACATTCATTCTTTCTAATTCCATTGAACTCTCCTTTGTTGTGATGGTCTTTCGAACCCAAGATTTCGACCATGAGAATTCCATCCAAAGACATCAAATCTATTATGCACAAACACATTGTTATTTTGTGTTCTAACTTGTCTTCTAAATTGAGTCTGAACATAATTACAAGGTAGTCCATGCAACTTATGACAGAATGGTCTAATGTGTCCTCTAATACCACAATAGTGACAAATGGGAACAAATTTTGTGGTATAGGAATGATAAGACTCATTATAACTATCATAACCATTCGTAGGAGAAACACACTTGTTCTTATCGTTAGATGATGATGGTTGAGGCTTACCAGTTTTGGGTTTCTACTTTGAAGATGTGGTTTGAATAGTATACCCAATTCCTGATCTATCAAATGCAACCTTCTGAGCATTCAAGATATTATCAAATTTTTTAGACCCTGCATCAAACTTCTTGAAGACATCACTAGTTTTGGCACTAGAAGCTTTCAGTTTTGCAACCTTCTCTTCTAGTGCCTTTTTAATTTCACTACAAGAATGATGTTCCTTTTCAATAGCAACAAGTTTATCAGATAATGTGACTCGATGAGTTTTCAATTGACTAACAAGAGATTGAGATTCAATGTTCTCCTTTTACAGTGTCTCAACTTCTTCTAAAACCCTTTTTAACTTGAGACCAAGTTTACCATTAACTTTGGTCAATTTAAAATATTACGAGTACAACTGATCATAGGCATGTTGAAGATCATTCTTCTCATCAGCATCAGATTCAATTTCATCAAATTTAGCAGAATCATCTGACTCATCTAAACTACCAGTTTCAGGCAAGGCAGGAGATGTATCATCATGCACAGATGCAACAAAAGCAGTAAAGTTACCTGAATCTAGCTCGGTCTCTGGCTCATTGTCATCTTCAGGATCAAAATCATCCTAAGTTATAATAAACCGTTTTGCCTTTCTTTTCAATCTATTTGGACAGTCTTGTGCAAAGTGACCATACCCATGACATTCAAAACACTTAGGTTTTTTAGATTATTTATCTCCACTTTTATCGGGATTCCTTTCAGACTTCTTTTTATCAAATTTTTCCTCTTTAATTTTTTCAAAACTAAGAGATTGGGCCTTTTTATTTTTGAAAAATTTTCTAAATTTTTTGACAATAAAGTCCATCTCCTCTTGACCTATTTCAGAATTATCATCAGAAGTTTCATCTACGTCTTCTCTAACAATTTTAAAAGCAAGATCTTTATTATTTCTAGGACGACGTAGATTAGCCTCATAAGTCTGTAAAGAACCAACCAACTCCTCTATTTTCATAGAATCAACATCTCTACTTTCTTCTATAGCAGTAACCTTGGCTTGGAATCTATCGGGTAAAGATCTCAAAATTTTTCGAATAATTTTTTAAGGAGAGATCCTTTCGCCAAGGTTAAAACTTGAGTTGACAATGTCACTTAGTTTTGCATAAAATTGATCAAAGGTCTCATTGTCTTCCATTCTCAAGTTTTCGAAGTTGGTTGTTAGTCGTTGAAGTTTAGAAATTTTCACAATAGTAGTTCCCTCGTGAGTTACTTCAAGTATATCCCAAGCTTCTTTAGCAATCTCACATGTTGACACACGTCTGAATTTATCAGGTGAGAGAGTATTAAAGATAGCATTGAGTCCCTTACTGTTCCAACCACTATTTGCATAATTAATGGCATCCCAATCTTGGGCATTTTTAATTGTAACAGTTGTAACAGAAAGGGTAGTGGCAGATATACTTGTAGTCGTGGGGGGACTCTAGCCATGAGCAATTGATAGCCATACTCTTTCATCTATAGATTTAAGAAAAGCTCTCATGCGAACTTTCCAGTAGGCATAGTTGGTTCCATCAAATAATGGAGGTCTAGTGGTAGAGCCACCTTCGCGTGGTAAATCCATGTATTCAGGTTGTCAGGACCTGACTCTTTGAAGAACAAAAAAACATTTCGAGTGTCCTGCTCTAATACCAATTGAAATTTCTGATTTACTTGGATTTACAATCACGTGGAAGCGTGCTTGGTTACTTTTGATTAAACTATCTAATCAATCACACAATAATAGAATCACATGCATGAAACGTAAAGCAATCACACGATAGACACATGATTTTAGTGTGGAAACCCTAATCGGGAAAAAAATCACAAGACCTAGTCCAACCCAAGTTCCAAGCACTATCAACAATCGAACAGTTTACAAGAACACTTACAATTGTACAAATTCGAAACTCACGAATCTAAGTTGAAGTCGAACCTTGCTTGCATACCCCGCAACTCACTGTTCTCTCGTGCTTGAACCACGGCGAACTCCACGCCATGAATCTTTACCTTGATGCACCACCAAGACACTTTTAGATCAATGAAGATTTAAAGCTCTTCAACTTACCAATGAGTTCTAGGGTTTTTCTTTTTCTTTGGAGGCTCTCAATATATTTCTTATATGTGTACCAACCCTAGAAGGCCCATACTTTAAGTATATATAGACAATAACTTCTTTTATGAACAAATAGGAAAACTGCCCAAAAATATGACCAGAATCTCGCTGGGGCGAGGAGCTAGCAAGAAAAAGCTTCATGATCTCGCTGGGGCGAGAAGGTGGCGACGGCCACTATGCTGACTTGGAGCGAGAAGGTGGCGAGAAGGTAATGAACTCTGCATCCCCTCAAATCTTTTATATTCTCATAGATCTCGAAAAGTTATATGAAATCGATATATTATGGACCTGAAACGGAAATCTGAGTGTTGAGATAAAGCTTTTCAAAGTTTCAGCTCTGCACGTTTTAAAGACTTGTACTGCAGCTTCAGCAACTTTTACTCTAACTTCCAATTCACTCAAACATATCCTTGGGACATGATTACAACTCAAAATTGAATTGTAATCAAATTACTCCTATGAGTTATTCAAACACTCCTTAGCATTTGTTTGAACACTCAATCCTATTAAACTCATTTAAATGAAATAATTGAAGAGATACTTCAAAGATTTTGTTCACGAAATTTGCTAAGACAATAAAAGTCCTAACAATACGTTTTGCCCCCATTTCATTGACTATAATAGGGTAGCTCATAGTGTAGCTAGACATGTCCTGAATCTCGAGTCCAATGTATGGCGGAACACTAAGTTTTCAGTTTCGTTATCTTTCTTGGCTGAACAAGATGTACTACATTGGTTAATTCACTAAAATCTCTTCTTTTTTTTTTTGGTGGGAAAAAAAATTGATTAAAACTTATATCTGCTCACCTTTGAATTTACTAATACTTACGTTTGCCTTCACTAAATATGTAGCAATATATATATATATATATATATACCATTGAACTTTTTATTATTGGCTAAGTAAACAACACAATTTCAATTCCTAACACTTTATTCTAATATTAAATTAAGATGGCCTTACCCATTAATATTTTATTTATCTAACCCCCATCTACTACTATTTTAAAAAGGAAAAAAAAGACCAAAATCCCAAAACCTTTTGTATTTGGCGTTTTTGTCCTATCCATAGATACTTGGTTACTTAATCTCAGAACTCCTCGAAATTTCGTAATCTTAGCCAGCCAAATACAGATTAAGGTTTTTCATATGGGTACAGTTTTTTTTCTTCGTATACATCTTTTTGCAAAGACAATGCCCTATTTTTTTCATTCTTAAATAAAATTATCAATTTATTTATCAAAAAAAATATTTTCAATTAGAAAACAATTTTTATTTACGAATCTGTGTAAGTTTTTTCCTTACTAAATAAAAATTTTGGATCCACTCCTGTATGTAATAAGATATATGTAATGTTCCGGGAGGCTTACAGAGAACAGAAGACAACACAACAGATAGATGCATTGTTGAAAATTTCCAAAAAAAATAACAAATGTTGTGTGTGTGTGAGATCGTGGTTTTTACTTGAAGCAATCCCGCCAATATTCTTTGCTTTTTCGTTGAAAATGTGAATTTTTACAGTTATTGCTAATTTTCAAAGGAGCTGTTTTCATGTTAAGTAGTATTTGCACCAATAAAGTTTGTTTGAGCCAATGGGCGTCGACAAGCCGAAGTCAAAGATGGAGAGATCTCCCTATGTCTAAGTTCAAAGTTCTCAGGCCGCAGGAAAGATTAAACACTTCATTTTATGTAGGCAGCAATGGATTGTTGACTTGCCTCCAAATGTCCCTTAAACAATTAGAGTTAGTTATCCGCAAGAGTGCATGGTCGTGATAAAGTATAAATTAATAATTAGGTATCATTTTTTCTTTAGGGACCGAATCTAATATAGGCATTGGACATTCAAATTGCACTAAACTAACTAGGATTTATTAGAAATTATGTGAATCAAATCTAAAATAAAATAGAAAATAAAAGAGATTGAAAATCTTTTAAGTTTTGATGGTTGTTTTGAATTACTAACCTATCATAATGAAATTAAAAGTAATTAACACTAGACATTTAAATTAAGGAAAAGCTTGAATATAATTGATTCAATCCACCAATTCACAACAAGAGTTTCAATAGAGAATTTTATAACTCAAATTAAGAATCACTTCATGGATTCTTGATTCAAAATATTTTGAGCATAAAATTTTGAATTCATATTTAGTTGAGTGTAGATATGAAACCAATGAGTAGAGCTATAAAAACAAACCTTAAAAATATGCAATATTTATACCAATTAGTAAGTTGTGCACAAATATTATTAAGATAGGTTATGAATCTAGATTTTCACATAAATCCAACACTCAACCAAATAGAATTATAGAAATCTAGAAATAAATCTTTGAAATTCATATAACCCCATTGAAACTCTTGAAGATCCAAGATAAATTTAGCTACTTGAATTTGTTAGAAAAGCATGTAAAAATATAAGGAGAAAGCATGAATAATTAAATCTAAATTTTAGTTGAATAATAAAACTATTTGGTTGCTGAGAAAATACAAGAAAGTGAAATAAAATACAATACAAGGAAAGAAAATTACAAGTTCTACACCTATACTACCATTGCAAAGCTAAATCTAAGCTAAAAATTGAACAAAATGAAGAAAACCAACTTTGGAGGAGCTCTCCCGCCGCCCCCTTGGCTGCTACAAATCCTAAAACTAACTATCCTCGCACACGCAGCTTTTATACTTGGAATTCTGTAATGATCGATCGATCAATCAGTCAAAATGTGATCGATTGGCCGATCGAACGGTCCGTGGCAATCGAACGGCCGATCGATCAAAAACGGGACCTTTCTGAAGTTTTGTCTTTTTCTAATGCATAACCGATTTCCGACGTCACCGATCGAACGAGCGATCAATCGATAAAATTCCCTCTTGGAAGTTTGAAGCATGTTGCTACAGAAGATCGAATTGAGGCAAATCCGTCGTCCCCGATCGAATGGCCGAGCAACCAGTTCATACGGCTATCAAACACCCGATCAATCGGTCAGCCAATTTTTGCCCATTTTAGCCTCTTATTCCTACAAAAACACACTAAAAACATAATAAATCAAATATGAAACTAAATTAAGACATTTAACTATAATTTAAGTCTAACAAAGTACAAATTAAGAGCTTATAATTATACTTTTAGGGTGTTATCAATTGTGAGGTCATATTATAGATATATACACATGTACCCTAGGTGTGTAATGTTATACAAATTTTCTATACAGAATGATATGGTTAGGTGCGTAATGTTTCTGTACAAAATGGCGAGGTTACTAAACAAATGTTATACACATCCATTACTACAAATGTTATAAAAATGTTATTTTGTATATTTATACAAATGTTATACACGTCTACAAATTATGTGTTATGAACTAAACAGCTTGATATGACCTTCAGAATTAGAAAAGCCGTAACTAATCCTTATTTGATTTTTTATGAATAAAAAGACCTTACCTCTTTTTATTTTACTTTATTTTTTCTTCTAATAAGAACTAGGTACACGAATGGTAAATTTAAAATTGGAACAATTAGCAAAAAGTGAATCGAAGATATACATTAGCTTTTCCAACCTTAAAAAAAATCTAAGATACATTAAGGTTGGAAAATCTAAGCTTTTCCAACCTTATTTTTCTACGTTTTGCAATCCAGCATTATTTTGTACATTTTTGCTACATAGAATAATGCCACAATGGAATTTTTGTGATCATAATATTATTATGAACCTTTGAATTATAATAGTTTTGTAGATGAAAATACAACGATTTCTATTCAATAGCGAAAAGTAATATTGAGTTATAGTTGAGAGAGTTAGATTGTAATTAACTTTTAATTTTATGCACTTACATTAAAACATTAGGCTACATTGGCTTATTTTTAAAAGTTGAAGAACTTAAATAAAAAAAATCAAAATTAAGGAATAACATTGAAATGTTGAACAAAGTTAAAGTGGCAAAACGTTTACTCAGGAATTAAATATTGTTGTTGAATTCTAGAAGTAGATTCTATAGAGAAAAAATTCCTATTTTTTACTAAATTTCTTCTCTTTGTCTCTTGCTTGATGCGTTATTTTCAAGTAGAGTAGTGCTATGTAAACATAAAAGTTGTACCTAAATATTATACAAAATGTTGTAGCGTATTGTGGTCCCTTTCATTTATCTTATTTTCATTATACGAAATCTCGTGTCACTTCCTCTCCTTTCCCTCTTTCAATGTTCCACAGTATCTATATAAAACAATACTTCAAATCGAAATTTAAATTTCTAAAGACTTGGTTGATTGGCTCAAGAAATAGTGTCATCTAGCACAACACATAAAAACTGGTGTGTTTGTCTGTAACTCCATCAATTAAAAACATGAAAATCAGCTTCTTATGTAACTATGGGCAAGTAACTATGGGCAAGTTGATTGTATGGCCGGCTTGAGACAATTTGCGAATTAAAGTGACAACTTTAAATGAGATTTTTTAAAATTTTAATTTGTTATTAAATTATTTATATTGAATTTCTTCGATTAAGCTGGTATTTTTTTAAATTAACTATTGTGTTTATTTTGGGCATCCTTTTATCGAATACACCTTTTTTTTTCCCTTGGAACACGTTCCTTTTTTTAACAAAAAAAATATTTAGAAACTATATAGAACCTTAAATATAGCATGTAAGGTTGTGAAAATTTTGGGGTTAAACCTTAAATCAACTATTGTTTTTTACAATTTATTTTTTGCGCTTAAACCATATCTTTAAAGTTAAGTATAGTTGATTCTGGACTTTCTTTTCACAAACCTTGTTTCTCATCTAGACCAGGCCTTTTCGTTTTTTTTTTTCTAAAGAGAAAACAATTGTAGAACCTACATAGGGATTAATTATAGCATGTATGATTTATGTGTACAATTTATTCATTTATTTAACTAGTATATTTTCCTGAATTTAGTTGTGTAGTTGATTTTGGGTTATCTTTTTCTAATCTGCCCTTTCTTTTTTTTTTCTTTTTTTTTTTACCTAGATCAGGGATTTTTTGAAAAAAAATTATGGAAATTATACAAGACTTTTACTATTGCATATTAAGTTTTTAAACATTTGAGGCTTTAAAAATCCTGTGACTAAGGGGAGAGCTTTATGCTAGCCTTTGGTAGCCGATGGACTTGTGAAGTGGACAGACTTTCTATAATCGAGCTTTATTTAATTGGTTGAGGCTGTGGCTGCGAATGAAAAATTCTTAGTGCTCTTGTGGTATTAGCACAATAGAAGGTTATTGATGTTGGTCTAGGGGTTAAGCCAGCCCTAGATGATCATACCACAAGGGGAAAAAAAGGGTAGAGTGGGCTGAAATTTGTGAAGAAAAGAACCGAATTAAGAGCCAAACGGCCTCGCTAATAGAAGTCTTGTGTTCCTTAATTTCAACTTTGAACAACATTAAACTAATTCGAAGTTGCGACCACTGACTCCCAGCGCTAACCAAAATGTAAACACAAGTTGAGAAACAGAGAAAGTGAGGTATGTTATGATGGTAAATCCTACAGAAGTAAATGAGTATGATTGAAGCAACTAAAGTAGAGAAAAATATGATAACTTTACCTGTAAACCACTGAAAATTTTTCATACCTATCAGGAAATAATGTATTTCAACTCAACTTTTGAATACATATCCATCAATTATTACCCTACCCCATCGTTAAAAGAATACCTATGGGTATACGTTTGCATTTATAGATTTGGATCAACGCATTTGGATTGATGAAGGAATAATATTTCAATTCATATTTGATGACTTACATTTTTAGTAGTCAACAAATTGATTTGAGGATTTGAATGTCTTATTACATGTGTATTTCAAACGATTAGATGAAAATAGTTATTTCAAATCTATTGTAATAATGATTCTAGTTGAAAGGAATATTACAAGTTTTCTATTTAGGTCTTTAACTGAAGTCCAATAAGTAACTCAAATGCATTTGAAAATTACATCTCCAAATCCATTAATTTCAAAGCAAGAAAAAAGAAGTCCATTACTAAATGAGAAAAAAAGGCCCGTAAAAAAGAAAAAGAAGCCCAAGTCTAAATGAGAAAAAGTCTCACAAGAAAATAATAAAAGGAGCCTCAAGTCTAATAGAAATGGCCCCGTAAGAAAAGAAGAAAAGGAAAAAAAAACCAAAATCAACTACCCTAGTTAACTTGAAAAAAAATATATATTTACATACTACTCTTTTTCTCTCTAGCATATAGAAGTTCAGAATCTAAACTCTCACAACTATCTTTCTCTCTGTCTATCTTGCACAAACATAAATTTTCGAAATAAAAAATAAATTGGTAAACATACAAATAACATTATCAACCAACTTATTGGGGTAAATTTATTTTTGGTATATATTAATATTTGTTTGGTTTCTATCTTGTCAAAATATATTCAATTTCTATTTGATTTTGTAAGTTATCTATATATGTACGGCATATTATTTTATTTACCGAAGAATTTTTTTTTTTTTGTTTTATTGCTTGAGATGTTAAATTGAACAAGGTACTATATTTTATTGTTGGTGGGTTATCAATGGGTAGCCGCTACGGTAAACATTGAAAACTATTTTTTTATCATGTTGATTGGGTCAATTTTTATTCGGTAAATACAATGAAAATATTGAGCAAAAAAATACAATAGAAATAATTGTACAAAATTTGCATATGTTACTCGGGTCATACGTGACTATGTGATACACTACCAAGTAAAAATATTTTTTTTTTAATCTAAAATTGAATATATTAATTAATAATTTTTCATCTCAAAAGGTTAGAAAAATAGTTTTTTAAATAAAAATTTTCAACCACTAGTAAAAATGTAAAAAATCATGAATATATTTGTTCAAAAAAGCCTCATTTAAAGTGCCGTCTTGAAATTGTCTTGAGTTGGGCCTGAGCCTATAATTCATTATTTTAATATTAGTATTAATTTGGGACATTTCTTGGTCTATAACGAAATTTCTGGTTTGGAACAAAAAATTCTTGCATGTCCCTTGTGAAACATGTTAGGTTTTAAAATTGGACGAGGATTTCTGCCAACCTCAGTTGGAGGAATCTCTCGTGCTTTGTGTATGTGACAGCACACTAAGCTGCCACATATTAAAATAATGTTACTAATTTATTTATGTTCATCTTGAATTTTAGGCACAATTCATGAAATTATTTTACCTATAAAAGATATTCAAATAAAATATAAATATATGAATATATGGTCAAATGGTATACTGCTACATACACAAGGTAGTAGGAACTACTACAATATAAGTTGGAGAAAATCCTTATCCTTTAAAATTAGGTTAATAACATTTTGTACTCCTGTACTTTACAACAAATTTCATTTTATATTTTATATTTTTATTTATAATAATTAAATCCTTATATTTCTAATTTATTACAATATCAGCTTTTTACTAACTTTCATTAAAAAATAGATGAAAAATTCACATATGACAAGTCCTTCACCTTTTTAAGAGACAAAAATCTAAAATTTAATATGTAAATTCGCTTGTCGATGAAATTATACATAAGCTTGTTGCGAAGGGATTTACAACAAAGAAAGGTTTAGAATATTGGAAACTATACATAAGTTTGATTCTTATGCACTTGTTGCATTAGCTTCAATATGTGTTCAAAGTCATAGTCTACCATGTCATCTTGATTAGCTTTCATGTATTTTCACTAAGTGTAGGTTCAAGCCCACAAGTCACCTATATTTATGCATGAGGTTTTCTACTTAGTCATGATGTGTTATAATTTTGAAAATGGTAGGAGAACCTGTTCGTAAAATTTTAAAAATTGTGTTTTTATATGTAGAAATGAACAAAGTCAAGAAAATTGGATCGAGCCAACTTTGGTCGGCCAACTAGCTCTCAAATTCAGAAAGCTTGGTTGAATTGATGCTTGATCGATCCAATTTTGAAATGTTATAAGAGTAAGATAAATCATATGAAGACATAAAACTAAATTTTACAGTCCCTTAAAACATACACCCTCTGCTTTGAAAATAACTTCTACTGGAAGGCCCTTTGTTTGTTTGCATTTTCCTTTCTTTTCTTTTCTTTTTTTCTTTCTTGAAAACAGTAGGGCCTACCCCAGTAATGCCCAAAGTAGTCAATATGTAACATACACTAGAATGCAATAAAATCTCTGAAAGTGTTACCTCTGGTCCTTTCCTTTCGATTTTAAGGCTAATTTAGCTGATTGGGCTTTCTTAATTTTTGTAAGAGTACTTTAACCATTTAGGACCCAATGCTACAAGAAATTTCCAGTTTCAACCAATTGTTGGTCTTCAGATTTCCTTGGCATGTTGAAGAGTATATGGAAGAAGTTTTGTAGAAACTTAAATAAATTGGATTAAGATGGTATTATTGCCATTGGAAATCATTTCTGCTGAGAGTTAAATCAATGTTCCCCAAGCTTCAGCAGTTCATGAGTGATATTGGTTTCCATAGTCTTTGCAGTTTGCTTTTTTTTTTTTCAGTCTCAGTTTTTGTCGGGGGCCAAAGCTCTCTTATGTATAATAGAAATATGTGAGCAGAAAACAAAAAAACTTAGCCATGAAAAATTGAGACAAAGGAATATATAACATAGAGCATCTCTAGCATTCATTCTTTCATTTGGCAATTCAGTAGAACATGAAACTCTAACTTGAAAGACCAATACAAGGTAAATCTCCACTTTTGAAGTGCTGTTACTTTGTCCAGTCCTACTCGGCTTCTCTTCATCTTCCAATATGAGACGGAGGTAAAAAATTTTCATTACTTGATTTGGAAGAGACATTTTTGCATAGCTATTAAGGCTAATATTGTCAGTGAACATATTATTAGTAAGTCTCTTTCCTGTGAACATTTCTAGTAGTTACACTCCATAACTATACATATCACCTTGTGTTGATATGTCCTCACCCATACCATACTCTGTGATATGAAACAATGAAAAAAATGCCCAAATTAGTAAATGCATGTATGATCTCTGCACTAGTGAATTCATATTTGGTAGTTAAAAAAAAAAAAAAAAAAAAAACCACAACTTTATTACTTCCAAATATAAAATTATCTGAAGGGTTAATATCTATGTTGGGACACTTCATGGATATGGCGAGAGTTGATTTAATTTGTTCTGGTAGCTAAACACACAGCATGGTGAAGTGAAGGGAAGTCGTCTCTAGCTTCACTAAAATAAAGCTGAATTTGTATATGAATTTTCCCTTACATTTTAGATCAACAGATGGCAATAATATAAACTAAATAACATTTCCTAATCAATTTAATAGGAGGAACAATAAATAGAGATAATTATCTGGGGCAACATATCCAACTGTTCCTCTAATCCCTATTGAACTTTGATTGTTGATGATTGGATACACCTATGATAGCTGAAAGAATCCTTGTGAGTCCAAAATCACCTACATGGGCACAAAAATCATCACCAAGAAGCGCATTACTTGGTTTTAAATCACAATGAATGATTGTTGTTTCACAATGCTGAGGCCACATCAATAGCAACGTTTAACATCTGAACAAAGTTCAAGTTTGTAGAGTCTTGTTGATTTGACAAACTTGGGGGTAACCAGCTCTCTAAACTCCTATTTGCCATAAACTCAAATACCAAAGCCTTGAAATCATTGCCTTTGAAAGCAATGCTTGAGCAAGATGTGATTATCTTGACAAGATTCCCATGGCGAATGTTTTTTAGTGCTTCACATTCTGCTATGAAACTCTTGTTCGGTCCATGTTCGTGAAGGTTAAGTTCCTTTACAGCGATAATTTGTACACCGGAGTTTAGAATCCCTTTAAAAATAGAACCATATCTTCCCTCGCCAAGTAAGTTAGCTGAAGAGAATCCATTGGTTGCTTGCAGAAGCTCTCCATAAGAGAGTTGTAAATGCTGGTTTAGCAAGGGTGAGGCTGAAGGAGCTTGTTGTCTGGGCCGTCTAATATGATAAGAAATAGTTGAAATGCACGCTAATAATAGAACAATAATTAGAGTAATTACTAGAGCTATTACTCTATGACTGAAAGGCCGTTTCTTTTCTTTCAAAACTTTTGTTGGACATGTAGGCAATTGAATTAGTTTAACTCCTCCACAGAGCTTGTTATTTCCAACAACTGAAAATGCACTAATGTTTGTGAAAACTCATCCATTTGGGACTTCACCATCAAACATAGGAATTTGTCCAGACAGATTGAGATTTTCAAGGAAAGGTAGCTCGCTTAGGAACCTAGGAATTTGTCCAGACAAGTTGTTGCGAGATATATCTAGGACCCGAATACCTCTAGTTGTTTAGAGGAAGCCACTTGACAACTACCGAGGGTGGCTGGGATTTTTCCAAATAGTTTGTTTTCCATACATTCAGTACACCCAAAATTTTCAAGTTACCAACTTGTAGTGGTATCAGTCTTGTTAAGCAATTTTGGTCTAAACGGAGAGCAACAAGGGAAGAAGTACCAAAGATTTCTTGAGGTGTAGCTCCAGTGAGGCGATTGTGATCAAGCTCAAGTTTCAATAGATTCGGGCAATTGTCTAAAGAAATAGGTATGCTTCCCTCTATCATATTACCACTTAGGAGAAGAGAACCAAGTCGAGTAAGGTTTCCAATAAAGAATGGAATTTCTCCATATATGTTATTTGCGTAACAAAATAGCTCTTCCAAGTTGGAGAGTTTTCCAATAGAATCAGGAATACTACTTGTGAGCATGTTGCTACTTAAAACGAGCATACGCAAATTTACAAGTTGCCCAAACTCATGAGGTATGCTTCGAGATATATAGTTGTAGTCTAGACCAAACCCAACGAGCTGGGAGAGATTTGCAATGGAACGGGGCAACAAACCTTTAAAATTATTATTAACCAAGTGCACATATTGTAGATTGGAACAATTGGATAAAGAATTGAGAAAGTATTCACGCTAATATCAACGTATGGAAGCCCAGAAGCATTGGCTATTGAGAAAGGAACAGGCCTAGAGAATTGGTTGGTATGAATATAAAACACCTGTAATCTTGGAAGGGTCAAGCCCAAATCTGGGGGAAGGACTCTGTGCAATTGGTTGCGAGATAATTTAAAGACAGAGATGGATGAGATGTTGTAAAGCAGAGTAGGAACCGTACCAGACAAATTGTTGAAAGCCAAGGAAAAAATCTCAAACTTGGAAAGCTGAACAAGTTCAAAACGAATGAATCCCTGTAGATAATTGTGCCCGAGATCAAGCAAATAAAGACTAGAAATGTTTCCAATTGAAAGTGGGATAGTTCCAGGGAGATGATTTGATCCAAGATTCAATTCCAAGAGATTAGACAAAATCCTAGCTGGGTAGGGATTTTACCTCCTCGATTGTTATAGACTAAACTAATGACTCTCAAGTTGGAAGAAGGAGTCAAATTGGTAGGAATTTTACCTTGAAAAGAGTTATTCCTAAGCAAAAGATATTGTAGACGAAACAACCTGCCAATTTCTGGAGGAAATTTTCCATGAAAACTGTTGTTGCTGAGATCAATCAACCTGAGAAAGGTGAGGTTGCCAATATGAAGAGATAGAGAACCAACCAATGCCAAGGATGATTGGTTGAGGCCGTTCACACACTGATGCCGATGACCGAACGTTACTCTTTTTCAATTGCAAAAGTTAATAGAATCATTCCACAAGCTAAAGGCTCCGAGAATATCTCCACCTGGTGTTAAATCCTTCTTGATTGCGAGCAGAGCTTGACGGTCTGTTTCATTAGTGAAAGGAACAGTAGTAGTGCCGCCCACAGAGATCATGAAAAAGAAAATGGGTTAATTACACAAAGACCCCCTCAACTATTGTTCTTTTTCACTTTACTCTCTTTATCTATAAAATATTATAATTACACCACTTATTTGTTGCAATTAATTACCATCTTATCCTTCCATTTGCCTTCTATTAGAAAAAAATAGATATAATTTTATCATGTGATTTGCATGAGTACCATAGCTTTGTTTATACCTAAAATACCCTTTTATTACAGAAAAAACCAATTTAATGACCAAAATAGTAAATGTTACTGAGAGAGGAAGGAACCCAAATAGCAAAATATGAATTCACCAAAATCACATACTAACTCTTTAAAATCACAAATTTAACACAGATCCATTCCAATTAAGATCCAAAAAATCACAAAATACTTGAAATACATTTTGCCCAGCAAATTTGATGGAGGTGTGCGATAGAGGGGGTAGGAGATAGTAGCGGTGGCGGCGAGAAATTGGGTTTCAGTGAAGCGTTGGAGATAGTAGAGGGGGAGGAGATGGCAGGGATCAAGGTCTAAGTAGTGATTATGTCAATGTGGGTGGAGGGGGAAGAGATACATCGACAGCGGTGGCGTCATCATGCATGGCTGGAGAGGGATTGGAGATCGCGGCAGCATTATTGATGGCAATGTGGGTGCAGAGGAGGGGAGATCGCGGTAGCATGGGTGGAGACCTAAGTAGTGGCGGCGATAATGACGTGGGTGGAGAGAAGCAGCAGGGATGGAGGTTTAGGCGGCGGGGGTGATTGTGACGATGGTAGCAGCATGGCAGGACAATATTGGGCCATAGGAGATAAAGAAGAAGAAAGGGAAGGAGAGAGAGAAAGGCGAAGGAGTTCATTAAAGGAAGAAGAAAAGAAGAGAGATAGAGTTGACCGAAGGGAAAAAAAAAAAAAAAAAGAGTTGACTAAAGTTCAAAGGGTTAAAAAGTAATTTTGATTTAACCGTTAACGGTGTTAACTTAGATAAGATAATACATTACGGGGTGTAATTGTAGCATCTTATAGATGAAGGGTGTAAAGTGAAAAAGAGCAGTATGATGTGTACATCACATCTCATCAATCAATAACTTTTAATTACACCCCGTCACGCCCTCAATCAATAACCCATCAATTCCACATCTCATCCCTCCGCAAAATTTAAAGTATGAACTTTTAAACCTCTTCAACATTTCCAAACTTATAGTCCGTTTGGGTATATTTGAAGCACATGAGGATTGCTCATTCCATGAGTGATCTTGGTCTTGCTAATAAGCCTCTTCAGATTAGTATGTTATTATTACCATGACACCATCAAACCCCGGTTGCATGGAAACCATTTCTAATGAGAGTGAAATCAACATCAAGGACAATATGTTCCTTATCCTTCAGCAGCTCATGAGGAATTAATATTGGTTTTCCATAGGCTGAAATACGTGATAACGTCATAATCTATAATGCTATGAATTAAACCAATTTTTTTCTTTTCTTTTTTGGTATCAGTTTTTGTTTTGGGCCAAAGCACTCTTATGTACAATACAACTACATCAGCAGAAAATAAAAACATAGCCACGAGAAAAATGAGATGGAACAGTAAACATAGAGCAATTTGTATAAAAGTCAGCAACCTTAACTACTTATGGATATTGATGATAATACCATACACAACCACTTCCACACCTTTCTTAGATTGCCAATTATAGATCAAGAAAAAAGAAGGGAGTTATTTCTAGGACATCAAAATAAGTGTGCCCACAATTAAGGATCGTTCCTCCTCTCACCATGATGCCCTTGTCCACTAACCCCAAGAAATACATTTCTAATCTTGTATAGCTCCATAAGAACATCTCTAGAATTCATTCTGTCCCTTGGTAGTTTAGTAGAACATGAGACTCCAATTTGAAGGACTGATACAAGGCAAACCTTCACTTTAGAAACGTTGGTTGTGCAACTTTGCCTGGTACTACTTAACTCCCCTTCATCATTCAAAATGATTCGGGGCTCAACAATCTCCTTTGCTTGATCTGGAAGAGACACTTTTGCATAGCTATGCAGGCTAACATTGTTAGTGAACATGCTATCTGTGGGTCTTTTTCCCGTGAACATTTCCAATAGTAGCACTCCATAGCTATACATATCACCTTGTGTTGAAACCTCCTCACCCATACCATACTCTGCAGTATGAAACAATTAAACCAAAAAAGTGCCCAAATTTGTAATTTGAATGATCTTTGAACTAGTAAATTTACTTATGGAAAGAAAAAAAAAAACAAAAACAAAAACTTCAACATTTCGAAATATAAAATTATCTAAATGGTTAATTTCTATTTTAAGATACCACAAGGATATGACAAGAGTTGGTTTAATTTATTGTTGTAGCTAAACACGCAACGTGGTAAAGTGAGGAAGAGTAATCTCATGCACCACTAAAATGAAGCTTAATTTGTATATAGACTCAGACTCAGATTTCAGCTCACCAAATTGTAATTATATAGAAAATCATTTATTTATCAATTCATTGGAAGGAGTAATAGATAGAGACAATTACCTGGGGCAACATATCCAATTGTTCCTCTAATCCCAATTGAACTTGATTGTTGGTGATTGGATATACATGTGGTGGCTGAAAGAATCCTTGTGAGGCCAAAATCGCCAACATGAGCACAAAAATCGTCGTCAAGAAGGATATTACTTGGCTTTAAATCACAATGAACAATAGCCCTTTCACAATGATGGTGAAGATAATCCAAGGCAGATGCCACATCAATGGCAACGTTTAGCCTTTGAATGAAGTTCAAGTTTGTTTGCTCCGAAAGACTAGGGTGTAACCATCTCTCTAAACTCCCATTTGTCATGAACTCGTAGACCAAAGCCTTGAAATCATTGCCTTTGAAATCAATGCTTGAGCAAGATGTGATTATCTTTACAAGATTGCGATGGCGAATGTTCCTCAATGCTTCACATTCTGCTATGAAACTCTTGTTTGCTCCACGTTCGTGAAGGTTGAGTATCTTCACAGCAACAATTTGTATGCCTGGTTTGAGAATCCCTTTAAAAACTGAACCATATCTTCCCTGGCCAATTAAGTTGGCTGAAGAGAACCCGTTGGTTGCTTGAAGAAGTTCTCCATAAGAGAGTTGTAGATACTGGTTTTGTAGAGGCGAGGCTGAAAGAGCTTCTCTTCTAGGTCTTCGGATACGATAAAAAATAGCTGAAAGGCATACTAAGAGTAGAAAAATAATGAGAGTAATTACTAGAGCTGTTACTCTACGACTGAAAGGCCATTTCTTTTCCTTCAAAACTCTTGTTGGACAAGCAGGCAATTGCAAGATTTTAATTCCTCCACAAAGCTTGTTATTTCCAACAACTGAAAAGGCACTAATGTTTCTAAAAACTCCTTCATTTGGAACTTCACCATCGAACATATTGTGGGAAAGATTGAGATTTTGAAGGAAAGTTAACTCACCCAAAAACCTTGGAACATGTCCAGACAAGTTGTTGCTAGAAACATCTAGGTATTCAATACCTCTTCGTTGTTGGAAGGATGCTGGAATTGTACCTTGGAAAAGATTACCATGTAAATCAAGGGATTGTAACACTTGACAACTACCAAGAGTAGATGGGATTTGTCCAGATAGTTTGTTTTCTGATAATTCCAGATTCACCAAATTTTTCAAGTTACCCAATTGAAGTGGTAGCACTCCTGTTAGGTAATTATGTTCCAAGGAGATTTCAACGAGGGAAGGAAGACCAAAGATTTGTTGAGGTATAGCTCCGGTGAGATGATTATATCCTAGATAAATTCCCAATAAACCTGTGCAATTGCCCAAAGAACCAGGTACGTTTCCCACTATTATATTAGCTCCTAGATGAAGAATACCAAGCCAAGTAAGGTTTGCAATAGAGGATGGAACTTCTCCAGAGATGTTATTTCCGTGAATGTACAGATCTTTCAAGTTGGAGAGTTTTCCAATAGACACAGGAATGCTACCAGTAAGCAAGTTATAACTGAATGAGAGTACATCCAAATTTACAAGGTTCGCAACACCAAGAGGTATGCTTCCAGATATATAGTTGGATTCTAGATTGAGCCAAGTAAGCTTGGTGGAGAGATTTGAAATGGAATGGTGCAACAAACCCTTAAAATGATTTCTACTCAAATCCAGCACGAGTAGATTGGAACAATTGGATAAAGAAGTGAGAAAGTTCATCAACTCATTGCCCTTACCACCTTCTCCTAGTTTATTGCCCCAAATATTTAAATATTGCAGCTCGTGAAGGATTCCCAAAGTCATTGGGAGGGGCCCAGTCAAAGAATTGTCGGCAAAATCAAATAGAGAAAGTCCTGAAGCATTGGCAATCGAGGAGGGAATAGGCCCATAGAATTGGTTACTATGAATGCTGAACGTCTTTAGTTCTGGAAGGGTGGAGCCCAAATCTGGGGGAAGGCTTCCGTGCACTTGGTTGCCAGACAATTCAAAGACAGAGATGGATGACATATTGTAAAGCAAAGTAGGAACCATACCAGACAAATTGTTATAAGCCAGCAAAAACATCTCTAATTTTGAAAGCCGAGCAAGTTGGAAGGGAATGCTTCCTTTTAGATTATTGAGCCCCAGAGAAAGAGAACGAAGACTGGAAAGGTTTCCAATTGAAAGTGGGATAGTTCCAGTGAGATGATTCCTACTAAGATACAAGTGAGAGAGGTTAGACAAAGAGCCTAGCTCAGTAGGGATTTTACCTCCTAGATTGTTGTTGCTTACAGTAATGACTCTTAAATGTGAGCAATGAGTCAAATTGGTAGGAAATTCACCTCGAAAAGAGTTATTCTTAAGGGAAAGGTATCGTAGACGAAACAACCTGCCAATTTCTGGAGGGATTTCACCATGAAAGCTATTGTTTTCTAGATCAATCGTCCTAAGGAATGTGAGGTTGCCAATGTGAGGAGAGAGAGAACCCACCAATGCCAGTGATGACAGGTTTAGGACGGTCACCCGCTGCTGATGCCGACGACCACCACATGTAACTCCTTGCCAATTACAAAAATGAATCGAATGATTATTCCACGAGATAAAGGCACCGAGAGAATCTCCACCTGGTATGAGATCCTCCTTGATTGCGAGCAGAGCTTGACGATCTGTTTCATTGGTGAAGTGAACCGTAGAAGAAGAAGAAGCATTGCCAACAGAGATCATGATGAAAAAGAAACTGAAACAGAGGAGGAGGAGGAGAGGTGTACTACTACTCAGTAGCCTCCTCGGATGAAGCTTATCTATTTGTTCCATTTGGTGAGTCTGTCAAACTAAACACAAATATGAAAGGAAAAACGACCGAGATAGAGCTTAGCTTATGCAATTAGACACCGAGTCTGTGAAAGAGCCACATGCATCAAATATATCACTCATTTACACCCAGTCCTATATGTATATATATATGCATCAAACTTTGGACAGAATATACTTTGTGATTCCTGATTTCAAGAATATATCAAAGAGTAGAAACGTGGACTTGACAGTTCAAACGTGGTCTTCATGGTGGAAATCCCCGTCTTATCTCTCCCATATTTTAAATGGCAGTAAACGAGTAAGTCTCTCTCTCTCTCCCTCTCACACACACACACACACACACATATTTTAAAATCAAACCCTGCCGTCTCTAAAGCTCCACCGAAAGTAGTGCCATTGATGGAAAGCGAGTGGAATTGGTCATGGCGTTCACATCCTTTTAAGAATGAATATATATATATATATATAGCAGTAGTTTATGGCACAGTCTACTGTTGTGTACCGTTCTCGAAACGCATTTCATTAATATAAAAGTACATTTTCGAAATGTTGGGAAAAAAAATAAAAAATAAAAAAAGAACAGCCAATTTTTTATAATGTTTCAGTTGACGTTATTCAAGATCATGTGTTCTCCGAAAATAGACAATGATCCAACCTTTAAACAAATCCTGAAAGCCACCCCATACTGATTGTTAACCCCACATCATTCAAAATATGAAGGACCTAAGATAGAGTGGCACGAAATCATCGCTACGAAGATCTAATTCTATTTTGCGATTTTCAACTTACCTTCTTCATTGTTCCTTAAAATGATGATTGCGTCGTTACAACTTGATGGACTGATTATTTCACTGAGTTTATTGACTCATAAAGAATCGCACTTTTCTGTGAATCAAAATAATAACATGAAAATCACTACAAAATTTTTCATGGGACTATAGTGCATACGCAAAATATTAAAAATTTTAATGTGATACTATTAGCATAGTCATAATCATGTGATCTATTTTTTATATTAGGATTAAGAGTATAAGTACTCATAATAATTATGAGATATTAATTGTTTTATATAGTCATATATAAAAAAATCCAACTAATTATCTCAACACGGTTTTATTCAATCCACACCAAGTATACTAGTGTAAGGAATTAAAACTATACTGTTCCTCATAGTCAAGACAAACCTATTAAAACCTTGCGTTATAGTCCTACTAATGGTGTGTCTAATTTCATCTAAGACTATGAACGATAAGCTTATATTCCATAATAACTGATGATATAATCTTCCGTGTATAAGTCGTACTCTACACACCAAATCATCTACTATATAGAATAAGAGACTCATATGCATAATTATTAAATAAATAATACAATGCAAACATTGTTCACACAGATTTTTATTAAAATGAAATAACTAATTTATTAATAAATATTAAAACCATTACACAAAGTATATTTTTTAGTATAAATCTCTAACAATCTGAACGTAGAATTGTATAAATTTTGATGGTCTATTTGAAAACATGGTGCATGTCATTATTCATGGATCTTGCCTTATTTTAACAAAATTACATTGTTTACAGCGTCAATTAGTGATTTTTCCATTTTAGAAAAGTTCTAGTTCAGCAAAAAATGTTTTCTGTAGAAGCCAGAATTTGAATCTATCAATTCTGCCTTATTCATAGGACCATATGTTTTTCATTTTTGTATTTTTTTTTTCAGTTTTTGTTTTTTCAGTAGTAGCTTTTTTTAGCTTTGGATCAATTAATATCCTAACAGGTTTAGGGTTTTGAGGCTTTATGTAATGAGGTAATAGCAAAGCTAGATAGAAATCACATTTAATCACTAATAAAACTTCGGCGGGTAGCCTCCTTAACTCCTGCTGGTCTTAGTTTCGATGTTTAAGAATAAACAAATCAGTCGTTGCCTATGTATGTTCCTTCTATTTTCAAATAGAAAATCAACAGATTTGTTAAAGACAACCAATTTGTGCTTTTTCATCACTACTGCTACATCAATTTGTGAATGGAGAATTAGTGAGTTTTTTTTCAAAATAATTTTCTTTGTAAAAATAATTCCCTATATAATACTCTCTTAAAAATAATTCACAAACTAATATTCTAACATCATCCTTAAAAAAAAAGACTTTTATTAATAAGTCATTATAATTTACTAAAATTGACTTTATGCCTAAGTATATGAGTACATATTCCTAAATTTGCCACTTATGATAGTGATAGAAAAACCCTTACTTTTGATAGATCTACATAACCCTTTATAGCATTATTTACACATCTCATCTTGATCGTACACTAGTATAATAGCATGGTTTTGATTAAGTAGTATAGAGATTAACTTTTTTTAAGAATTACAAAAAAAAAAAAGTATATATATTTGCAATCTAAGGGATGAGCATACGGCTTGAACCCATGATCATGAGCGGGATAATCTTAGTCTTTACCAAATGAGACACTCCTTGCTCAGTAGTGCAGAGATTGATGGGTCATAATTACAAAAATAGAATATGATCTTTAATGGGTGCAAACCAATGGCATTAAATTATAGATAGAAATAATAACACAATTGCATGTCATAATAGTATATGATTAAGAGGAGAGGTGGACGCCATTATAAAAATTTAAATGACTTGGAGATTCATTAAATTGACATAGAAACTCGTAAAGACAAAATTGAAATTAGTGCAAATTTTTTTTTAGTAGTTTTTAAATTGAATTGTAGGTGATAACATCACAAAATTGTAATTTCCTCTCCAATGGTATTGTTGGGATTTAATTGATCAAATTACTTAATTTAATAATAATCTTTGTGTATGCCCACGTGTTCATTATACTAATCTTTTGTGAGTCTTTTGCAGAGATAAATTTGAAATTAATATCCTATTTAATTGTTGAAAAGCAGAAGGACGAAAAAAGACCAGCTTTTTTTATAGAGCTTTTTTGTAGGTTCCTTAATTATCAAAAGTGCATTTGGCCCATTTTTTTTTTAGATTGAGTTGGATTTTATTATAACATTTTTGAGTAATAGGCACCCATATATGGGTAAAAAGTCAATTTAGCAACCTGTAATGATTTTTCAACAAAATATTTCTTTTAGAGATAATGTCAGAATACTAGTTTGAGAAATATTTTTTAGAGTGTTAGATAGTGAATTACTTTTAAAAAGAATCTTATTTTGGCAAAAAACTCAGAAGTAGTAGTGCCACTTGGGCAAGTGATGGACTTCAATCCAACATCAGATATCATGAAAAACAAAATGAAATAGAGGAGGAGAGGTGCGTACTCAGTAGCCTCAGAAGCATATATCCAAATGTATGGAGTGAGATTAAACGAATTATAATCGTTACAATTGGAAGAAGACTTGGACTATTTATATTTGTGATCCCTGATTTCTATACTATGTCAAAGAATGGTAACGTGGTCTTAATACTGGAAACAGTGTCTTGCTTGTTCAATGCTTTTAGTGCAAATCAATGATTTCATCCATTTTCTACAAAAAGTAGATGCTACTATATAAATATAGACCATCTTTCTGCAAAATGTCGATACATGCCCATATATATATATATATATTGAAAATCTGTCTCTGCTCTCTCTCTCTCTCTCTCTCTCTCTCTCTCTCTCTCTCTCTCTCTCTCTCTCTCTCTCTCTCTCTTCATGTTTTAATGGCAGTGAGCGAGTCAGTCTGCTCTCTCATGTTTTGAAAATCAAACCCTGCTCTCTAAATCCACATAAAGTAGTGACACTGATGGAAATTAATTTAGTGGAATATTTGGTCATGCCGTTCAAATCCTTTCAAGAAGAAAAAGAATATATAGAATTAGTTTATGGCACTGTCCACTATTGTGCACCGTTCTCAAAACGCACCTCATTATTTAAACCATAACAGTAAACTTCTTAGTAATGTTTCATTTTATTTTATTCATGCTAGACTGCCTAAGCTTCTCAAGATCATATGTTCTCCAAAAATAGACAATGAACCAATTTTTAAACAAATCCCGAAAGCTATCCCGTATTAGTTGTTAACCCCACATCATTCAAAATGTAAGGGACCTATGATCGAGTTTATTTTGTTCAAAACTATATATATATATATTTAATCAGGCTAAGGATCTCATAATATAGGTTGATATTGGGCCAAACTGGCTAGGCAATGGCACAAGTGGTTCAAACATTCTATTGTCGATTTTCGTCTACTTTGTAATAGAAGTTTCTAATTTACTATCTGTCCAGTCGTGTTAATTCATTACTAACCACTATGGGGTGGCTACACTGGCGGACCCAGTAGGGGGCGGGTGTGGACTGCTGCCCCACTAAGCTTTGCAAAATTACCTTACACTCCATATGTTTTTGAGTGTTTAATTATGATATAATAGATATATTGGCCCTCCAAAAATTTTAAAATTTTTTATAATTCCTTTATACATTTAAGTATTTATAATAAATAGGTATATTGTCCTCCTAAAACTCAAATAATTTTACATTTACCCTCCCACATTCAAATAATTTTGCCCTGTTCCTCTAGTCTAGAAAAGAAAATTTAGCTTAATAGTAGTATCTTTATTTTTAAGTACTATATCTATGTCGATTTTTATCTTCTTTATATTTGATGAGTCTTTTACAATAGAGCATAAATTTAAGTGGTAGTGATTGATAGTTGGTACAATAGTACCACTAAAAATTTTTCCTACTGCAAACCCCCTTCGTATTTTAAAATCAAACTGTGCTCTCTCTATAAGAGGTGTTTGGATTGTTCTTTAAAAAGCTATAAGCCATTAGTTTAAGCTAATTTTAAAAAGTGAGTGAAATTAGATCCACCAAAAGTAGTGCCTTTAATGGAAAGTGAGTGGAATTAGTCATGGCTCGTGACATTCAAATCCTTCTGAGAATAAAAATTTTTTTTGAAAAATGTTATTCTTACAAAAAGGATTATAAAATCTAATCAGAATTATGTGACAGTGACATTTTTAATTACAATAAACCAGTAAGTCTGCTCTCTCTCTCTCTCTCTCTCTCTCTCTCTCTCTCTCTCTCTCTCTCACACACACACACACACACACACACACACATACACATATTTTAAAATTAGGATTTGGATTCTCTCCATTTTATGATCTCCATTCCATAATCAATGAATTAGATATAATTTTATCACATGTTTGATTAAAATTACGTTGTTTTGTATTAAAATTTATTTTCTTATATATTACTATAAAATCATTTATTTTTAAATAAATATTAAGTCAACTCATTTGAATTCTTCATTTTTATTTTAGTTGATGTGTCAACACCTCAATAAATGGAACGAAGAGAATCCAAATCCTTAAAATCAAACCCTGCTCTCTCTAAATCCATCGAAAGTCATGCCGTTGATGGAAAGTAAGTGGAATTGGTCATGTCCTTTTAAAAAGAAAAAAAAAAGTCCTTTTAAGAAGGAAAAAAATTATATATAGCAGTAGTTTATGGCACAGTAAACTTACTGTTCTCGTAACGCATTTCATTAATTATAAAAAGTGCATTTTCGAAATGTTGACGAAAAGAAAAACAAGAACAGCCAATATTTCAGTATGTTTCAGTTTTTGTTATGCAAGATCATGTGTTCTCCTAAAATAGACAATGATCCAATCTTTAAACAAATCCTGAAAGCTATCCCATATAAATTGTCAACCCCAACATTCAAAATATGAAGGACCTAAGATAAAAGTGGCACGAAATCACCACTATGAAGATCCATTCAATTTTATGTGTTTTAACTTATCTTCTTCATTATTCTTTAAAATTATGATCATACATCATGTCATTACAACTTAATGGACTTATTGCATGCTATCGTAAAAGTTGAAAAGTTCAAAATGCATCATTAGAATCCACTGATCCATTCATGCTTGATGATTGGAGGGGTTATAAAGTAATTTTACCTTCTCTGCTGCCTGATTATGTATTAAAAGTGCAATTTATATGCCTTAATTAGTTATTTATTAGTCTTAGAATAGGTTTAATTATGTTGTTTTAATCCTAATTTGTTACTAACTTGGTTTATGTATATTTTCAGAAATTCTGGCCTAAAAAGGAGAAAGTCACACTAAATTGAAAAAGGCGTCTGAAGTGCATCTGATGTGCATCTAAAGTGAGTTTGAATGGTGAATAGTGGCGTTCGAACTGTTAACAGGCGTTCGAAGTGCGTTCGAAAGGTACGTCGAACGGTGTTACGCTAAAATCAGGTCTGAAGACCGTTTGATAGATTCAGAGAGCCTAAAATCCGTCCGAAGAGCGTTAAAAGACCGTTTGAACGGTCAATTAGGCATTTGAAGTCCGTTTAATGGCTTTTCGAACAGTGCGTCAGGGTTTCTTATTATTTCTGCTACCTATATAAGATGGGATTGTTGTTATTTTTAGGGGGATTCTAGGGTTGACATTTTTCTAGGGTTTTAAGAGTAGTTTTAAGAGTAGATTAGAGTAGTTTATTCATAGTTTTCATTCAGTTTTCAATTCCTGTAATCAAATTACTCAGTCTTTCAATAAATTTACATACAACTTTGCATATTTATGATTATGATGAGTAGCTAGATTTCATCTAGGGATCAATTGTAAGAATTAATTGAAGATCTTGGATGAACAAAGGAGGTAAGATTTTAGGTTTCAAAGTTAAATTTTTGTTTCTTCTTTCTTCTTCTTCTTCATTTTAGAAACTTTTGAAAACCTGGATGTTTGATTATATTCGGTAGTGTTTATGTGTGAATCTATATTCAGTATATGCGCTGCACGAATCAATAGTACTCGTCCTTTATTTTAACAATTCGATTTATTCTAGAAGTTGAAGTTTTGAAGAACACTTGTTTTTATCGCTAAATCTTTCGAATCCGAGACTCGCGACATAATCGAAGGATTTGAGTTATTAAATTATCTCATTTAGAATTCCAAGAGATGCAATTGGTTGGATCGATTGATTCCAGGACTTTTTCTTTATTTCTTAGTTTAAATTAGATAACCAATCTTTTCTCAAAAAAAAAATTAGATTTTTGTTTATTGGAATGTCTTTCTTAAGATTTTTTATCCACGGTAAGTTTTCCTATTTATGTAAACTATCTTCCCTAAGGAATCGACCTCGTACTTACGAGAAATTATTACTACATCGCGGTCGTGCACTTGCGATTAAGTATCACCCTTTTAGGGAGCGATCAAGTTTTTGGCATCGTTGCCAAGGAAGCTGCGTTTTACGTTGGTGGACGAGCCTTGGAGATTCTGTTTTGGAGGAAGTACTTCACCACCATTCTACAAACACGAGGGAACTCAATAGCTCATTTGGATAACTTCGTTCCATCTTTTATTTTTGAGCACTTATTTTTATTTTTCTTTTAGTTACATTGAGTTTTTGCATCTTTGTTGTGGGATTGGGAGGATAAATTGTTCTCATATACTTGTTGGTTGATCTTGCATATATCGTATTCATGGATTATCCTTGAAATTTTCTTTCTATGAGTCCTAATTCATACACAGCACAACCACAAGACTATTATCCACCTCCAAACTATTTAGAGTAGAGCTCTCAAGCTTTACCATATGCTTCATATGAACAACCACCACAACAACCATACTACCATGCACCATCTTTGTCTCCACCATATGCTTATGATTTATATACACCTTTTACTTCACCTTACACGTTTTACGAGACATATCCTTTATTATCTTATCAACCTTTTGTAGAGAATCAAGAGAACATGTAGTCATCTTACATACCATATCTCGCAGGTATGTCCTCAGGGTTCAAAGATACTAATATAAAGGCACAAGCTAACACTCTTGCACAAATTCATCGAGAATTAGATGAACTAACTCATCGATTGGCCCTATTATCACACAAGGCAATGGGTCACGAGGAGGAAGAGCTTTTGGCTCAACCTCAAGATGATCCTACATATGAGATGTTCCCAATTCCATATATGAGTAGTCATGACCAAGGTCTCTCCATTATCGCCCTTAAGCCTGAACATGAAATATAGAACATCAACGTTCCCGCAGTGTCTAATCCAAAGGAAGACGTTCTTAGGGTGGATAATGATGAGGATAAGGTTATGGAAGAGGTACTTATTCTTCTTGAGGTGTCTGAACTAAGGGAAGTGATACCTAAAGAAGAGGTGAATGAGGAAATAACAATGGAGAGTGAGGGAGAGGAACCCAAGAGAAAGGAGCCCAAGATTAAAGACTCCCAATAAGAAAAGGTGAATGAGGAAGAAGTAATAGAGAGTGAGATATCTCATACTCTTCTTCAACATGAATTGAGCCTTAGCATCCCTATCATGTAATATTTTATTTTTATTCTTTATCCTTTACAAACTTGCATGAGTGTTTTGTATGATTTTGGATTCAATAGTATTCGTACTTATGCATATTTATTAATAGTGAACTCATTACTCATGTGGAATGGTAAGTGGCTCCATGCAAGCAAACACCCTCGATGTGGTGTTGGATAGTCTTCTCTTGTGTATTTTGGTAGTGTAGGAGTAGGTAGGTAGTTTTTGCTTTCTTTTGTTTCATTTTTAGAGTTCTTTCCTACTTGGGGGGAAGGTGTTGTGCCACCGGATTTTTTCCATCCCTTTTTCATGCGTTCATGTTTTTGTTTCTCTTCGCTTGATTCATTGAGAACATTGCATCATTCTAATTGGGGGGTGGGAGCCTACTAGTCATCTTGTTTTGTTTTGTTCTTTTTGTTTATATAAAAAAAAACACACAAAATTCAAAAAAAATTCATAAATAGTTCTATTCTATCAAATCTTGTTATGCTTTATTGAGTAATTTTCAGGTATTAGTTCATGATTGATCTACCTTGTAAACACTTGGAAGTCTTCGGTAAAGGTTTGATGTATCATATGGTTCGGTACTTTGGTTTGTATTTATCACATTTTCCTATATACTCCTCATGATTATTGTTACAATTGGAAGTGTTGAGGATGATCTTGAGGAACCATATCTATATTCATGTTAATGCGCTTATGATGTCGAGGATACTTTGAGTTGTGCATTGGACTAAGTTTGAGTTGATAATTAATTCACCTTAGATATTGTGATGCATTGCAAGTTTTGTCATCAAACCATTAGAAGAGAGAGTTTACATTGTTGTGCATTAGTGTGCTATATGATCTTTCTAGATTTCTCTCTTATGCATGCATGTCCTTATAAGATGGAGATTTTATACCTTGTGAGATTTAGAGCCTATTTATCGCCTTTTGAGAGTGATATGCATTTACTTAAGGTTAAGTTATTGATCTTCATTCATTGAATAGCTTCATTATGCTTGATTTTGGATTTACGTGTTGAGTATTAGTTGGAGTTATTGACATCTTATACACTCTTGAAATTTTGATTTGATGTGGTTTTTGGATTATAAAAGTAGAGGCCATTTCATTCCATTAAGCTATTCATGTTTATATTTCTTTCTCAATATTTGTATATACATGAGCTTAAAAATTTGTCAATGCTAAATTCCGAAGTTGGTGCATTGCTTATATATTTGTGAAGTTAAAAGTGTATTGAATTGAAAAGTAAGGAAAAGAAAAGAAATAGATGAAAAGGAGTTGAAAAAGAGAAGAGAAAAAAAAAATTTCAATTGAAAAAGAAGTGAAAAAAGATGGAAAAAGTTCAAAAATTATTCAAAAGCTAGAAGTTTGAAAGTGAATGTTCAATGATCATCATGTGTAATGCGCATGCATATGTTGAAATCTATTACCGCTTTCTATCTTCTTTAATGGCACTTCTTTTATTCACTATCCATATGGCCACAATATCCGAAATTACATGAATCTTTAATTCAATTGTGTAAAAATCATCAATGTCAATTCTCTAAGTGTGCTTAAACAATACTTTTTCTTTCATTAAGCTATGCCAAGATGATACACTTACAATTTATCCATTTTTTATTCGGAATTGCTTTACTTGTATGTCTAGTTTATTTACTCTTAAAATGAGCTTTCCATTGAGAGACCATGTGTGTTCATGTTCACAGTTGAGTGTATGCGTTGTGAGACTTGGGTCGAAGCATAAATGACATAATTGTATGAGTCATGAGACATTAGAGTGATATGCTATTGGTAGTAGACTTCAATGTATTCTATTTCTTCAATGTTTTATGCCTTTACCATACGATGACTCATGAACTAAGTGGATTGAGACTTGACTCGAATGAGGTTAATACATGTTTCATGTTCTTTGATATCATAATGACATTACATAGATTGATGTTTGTGGGTATTCATTACTGTAAGTCCTCACAAGACACCACTCGTCCACTAGGAGTAACCTAGAGGTTTAAAGGCTTGGTACATATGCTAAATGTACTCGTGACTCCCACGAAAGTGGAGATATGTTTTTGGTTTTAGTGTTTTGCTAGGGACGAGCAAAATGTTAGTTGGGGGGGTGATTGTGCTCTAAAAGTGCAATTTACATACCTTAATTAGTTATTTGTTAGTCTTAGAATAGGTTTAATTATGTTGTTTTAGTCCTAATTTGTAACTAAGTTAAGTTTATGTATGTTTTCAGGAATTTTGGCTCAAAAAGGAGAAAGTCGCGCTAAATTGGAAAAGGCATCTGAAGTGCGTCTGAAGTGAGTTCGAATGATGAATAGTGGCGTTCAAACGGTTAACAGGTGTTCGAAGTGCGTTCAAATGGTACGTCCAACGGTGTCGCGCCACAATTAGGTCCGAAGACCGTTTGATAGATTTAGAGAGCATAAAATCCATCCGAAAAGCATTAGAAGACCGTTCAAACGGTCAATTAGGCATTTGAAGTCCGTTCAAAGGCCATTCGAACGGTGCGTCGGGGTTTCCTATTATTTTTGCTGCCTATATAAGCTGGGATTGTTGTTATTTTTAGGGAGATTCTAGGGTTGACATTTTTCTAGGGTTTTAGGAGTAGTTTTAGGAGTAGATTAGAGTAGTTTATTTATAATTTTCATTCAGTTTTCAATTCCTATAATCAGATTACTCAGTCTTTCAATAAATTTATATACAACTTTGCATATCTATGATTATGATGAGTAACTAGATTTCATCTTGGGATCAATTGTAAGGATTAATTGAAGATCTTGGATGAACAAATGAGGTAAGATTTTGGGTTTCAAAGTTAAACTTTTAATTTTTCTTTCTTCTTCTTTTTTGTTTTAGAAACTTTTGAGAACTTGAACGTTTGATTATGTTCGGTAACATTTATATGTGAATCTATATTCAGTATATGCGTTGCACGAATCAATGGTACTCGTCCTTGATTCTAACAACCCGATTTATTCTAGAAGTTGAAGTTTTGAAGAACACTTGTTTTTATCGCTAAATCTTCCGAATCCGAGACTCGCGACGTAGTCGAAGGATTTGAGTTATTAAATTATCTCCTTTAGAATTCCAAGAGACGCAATTGGATGGATCGATTGATTCCAAGACTTTTTTTTTATTTCTTAGTTTAAATTAGATAACCAATCTTCTCTCAACCTAAAATTAGATTTTTGTTTATTGGAGCGTCTTTCCTAAGATTTTTGATCCACGGTAAGTTTTCCTATTTACGTAAACCATTTTCCCTGTAGGATTGACCTCGTACTTACGAGAAATTATTACTACATCGCGGCCGTGCACTTGCGGTTAAGTATCACCCTTTTAGGGAGCAATCATTACCCTCTGTTACTAGCTAAATCTTATAAGAGAGTATTGTAATTTAAACGAATCAAAGATAACTTTTTGTATTTAGGCCAAGGTCAAGGGAAATTGGTATAATTTGCCCTAATTCATAAATAAATAGTAATTTTGAAACTGACATGCTTGATTCAAGGATAACTTTCCATTGGTGTGATAGAAGAATTATGTGGTGTCTCCCAATCTCTCCTTTAAACCTGCAGAAATTTCATGTGATTAATCATATGTAAGAGAGAGAGAGAGAGAGAGAGAGAGAGAGATCTATTTCCATAATGTGACACTAATCAAAATGTAAAGGCTGTGCTCAAAAACTTTAATATTGCTTTTCAAACAAAAACTAATGGCCTCATCTTAAGAAATGAACAATTCCCTTCGTCTTTCACCATTGAAATGCTCTCTAGTGTTTTCAACTTCGTTATAGACATTAATGTTGTCCGTTTTACCCCATCATTAATTAAAGCCTTTTTTTTATTCTTTTTTAGATCTGTGCATTAGGCTTTGAAACATTATGAATTCACCCTCCAAATACAAAACTTATTAAAGTACGAGGGATCAAGGGATTTAACATCTTCAATTGAAGAAAAAAGCTGTGACAATTGAAACTCCGAGATCTTATAGTAGCTGTGGGATAAAAATTCCACATTCTCCAGATCAATGTCTACCCACTAAGAATGACAGTGCTGACTTGAGGTTGGAAAAGCCCAGCCTCTGCTAAAGTAAAGCCAACCTACATGAAAGCAAGCCTAGTGGATAAAGAACTCCAAATTAATAGAGGAAAGGACTCTTAAAGATGAGTACTATATACTCCTACACCGACCCAAGAGAGGTCTACTTCTAAAAGGAGAGAGAACATCATTCCTAGAAGGATTGGGACCTTCGAAGATTATAAATACACCATGCCACTAAAAAGCAAGAGACTCACAACTGAGAGCTAGAATAGATTTATTTCTTTCAATACATTTCGCCTAAGCTCAATAGGGCGCAAAGGCAATGGGGCAATTATGGGATAAAGATTTTGCATTCTCCAGATCAAGGATGACCCACTTCAAATGATAATGCCGACCTGAGGTTGGCAAATGCCAGCGTTTGTTAAAATATAGCCGACCTACATGAAAACAAGCCCAACAAATAAAGAACTCCAAATTGATAGAGGAAAAAGACTCTTAAAGATAAATACAATCTACTCTTACACCAACCCAAAAGAGGTCTACTACTAGAAGGAGAGAGAACACCATTCTTAGAAGGAGTGGGGCCTCCAAAAATTGTAAATACACTATGCCCCTAAGAAGCAAGAGACGCGCAACTGAGAGCTAGAATAGATTCTTTCTTTAAATACATTGGGGTTGAGTTTGTCTCACTGAATCATCATAGTGCCATCGACCCAAATAGAGTTGACACATTCTCACTGTCTTCTGCTCTTGTAGACTTTCTGGTATTCGTTTTGATGGTTCGCGGAGCAGATCAAGGCTTACAAAAAATCCTTTCTACAGTAGGCAAGAACAAAGCTTTCCACAGTGATTATACTCCAAAAGTGTAATCATTAGCCCCTAAATAGCTAATGTTAGTCTAAGTAGGGTATTATTTTTTCTAGTTTAGTTGTGTTTTGATCTTAATAACATTTTATGGTTGTTTTGTAAGTCCACACCTTAAAACGAACAAAATAGAGCTTTAAAGGGAAGTAAGGCCATTTGACCGTGTGCACGATGAACAGAGTCATGCGCATGTTTGCCAACTATGAGCACTGTGAATAATGTTGTGCGCACAAGTTTGGAAGTTCAGATGCCAAAAATGAGCTCTACAGAACTGTGTATAAGATACTAAGGCTCGAAATCACCATCCGATAATTGTTCGAAAATCGTCTGAATGACTATGTACACTGTGAACAGTAGTGTGCACACAATCGATGGCAGCTCTATTTTATTTTTGGCCTATAAATCAGTTTTGAGAGGAGAATTGGGGATCTAAGCTCTTACATTCTAGTTTTGTACAAATTTCTATTTTAGGAAAATAGCTTTAGCCTTTGTATTAGGTTAATTTTCATTGTAATTGCACTTTGATTTCATTGTAATTCCATTTTTAGTGCTCAATTCAAGACGTTTTCATTTTAATTTGGGTTTTCTACATTGAGCATGAGTAGCTAAGTCTTCAATTGGGTCTAATTGTGAAGACTACTCAAGGATTTCACGATTTCTATATAGGTATCTCATGAATTTATTACTTAATCTTCCTAGATCTTTAATTCGATACAATTGGTGGTTAGATATTATAGAACACTTAGATTATTGACTATGTTTGGTGATTCATCCCATGATTTAGCAATTATGGGGTGTAATAATCCAAATCGATGGTACTAGTCTAGGATTCTCTACTATCTATCAATTCTAACATCAATTATTATAGAAAACTTGTTCAACAAAAGCTAAACTTGATTGTGTTTTTGATCCATCCACCAATGACTGTGATCCACAAAATTGTCAGGACTTATCCATTCATATCCCCATCACTTAAGAATGTTGCTCCAAGTGACCAAGCAACTCTACATTTGAGGAGGAGATGATCAGAATCTTCCAATTCCTCCTTGCTAAATTCACAAAATAAACTTTCATCTTGGTATTTTCCTTTGCATAAAAAACTTCCTTGTTTTAATCCTTTTTTGGAAGAGTTAGTTATCAGAAGATCTAAACTTTATGGGGAGCCCAAGTTTTCTGACTATGCTTCAAAAGTGCAATTATAAGTCCTTAATTAGTACTTTGTTAGCAGTAGTTTATGATTATATATATATTTTTAGTTATGTTTTGATATTAATTAAGTTTATTATGCTTTATATAGGTTTTGAGCTTAAATGGAATACTTTCAAACTCAATTTAATCATAGGTTTCAAGAGGTTACTATCAAGGTATAAGTTGCTAAAACTATGGTACAAGTTGTTAAATTACGCAGAGCTGAAACTTTAGAAGCCCATATCTCTCAAACCAGAAAGGTTGTTAAGGCCCATAGTATGTCGATTTAATATAACTTTTTGAGATCTACAACTTTTGTGAGGTGACCCAGCCCAGCTGAGAACTCGGTGGGACCCGTCCGTATGCCTGACAACAGTATTTGTACATTAACTCACTTTTTAGTTGGAGAGAGAGATTAGGAAGTAGTAGAATGGATTTAGGAGTTTCAGGTTTTGAAGGAGGAGAAGAATTCTAGGTTTTTGGGAAGGAGGAATCATCCACCCTTAGAGGCTACAAATCTTTTCATCTTTCAAGGAAGAATATTTTAATCTTTAGTTTTCCTTCTAGTTCTTATTGTGAATTCAAGATTATATTTTTTTAATGCAGTATTTTCTTCCTTTAATTATTATTTCCTTTCTTATAGTCTTTATAATGTTTTTTAGTAACTAAATCCGTTATTGGTATGTGTTGAGAAAGTAACTAGGTTACAGATAAAGATTCAATATAGTTATTTATTTTCCAATATTTCAAGATCTTGGATCAAGATTCATTTTCTTGCTCATGAATATCATTGAAAACAATATTCTTGATCATATCTAGCATGTATGTATAGATTGATTTGCAAGCAGGGATACGTATACCTAGAATTTCTGATAAGTGTAACGATTATAATTGTTTACATATTCCTATTAAGAGTACTTTAGAAATCTATTGTTCTTGATTAAGCTTTAAATATACCTTGTAGACAGATTTATAAACTGGGACAGGTATAAATGGAACCCTGATATGTACACTAGTAAATAATCGAATATCAACTCCAAGAGGGTAATCGAATCTTGAGTTTCTTTAATCAAAACTATCTTGAAAACCTACATGTAGACCTATTACTAGATCAAACTCTGTCAAAACCTTTTTATATTATTTGAATGTATCTCTGAAATTAGTTTAATTTTTTTGTCTGATAATTTAAATCAACCATCTTCAATAATTAATTTTTATTTTCTTTTTGGAAGCTTACCTGCAATTTCAATTAATTCTGAATTCATTATTCTTTTGTTCTGATTGTAGACCTTGTCAGATTAAGTTTATTCTTGTGTTCCCTGTGGATCGACCTCGAACTTACCGAGATATTATTACTGCATCGCAACTACACACTAACGGATATAAATTGCACTATTGAGGAGCGATCAGTTTTTGGTGCTGTTGCCGGAGACTTACAAAGCAAATAAGCTAAGGTAAGAAAAACAAACAGAGTAAAAATAAAAATAGATAAGAATAAAAACAAAGCAGACGAACTCGAGAGGAAATGATTCCTGCAGAAACAGCTTCACCATCAAACTACAACCACAAGGAAATTCAATCGCTCAATTAGGCAATCTCGTTCCATCCTTACTATCTGTGAGCATATTTTCTTTATTTTACTAGTTTCTTTTAGATCAATTGTATTTTTTTTCTTTTCTAAAGGAGGTTTAGGATTTAATTGCAAATTGGTGGTTATTTTATTTGGAGATGCTGGTTCGGTTGGAAATTTAAATTGAATATTGTTTATTTCTACTTCACTGTTACGGTAGATTGGTGCATTTATGTGCATTACATTGCATGTCAGTTTAGTAGAGGAACAGTACACATAGACTTTTGAGAACAACCCCACCTGTTTACGCCACTTGATCTAGAGTTTTTTCCGATACTACACCAATACCTATAGACTTTGACGTGGCCCACTTGCTAGGTAATGATAAGAATAGGGATGGGGGTAATAACGTGCAACCCCCACAACCCCAAGTACCTGCACCACCATAAAGAACTATGAGAGATTATCTAAACCCACAAAGACAGACTCCAAACTCTTGCATTATATTATCTCCTGACCAAAATGCATTACATCTTAAGTCAAGTATCATGAGTTAATCACACAATTTCACGGGATGGATTATGAAAATCCATATACACATCTTAAAGCATTTGAATAGATCTGTAACATGTGTTTTGATAATACTTGCTTTGTTGAGACCATCTGTCTCAAATTGTTTCCATTCTCGTTAAAGGATAAGGCTAAAGTTTGGTTAAATTCTTTAAGGCCGAGGTCTATTCTATCATGGGATGTTCTTCAGGCCAAGTTTCTAAAAAGTTCTTTTCTGAGCATCGCACAGAGGTGATTCGTCACCAAATTTCACAGTTCACTCCTTTTGAAAATGAAACATTTTACCATAATTGAGAGAGATATAAAGAACTTTTGAATTCGTGTCTGCATCATGGATAAGACCCATGTAAGTTGGTTTGTACTTTCTTTTCTGCCTTGACTTCTAAACTCAAAAGGTTTGTGGAGACAATGTGCAATGGTTTTTTCTATGATAAATCTCCAGAAGAAACTTATGACTTTTTTGACTTTCTAGCAGATAATGTGAGAAATTGGGACACCACAAGGACTAAAATTCTGAGATTTGAAACAATCTAAGGACATGCATCATATACCCGTTAAGGCATTTAGAGGAGAATAATTCAAAGATAGCCACATTGACTAAGCAATTAAAGGCCTTAGAAATGAAAAAAATTACAACAGTTGAGAGTAAAACCCAAGTTAATTGTAGTGTGTGTGATAGTAATGAGCATAGGATAGATCTCTGTCCCACAATTCTAGCCTTTAAGGAAGTGTTGCATGGTCAAGTAAATGTCATTTCTCCTTATAGTAAACCAACACAAGCCCCACAAGGACAATGAAACCATATGCACCTATATATAACCCAGGGTGGAAGAACCATCCCAACTTCAGTTGGAGGAATGATGGTAGCTCAGTACCCGAACAATACCAACAACCGCAACAATTTAATGGCCCTCCTAATCAATACCAAGCACAAGGTCAATAATTTCCAACACCAACAACAAACGTGTATAGACCACCTCCTCTGAGAACTGTAGAAGATCCTTTAACCCAATTCATACAGGTACAACAAGCAACTAATGCTAGACTTGATAAATCCATAGAAGAGTTAAAGACTTTGTTTTCTCAATCACTGACCAAAGAGAAAGGTACATTCCCTGCACAATCATTACCGAACCCTAATAGGTAAGCTCAAAGTGTAGAGATAAATCCAAATCCACCAAATCATGAGTAAGTTCAAGTAGTAACCACCCTAAGGAATGGAAAAGCCATAGATAAAACTATTCCAAGTAAAGAGTCTACACCTAGGGAGGATGCTAGCGAGAGACTAGAAAAAAGATTAGAAAAGGATAGAGAAAATCCTAAAAAGGTAGTGGACGAGTTAGGAAAGAAGCCTAGAGAAGATGAATCTAGGGATAAATCAGCGGATATTGACATAGAGGATTTATCACGTGTTCCATTCCCTCATAGATTAGCCAAACTGAAGCAAGAATTAATAACTCAAAAATCTATGAGGTATTCAAGCAAGTGAAATCAATATTCCATTCTTAGATGCCATTAAGTAGATCCCTTCATATGCAAGGTTCTTAGAGGATTTGTGCACCATTAAGAGATGGCTCACTATAAAAGAAGCCTCTTTTCTAAACCAAAAAGCTAAAGAGATTCTACAAGTAAATCTTTCACCAAAATACAAGGACCCGGAGAGTCTAACCATTCCATGCATAATTGGATATCAAAGGGTTAATAATGCTTTGCTGGATCTAGGATCTAGTGTAAACCTACTATCTTATTTTGTTTACCAACAGTTAGGGCTAGGAGAGTTGAAGCCTACCAGAATCACCCTATAGTTAGTTGATCATTCAATTAAGATTTCTAGGGGCATGGTAGAAGATGTGCTTATCCAAGTGGATAAATTCTACTTTCCAGTTGATTTCATAGTGTTAGACACCATGGGAAACTCATGTGACCATTCTCCAATCTCTGTCATTCTAGGTCGTCCCTTCCTAGCAACATCTAATGCTATTATTCATTATAAGGGTGGGGAATTGAACTTATCTTTCAAAAATATGACTGTAGATATGAACATCTTCCACACGGGTAAGAAACAGGGAGAGTGTGAAGGCATCAGGGAGGTTAGCATGATAGACATTCTAGTACAAGAACATTTTAATAGAGAATTTTTGACAAATCCTCTTGAGACAGCCTTAATTCTGAATGAGCAAATAGAGTGTTTAGAAGAAACAGTGATGAATAAGGAAGCAGCAGAGTGTGTTCCTACTATGTTCGTGAGTCATTGGACCCAATGTGTTGAGCCATTAGGGCTCAGTGCTTATAAACCTGAACCATCAGAAGTGGAAGCTCCTATTCCAGAGCGAAAGCCATTGCCATCTACTCTTAAATATATATTTTTAGGCAATGGTGAATCTTACCCAGTAGTGATATCCTCTAGCCTCTCCGAAGGCCAAAAGGATCGATTGAAGAAAGTGCTTTTAAAGCACCGCAAAGCCATAGGGTGGTCAATTGCTGATTTACATGATATTAGCCCATTAGTTTGCACACACCACACATACTTAGAGGAAGAGGCTAAACCTGTTCGCCAAATGCAAAGGTGATTGAACCCTAATATGAAAGAAGTAGTTAGAGGAGAAGTGTTGAAACTTCTCAATGCAGTTATTATCTACCCAATAGCATACTCTAGGTGGGTGAGCCCTACTCAAGTGGTCCCTAAAAAGTTTGGAGTAACAGTGGTAAAAAATGATAAAAATGAATTAGTACCCACTAGGATCCAGACAAGATGGCACATGTGCATCAACTACAGACGTCTCAATGCCATCACCACCAAAGACCACTTTCCATTACCATTCCTTGATCAAGTCATAGAGCGGGTGTCGGGTAGAGCTTATTATTATTTTTTAGATGGGTAGTCAGGCTACAATCAAATTGAAATAGCCCCAGAGGATCAAGATAAAACCACATTTACTTATCCTTTCAAGATGTATGCCTAAAGAAGAATGCCTTTTGGCCTATGCAATGCACCGGCCACTTTCCAAAGATATATGATGTGCTTATTTAGTGACATGGTAGAAAGAATCTTGGAAGTCTTCATGAATGATTTTTCTGTCTATGAGAATACCTACGACCAATGCCTAGAAAATTTAAAAAAAGTTTTGCAAAGATATAAGGAGACCAATTTGGTCATTAATTGGGAGAAGTGTCATTTTATGTTGACACAAGGGATAGTGTTAGGACATATAATTTCAAATAAGGGGATAAATGTTGACAAAGGTAAGATTGACCTTATTCAGAATCTTCCACCCTCTACAAATGTTAAAGATGTCCATTCATTTTTAGGGCACGCCGAGTTTTATCAGCAATTCATTCCAGGTTTTAGTGCTATTTCTCGTCCAATGTGCCATTTATTATCCACGGATGTTCCATTTGAATGGACATCCCCTTGCCAATAAGCTTTTGATAAGCTAAAAGGGCTCTTGACCACTACACCCATCATGTAAGCCCCAGATTGGTCTTTACCATTCAAACTCGTGTGTGATGTGAGTGACTTCACTATAGAGGCGATGCTTGGTCAAAGAAAGGATAAGAAACCATATGCCATCTATTATGCTAGCAAAACTTTAAATGATGCGCTAATGAACTATACTACCACTGAGAAAGAGTTTCTCGCGGTGGTCTTTGTCATTGATAAGTTTAGATCCTACTTAGTCGGCTCACTTGTCATAGTTTATACTGCTCATGTCGCACTTAAATACTTGCTCACCAAGCTGGACGCTAAACCATAACTAATTCATTGGATTATACTTATTCAAGAGTTTCATATAGAAATTCGGAACAAAAAGGGAGTAGAAAACGTGGTAGTTGATCACTTGTCTCGCCTTTTTATAGGTGGCCAAAACCAAGACAAATCTCCCATTTCTAAACATTTTCTTGATGAACAACTTTTTTTAATCCAGTCTGTTACTTATACTAGTACCCCTTTGGTTTGCTGATATAGCTAATTACTTGGCTTCAGGTAAGATTCCATCTCAATGGTCATCCAATGATAGAACGAAATTATTTTTGAAATGTTAGAGTTTTCATATAGGATGACCCATACCTTTACAAGTATTGCTCTGATTAGGTGATTCATCTTTGTGTACCAGACAATGAATTTCAATCTATAATTAGTTTTTGCCACTCATATGCTTGCGGTGAGCATTTCTCCACCAAGAAAACCATTCCTAAAGTCCTCCAATGTGAACTCTATTGGCCCATGATATTTAGAGATGTCCATACAGTTTGTACTGCTTATGATAGATGTCAAATACTAGGTACTCTTACTAGACGAAATATGATGCCCTTGAATCCCATAACAGTCATAGAAATATTTGATTGTTGGGGCATCGACTTTATGGGGCCGTTTCCTAGTTCTTTTGGACATTTATACATTTTAGTGGGTATTGATTATGTATCGAAGTGGGTAGAGGCAGTAGCAGCCTGTATAAATAATCACCCAGTGGTGATTAAATTTCTCAAAGAAACATCTTCCTAAGATTTGGGATGTCGCGTGCTATCATAAGTGATGGTGGCACCCACTTCTATAATAGAACCGTCGGGGTCTTGATGCATAGATATGGAGTGCTACACAAAGTCAAAACGCCCTACCACCCACATAATAGTGGCCAAGTAGAACTCGCCAATAGGGAAATTAAGCATATCTTAGAAAAAAATAGTGAACCCCAACTGCAAGGATTAGTCCTTAAGGTTGGGGATATACTCTGGACGTATCGGACTGCATACAAAACACAGTTAGGCATGTCACCCTATAGGCTCGTTTATGAAAAAGCTTGTCATTTACCCGTTGAGGTTCAACACAAAGCCTACTGAGCCATTAGACAAATGAATGAAAACCCTGATGACGCGGGACACCATTGAAAACTTTAACTTTTAGAGTTTGACGAAATACGTAATGATGCGTATGAAAATGCCCAAATTTCTACAGAGAAAATGAAAGTTCTTCACGACTAACATATTCTTCGAAAATCTTTTGACGTTGGTCAAAAAGTCTTTCTGTACAACACTCGGTTACATTTATTTTTCAGGAAGTTGCGCAGTAAATGGTCGGGACCTTCTATAGTGAAGACAGTCCACGAGAATGGGGCCATCGAATTTAAACCCCCACGGATGACAATCAATTCACAGTAAATGGTCATCGTCTAAAACATTATGTCGAAAATTTTATGGCTGAAATAAAGACATTACGTCTCGAAGATCCACCTCCATTAGAGTAATATTCAAAGAGTAATTGTGTATATTAGTTTTGTTTTATTTTTAGAACCTCTAGGGTCTAGTATGCCTATCATTTAAGTTTGCATTTTTCGTCTTTCTTCTTTCTTCCATTGAGGACATTGTGCATACTATGTTTGGGGGGGGGGGGGGGGGGGGATCGATCGATCTTGTGATCAATTGCATAGTATAGTATTTTTCTTAAGAAAAAATGAAAAATTGGCCATCCGAACACCTCATAGGACCGTTTGAACACATCTTTACTCTTCAAATTTTTTTAGCAGTCAAGAAAATAGGCCATTGGCCATCCAGATGCCCCTCGGGGCCTGTCTGAACAACATTCCACACTTGGAAAATATTTTGAACTGGTTTGTTACATGGCTACTGGCTGTCCAGATGCCTCTCATGACTTAGAAAAATTTTTGGATTCGAGTTGCAAGGCTACTGGCCATCCGGATGCCCCATCCGAACGCCCTCCATGCCTTAGAAAATTTTTTAAGTCAGTTTAGATGAGCTCACTGGCCGTTTAGATGCCCCATCTGGGCGACTTCTGATCGTCTGGACGCCCCCATGGGACCGTCTAGACGCTTGCTCCCCGTCCAAATGCCATTTTTAAGTTGAACGGCACCGTTTTGGACCCCGTTCAGATGCCCTCCATGGGCCGTTTGGTTGCCCTTCTGAGTTTATAAAAAGATTGAATTTCTTCGTTTTGTCTCATTCGCACACCCAAAAATTTTTTATTTTAGAGAGAGAGGGAGCATTCGGACAAGGCAACGAAGTCCTACCAATTTGAGGAGTTGTGACCCTTCAACTTTCCGCCTTTTCATCTTTCAAGGTAACAAATGCAACCTTTCGCTTCCCTTTTCGAATAATTTCATTTCGATTTGAGTTTTTCTACGATTGAGATTTGTGCTATAATTGTGATTGTGTGGTGGTGTTTGTTGCGATTCATTTTGTGAAGTTGTATTAATAGCACCAAAAGGGAGTAAAAAATCTTCTAAAAAGTCTATAGCCATAGAACCCTTTGAACCCGACTACTCTTCGAACTATGACTCCAAAATTTTTACGAGTCACCAAGCCTATTTGGGCTTTAGGAAAACTTGAACGAAACATAGAAATATGAAATTTTAGGGGTGGCTTTGCCTTAGAAGTTGAGTTCGAAAGGCATGGATGGAATGACCTAGCCGCCTGTAGGGGGGAATATATCTTAATCCTTTGTGCTGAACTTATGACCAATATCTTAGTGGCCAACAAAACTAAGGGTTAAGAGAGGTTGGTTATTTGGGTAAGAGGGAGAGATATAGTGATTACCCCGGCCACTTTCTGCCACCATTATGGGCTTAGGTATGAGCCTAATGCCGAGTTTTGCCATGGGATTGGGACTTCGAGCCTCACTAAGATGGCACGGGAGATTTTAGTGGATGATCAGCCCTGGGTTGAGGGGAAGACACAGTGTGAGAAAAAGTTTTTGAAAATGAGGTACCTTCTATTATTCCTATTCTCATGCCATAGTCTGTTACCTTAAGCCCGCTATGCCCAAGTCAGCTTACCCCGAGCCTAGTTAATGTGGGCTATTGGAACCCAAAAGAACATAGACTTGCCTAGATATATGTTCCTCTAGCTATATCATGATGCCACCAACATAACCCAAGGGGATAGCATTCCATTCATGTGTATGCTTACTTCCCTTATCCTTGAGTTGGGAGTCAACCCACCTTCATTCGTTTCAAGAAAGTTTTCTATGGGTGCCATCAATATGACTTTCATTCACAAGTCAGAAGCACAGTATAGGAGCCACAAGAAGAAAAGGGCCGAGGAAGACGAAGAAGAGGGGAAAAGAGGAACATCGGTTGAGGGAAGTGGCCGTGCTGAGCAGCCTTCGTTAGACAAGGTGATAGAGATGTTGGAGTTGCAGACACTGACGCAACAACACCACACTCAGCTTTTGGAGGCCCACACTAACACTTTTGGGACTTTTTAGACAGAGGTCTATGGCAGGTTTGATAGGATTGACAAGGAGTAGAAGCGAGAGAGCCAGGCTATTGAAGAGTTGCAGAGAAAGATATCCCACTCAGTTTGGGATCCATTCATTGATATGTAGTGGATAGTAGTTGTTAGAGTTTAGATCATTCACATTTATAAACTATTGGTTTTTTATATTTTCTTTATGCTATGTTTGTGTTAAAGAGTTTAGATTGTGCGTCACGCTATGGCGGTCTAAAACTTTTTGATTAGAACTATTTGTGTTTTTTATTTGCATTAGTTTAATGGAGTACTGTTTATCTTAATTTATGTTATGTCATTCATTTTCTTTATTTTATTTTGTTTTATTTATTCTTGTGAGTTTATCTTAAGAACAAGACAAATAAAGCAACTTTGATAACCATGTCACTCAAAAGGAGTAAGAACAGATCACAAGAAAGAATCAAACAGTTTGCTAACTCTCGCGAGAGGAATATGCACATGAACTTGTTTCGGGGTTGGCAGGTGTTAATTAAACATCGAGTGCAACTCTCAAATTTTTTTGATAGATTTTTAAAATCTATATTCATACAGCAGGGTTGGCTTTGGATCTCAAAGAGAGAAGGTTCTGTAAATGTTGACCTGGTACTAGAATTTTATGTTTCTTCGAGCATGTCTGAGACACCCGAGAGCTCCATTTAATCCAAAGTAAGGGGGCACTCGATCACTATTGCGGCGGATGATGTTTGTCAACTTCTGACTTTGCCACGGGTCCCGAGGTCGGATTTTGCGTTGTTTGAAGGAAATTCACCTCCTATTAATGTGCTGTGTGCCAAATTATAGAAAATACTAACAGGGGGTCATCATTCCATCATACCCATGTCATATTTAAAAAGGGAGTACAAACTATTGAATTTGATCATTTTCTTAAATATTATACCTGAAGTGGATTTGGGTGTTTTAGTGGATCACTATAGGTGTTTTTGGCTTTATATTATTTGTAAGGGATATACTATTGATCTGCCTACTCTGATGCTAACTGTTATGGGGGAAGCACGCTATTCATCTAGCGGGTTACCCTATGGTTTGTTTATTACTCAGTTTTTGGAGCAGATTGGAGTGCTCACATTGCCCTCGGACATCATTGTGCATCCGGGTCATCCTTTATCCGGTTTGGATATCTTGAGTACTCGAGCACCTTAGAAAAGTGACCTACCCACTTTAGTTCCGTGACAGCAACAACTTGCCATGTCCAATCCATTTGTAACTGTTGAGTTCTTACAAAGGCAAATCTCCGAGTTGAAGGTGGAGGTGGACTCACTAAAGAGTCATGCTCCACTAGCATCGACCTCGGTGGCACCGGAGCATTGTTCTACCCATTTGTCCTAGAATTTTTGAAAAACTTGATTTAGTAGTTGTATAGTTAGTAGGTTTTTTTTTTTTTTTTTGAAGGATATTTTGTTTTCTTTTTCTTCTTTTGCTTTATTTCTGTTTTCTTTGAGTATTTTCTTTCTTTAAAAAAAAAAAAGAAAAACAAAAGAGGAAAAAAAACAAACAAACTTTGTTATACCTTGCTAACTCGTTACAGGTGTTGCCCACATTGATTCATATTCAGACACCAGAATTGAGTTAGTAAGAGTTGAGTAGCATATGATTCATCGGTCATGGTTGGTATTTTCAACACTTTTATTTATGCTTTTATCGCTTAGTATTATTAATGTTAGGGGTGTTGAAAACGTGTTTTTTTTAGAACCATATTTATGTTCATGTCGATACAATCTTTGAATTGAGAAGGATTGGAGTCATCCATTGGACTAAACTTGAGCTTAATTGTCAAGTTAACTTCTTATGATGATGCATTACAAGTTTTTTTCATGAAAGCATTACAAAAGAGAGATTACATCATTATGCACTGTCTTGTTATATGATATCTTGTGTTGATGATTTTGTGCATTTTTCATCCTTAAATAGTGAAGATTGTACCTTGGAAGCTTTAGAGCCAATTCATCTTCTCTTCAGAGTGAATTTACATTTACTCAAGGATATTTATTTCATTTTCTATTCTTTCAATAGTTTCATTATACTTGATTTTGATTCATAAGTTAGGTAATGATTAAGGTTATTAACATTTACACTCTCTTAAATTTCAAACTTAATAAACTTCGGATATGTTTTTAGGTCATTCTATTCTTTTTGGATCTATAATTTCTAGATTCTTTTTCTTGAATATTTTATATATCATCCTTGATAGAGCCAAATCATTGTTGAAATACTTTCTATAAAAGAGATGTAATTTTTGTGCTAGTGAAGAGCTTGAAAAGAAGGAGATGATGTATTTGGGATGTGATGAAAAAAGAGAAAAGAAAAAAAGAGGGAAAAAAAGGGAGAAGGAATACAAAAGAAAAACAATGAAAAAAAGAAGAAGCATTATCATATGAATTAGGAGGTGAAAGTGTGGCTTTAGTGATTATTAGATGCCTTGAGCACAAACGTTTTAAGTAGTTGATTCTTTCTCTCTCCATACATTTTTCTTCTTCATACAAAAAACCTTAATTGATCCGAAGGTATATATGAGTTGAAAATTCTTTTGAGGATAAGTTATCATTGTTAATTTCTTGATTATCACTTTGACTATGAATATTCTTTCATGAAGCTATGTCAAGTCCTATACACTTACGTTTTTGTGATTTTTGTTATGGGATTGCTCTTATTGCCAGACTTGTACAATTACTCTTATGATGAGCTTTCCATTGAGAGATCCATGTATTCATCTTTTTGTGAGTGTATGCCTTGTGAGGGTTTGAATCAAAGCATGAAGGATGTTAGTGCATGATATTGATACACTTGAGTTATATTGCATTGTTAGTGCAATGTAATGTGTATCTTTCTTGTAATTTTCATGTCTTAACCTTGCATGACTAAATATAGAGGTTAAATTGAGAATTACCTTGAGTAAGTTCTCATATGCCTTAATTGTTCTCTCCATCATTCATTGTTTGAAATGAATAGATGTTTGTAGGTATCATCACTACAATCCCTTACGAGACATCACTCGTCTATTAGGGGCAATCTAGAGGTTTAAAGGCTTGATGCATAGGCTAAATACATTCATGACTTCTACGAAAGTGAAGATTATATTTTTGGTTTTAGTATTTTGCTAAGGACTAAAAAAAATCTAGTTGGGCGGTGTGATTGTGCTTCAAAAGTGCAATCATAAGTCATTAATTAGTACTTTGTTAGCATTAGTTTATAATTATATATGTCTTTTTAGTTATGTTTTGATATTAGTTAAGTTTATTATGCTTTATGTAGGTTTTGAGCTTAAATGGAATGATTTCGAACGCAATTTAATCATAGGTTTCAAGAGATTGCTGTCAAGGTATAAGCTGCTAAAGCTGTGATACAAGTTATTGAAGAACGCAAAGCCAGAACTTTGAAAGCCCATATCTCTCAAACCAAAAAGGCTAATGTTGATTTAATATAACTTTTCGAGATCTACAATTTTCGTAAAGTGACCCAGCCTATCTGAGCACTCAATGGGACCCATCCGTATGCTTAACAATGGGATTTGTGGATTAACTCACTTTTTAGTTGGAGAGAGAGATTAGGAAGTAGTAGAATAGACTTAGGAGTTTTAGGTTTTGAAGGAGGAGAAAAATTAGGTTTTTGGGAAAGTGGAATCATCCACCATTGGAGGCTACGAATCTTTTCATCTTTCAAGGAAGAATCTTTTAATCTTTAATTTTCACCTTTAGTTTTCCTTCTAGTTCTTATTGTGAATTCAAGATTATATTTCTTTAATGCAATATTTTCTTTCTTTAATTATTATTTCCTTTTTTGCAGTCTTTATAATGTTTTTTAGTAGCTAAATCCGTTCTTGGTATCAGTTGAGAAAGTAACTAGGTTACAGGTAGAGATTCAAGATAGTTATTTATTTTTCAAGATTTCAAGATCTTAGATCAAGATTCATTTTCTTACCTATGAATATCTTTGAAAACAATATTCTTGATAATATCTAGCATGTATATATAGACTGATTTGCAAGCAGGGATACGTGTACTTAGAATTTCTGATAAGAATATTGATTATAATTATTTACATATTTCTATTAAGAGTACTTTAGAAATTTACTGTTCTTGATTAAGTTTCAAACATACCTTGTAGACAGGTTTATAAATTGGGACATGTATGAATGGGACCCTAGTATGAACACTAGTAAATAATTGAATATCAACTCTAAAAGGGTAATCGAATATTGAGTTTCTTTAATCAAAACTATCTTGGGAACCTACCTGTAGGCCTATTACTGGATCAAACCATGCCAAGACCTTTTTATATTATTTGAATATATCTCTAAAATTAGTTTAATTTTCTTGTCTGATAATTTAGATCAACCATCTTCAATAATTAATTTTTATTTTCTTTTTAGAAGCTTGCCTGCAATTTCAATTAATTCTGAGCTCATTATTCTTTTGTTTTGATTGTAGACCTTGCTAGATTAAGTTTATTCTTGTGCTCCCTGTGGATCGACCTCAGACTTACCGAGATATTATTACTGCATTGCAACCGCACATTGACGGATATAAATTGCATTATTCAGAAGCAATCATTTTTCATATCAGCTTCATCATAGGTTGCTCATGAAAGTTCTCCTCTTTAGATACTTGACAAAAATATTTGACTGAGAATAACTCCTCTTTACTAGCTTTCCAGATAATTGAATCCTTATCATTCTCATTTAAGGCCATATTGTTCACTAGTAACTTGAGTTCCTCTACCCTGATTCATCCTTTATTTATGAAAACATTGTCTTTTTTTTTTTTGTTTTGAAAGTAAGAATAATTTGGGAAAGCTCTCTTTCAACAATGGACCTTCAGTTTTTTATGAATAAAAAGCGTTCCTATTTTAATTTTACTTTATTTATTTATTTTGGTACATAAAAATTTGGGCAGAGGCAAGGTGAACGTGGGATGCCTCTCACCGCATGGTTATGGAGAGTTGAACTGGAGATATACATCATGGCCACCCAAAACCCTACCATTGAACCCACCATGCAGTGGTTATTTTACTTTATTTTTTCTTCTAATAAGAACTAGGTACATGAGTGATACATTTAACATTGGAATAAGCAAACAGTGAATCGAAGATATACATTAGGTGCTTCAAATTATGGGTTACCCTAGGAATTTCGACAGGAATCGACACAGTGCTGGACCTGGGGGAACCATAAACTCCATTCTGAAGTACAACCCGTAGTAGCCAACCAATTAGACGAAGATGACCGAAAGAGACCTCGTACAATAGGGAACCCTCTATGGCCAAACAATCGCCCTTGCAGGAACTCGAACGCCAGAGTTTCAAAAAGCGAACTTAGAAAACACAACTAAGAGATCCTTAGCCTAAGAATGGAGATAAGGACAATCAAGGATGAGGTTACCGGTCAAGGAAATCGAAGAGAAGGTTGTATCCGGTATCAGTGTAAAAACAAAGATCGGTACAAGCACTGCTCAAGTCACAAGAAGAAGAGGACGGATTCTAGGAGCCCATGGGTCCCTTTTGCGGGCATCCTAAAAGTCACACCTCGAGCACCGGCCAACATTAGCAACAAGGTTGATTGCATGACTGAGGAGATTGGGAAGACCTTATGAGATGGTTGAATAACCAACTGGAAGGAAGGATCGCACATCCCAAGGGAAAAACGGCCTGGGATGTGGTGCAAAAAGCTATAGAGCAGATAACTTCTTTCCCGTTCACAGATAAGATAGACAAGCACTGACCTCCCTAGAAATTTATGCCACCAAAGTTCACCCCCTACGATGGGAAGTTAGATCTCATCAGTCCCATCAAGCACGACGAGTCCTTAATGTGCTGAGTTATCGCATCAAGTCTAGGGGAATTGACCCTTCATTAGTTTGACAAGTTGCCCTCGGAGACGGTTGGTAACTGGAAATAGTTGCCAAGCTCTTCATTGTAAGATTTATAGCTAACAACAAGCAACCAAAGGAAGCAGACTACCTGCTAATAATACAGAAGAAAGAAAATGAAGGATTGAGGCAGTATGCGAAGTGTTACTGGGAGGCCTACAATGAGATTAAAGGGTGCAACGAGCAACTCACAGTTGCACAGTTTAAGATTGGCCTGCCCAGGGAGCACCACCTAAGACAATTCCTGACAAAGCGACTAGCGCTCGCCGTGCTCGACCTTATAGAGAGAATTGAGCAGTACTCTTGAGTCAAAGAAGATTTGTTGTCGCCTGACCAAGGGAACAGCAACAGCGAATCAGCAGCATAGAAGGAACTAAGGGAGGCCAAGAAGCCCCAACTAGAAGAGGTCAATAGTAAGGGCAATAAGGCTTTTGAGAGCATAAACACGGTATTCAATTAGCCAATCTACAAGATATTGCCCTAAATAAATGGCAAGCCCTACTTCAAATGGGCACCAAGGATGGGAAGGGACCCTAACACGAGGGATCAGAAGAAATTATGCTCCTATCACAGAGAGAAGGGCCATATGACAAAAATTAGCAGGCATTTCAAGGATCACCTAGAAGATCTAATAAAGGTAGGGCACCTTGGCCAACACATTAACCACACAAAGACTAAGGAGATCCCCCAAATAGAAGCATAAAGCTTGGTCCGGCCCAAGTTGGGCAAGTTGGCCAATAAATGCCAGAGCAAGAAAAGCTAAGAAGAGAACTTGGTCTTACCCACGTATGGTAGGTCAGCTTATAAAAACTAAGTATTGAACTTACTTCTGCCTAAGTTTGGCAAGTTAGGCCAAAGAACGCCAAAATTAAAGGATTGCCATTATCAGCACAGTATAGCCCTTGTCACCCAAGCCCAATAGGGCACAAAGGCTGGGGGCGATTAAGGGATAAAGATTATGCATTCCTCATATCAGGGTCAACCCATTAAGAATGGTAATGTCGACTTGAGGTTGGCAAAGCCCAACATCTGTTAAAGTACAGCCGACCTGCATGAAAACAAGTCCAAAGGATAAAGAACTCCAAATTGATAGAGGAAATGACTCTTAAAGATAAGTACAATCTACTCCAACACCGACCCAAAAGAGGTCTACTCCTAGAAGGAAAGAGAACATCATTCTTAGAAGGAGCGGGGCCTGCAAAGATTATAAATACACCATGCCACTAAAAAGCAAGGGATGCACAACTGAGAGCTAAAATAGATTTCTTTCTTTAAACACATTGAAGTTGAGTTTTTCTCACTAAATCATTGAAGTGCCATCGACCTAAAGAGGGTCGACGCATTCTCACTGTCTTCTACTCTTGTAGGCTTTTTAGAGTTCATCTTGGTGGTTCGCAGAATGGATCAAGGCTTACGAAAATTCCCTTCTATAGTAGCCAAGAACAAAGCTTTCCATAGTGATTACACTCCAAAAGCCTAATCATTAGCTATTGTTAGTCTAAGTAGGTTAGTATCTCTTATAGTTTAGTTGTGTTTTAAACTTAATAACATTTTATGGATATTTTGTAAGTCCAGGGCTTAAAAGGAACAAAATAGAGCTTCAGAGGGCAGCAAGGTCATTTGACCGTGCGCACGTTTTCCAACTGTGCACACAGGTTTGCAGGTTTAGAGGCCAAAAATGAGCTCTATAGAACCGTGTGCAAGATACTAAGGCTCAAAATCACTATCCGATAACCGTTCAAAGATCCTCTGATTGACTGTGTGCACGGTGAACAGTAGCGTGTGCACGGTCGATGGCAGTTTTGTTTTATTTTTAGCCTATAAATCAGTTTTGAGAGGAGAATTAGGGATCTAAGCTCTTACATTACAATTTTGTACAAATTTCTATTTTAGGAAAGTAACTTTAGCTTTGTATTAGATTAATTTTCATTGTAATTGCACTTTGATTTAATTGTAATTCCAATTCTACTGCTTAATTCAAGATGTTTTCATTTTAATTTGGGTTTTCTACATTGAGTATGAGTAGCTAAGTCTTCAATTGGGTCTAATTGTGAAGACTACTCAAGGATTCCAAAGTTTTTATGGAGGTATCTCATGAATTTATTGCTTAATATTCCTAGATCCTTAATTCGATGCAATTTATGGTTAGATATTATAGAACACTTAGATTATTGACTATGTTTGGTGATTTCATCCCATGATTTAGCAATTGTGGGGTGTAATTATCCAAATCGATGGTACTAATCTAGGATTCTCTACTGTCTACCAATTCTAACATCAATTGTCGTAGAAAACTTGTTCAACAAAAGCTAAACTTGATTGTGTTTCTGATCCATCCACCATTGACTGTGATGCACAATATTGTCAGGACTTACCCATTCATATCCCCGCCATTTGAGAATGTTGCTCCAAACTGAACAAGCAACTCTACATTTGAGGAGGGGATGATCAGAATCTTCCAATTCTTCCTTGCTGAATTCACAAAATAAGCTTTCATCTTGGTGTAGTATTTTTCCTTTGCATATAAAACATCCTTGTTTTAATCCTTTTTTGGAAAAGTTAGCCGACAGAAGATCTAAACTTTATGGGGAGCCCAGGTTTTCCATATCAGTTTCATCACAACATGCTCTTGAAAGTTCTCTACTTTAGATACTTGAATGAAAGATTTGACTGAGAATAACCCCTCTTTACTAGCTTTCCAGATAATTGAATCCTTACCATTCTCATTTAAGGCCATATTGTTCACTAGTAACTTGAGTTCCTCTAGGCTGTTTTCCTCTCAGTTGAGCAATCCCCTTCTAAAACTTAGATTCCATGACCCTGATTCATCCTTTATTTCTGAAAGCATTGTCCTTTTTTGTTCTGGAAGTAAGAATAATCTAGGGAAGCTCTCTTTCAACAATGGACCTTCAGTTTTTTATGAAAAAAAAAGCATTCCTCTTTTTATTTTACTTTATTTATTTATTTTTGGTGCACAAAAATTTAGACAGAAGTGTGGGCTACGCACAGAGCAAAGGCAGGGCACATGTAGGCTGCCTCCCACTGCATAACTATGGAGAGTTGAACCTGAGATGTAGGTCTAGGCCACCTGAAACTCTACCATTGAACCTACCATGTGGTGGTTATTTTACTATATTTTTTCTTCTAATAAGAACCAGGTACATGAATGATACATTTAAAATTGGAATAAGCAAACGGTGAATCGAAGATATACATTAGTTTTTCCCTTTCTTTCTACATCCCTAATATCTTTAGAGTTGTAACCTTTAAAAAAAAAATCTAACAAGCATTAACAGAAACGGTTATATAAACATGATTTTTGTACCTTTGCAATCCAGCATGAATATGTACGTTTCACTATCTAGAATGATGCCGCAATTGTATTTTTGTAATTATAATCTTCCCATATATGAACTTTTGAATTCTGGTAGTTTTGAAAATGAAGATATAATGATTTCTAGTTCAATAGTGACAAGTATTATTAAGTTATAGTTTAGAGGATCGAAGTGTAATTAACTCTTAATTTTTTGCTCCTATGTTAAAATGTTAGATTACGTTGACTTATTTTCAAAAGTTGAAGAAGTTAAATAGAAGAAATCAAAATTGAAGGATAATATTGAAATGTTGAACAATTAAAATTTGGGTGGCAAAATGATTACTTGAAAATAAAATATTGTTGTTGAATTCTAGAAATCGATTCTATAGACGAAAAGTTTAAATCTTTTATCAAATTTATTCTCTTGGTCACTTGCTTGATGCCTTTTTTTTCAAACAGAGTAGTGCTGTGCAAACATAAAAGTTGAACATAAATATTATATAAAATGATGTAGGGTATTGTGGTCCCTCTTATTTGAAAGCATAAAACCCATCTCTTTATATATATATATACTAGAAGGGTGGCCCACTACGTGGGTGAGATTCTTTTACGTAAGTGTGGAAGAAAAATAGAAAATGAGTAGTGAGTGGTTACAAAATCTTAATTAATATTTTACTATTTTATCCTTTTAAGTCAGATAATATGTGCATACCATTAGTAATTTGTTAAACTTTTTAGGATAATTTGAGAATCTAAAATAGCGTGACAGAGCCTGACCAAAGCTTCATGGTTGGCTTTTTATAATAATAAAGATATATATACTATGGGTCATTATTGCAAACATGTCACTGCCACATGATATTAAAAAGAGATTTTATATAAAAATTTTAGTGATTTATAATTTGCATAATGTTATACAAACATAATTTTTGTATACATAATGTATCTGGTTGTAATTTATTTATTTCAAATCAGAACACCCATTATTTTAACTTATAATTTCAAAAATATTATTAACACATCATTTTAGTATAATTTTCTACATAAGAACTCTATACGAATAGAATTTTTCTTAGCATTTTCCGTCCAAATAATTGCATCTAAAAGGGCTCTCTCATATCAAACCACTCTTCAAAATTCATCATGCCAATTTAGTAGGGCGCAATTTCAAACTTCAACAACTCTCTTACGTTTGGAAAACTCAAAATTTGAAACGATGAAATGCCGGCCTTCTAAACAAGAAAGAACCCCGGAACAAAAAAAAAAAAAAATCTCGTGTCACTTCCTCTACTCTCCGTCTTCCGATCTTTGACAGTTTCTATATATAAAATACTTCAAAACAAAATTCAAATTTCTAAAGACTTGGTTGATTGATTCAAGAAATGGACAGTTTCTATATATAAAATACTTCAAAACAAAATTCAAATTTCTAAAGACTTGGTTGATTGATTCAAGAAATGGTGTCATCTGGCGACACATGAAAACTGATGTGTTTGTCCATAATTCTGTCAATTAAGACATGAAATCAGCTTCATATGTAACTATGGGCCGGTTGATTGCAAGGCCACTCGAGACAATTTAAGTTTTAAAGCAACAAATTTAAATGAAGCTTTTTAAAAATTTTGATTTGTTATAAAATTATATATATTAAAATTTTTCGATTAAACCACTATATTTTTTTTTAAATTAACTATTATGTTGATTTTGGGCATCCTTTTTACCAATAGGCCTTTTTTTCCTTTGGACCATGTGCTTTTTTATCAAAAAATATTTAGAAACTATATAGAACCTTAAATATAGCATGTAAGATTCTGAAAATTTTGGGCCTTCAAAAATCTTTTATACAATTTAGTTCTGGGTTTTTCATTTTTTAAGTTAACTAGCATAATTGATTTTGGACTTTCTTTTCATAGGACCTTGTTTCTCATCTTGACTGGGACTTTTTTAAAAAAAAAAAAAAAAACTAATTATAGAACCTTTATAGGCCTTAATTATAGCGTGTACAATTTAATTATTTCTTTAACTGGTATTTTTTTCCCTGACTTTAGTTGTGTAGTTAATTTTGGGTTATCTTTTTCTACTTAGATCAGGACCTTTTTTAAAAAAATATGTAGAAATATATAAGACTTTTACTATAGTATATTAAGTTTTTAAAATTTTGAGCCCTCAAAAAATTGGGTGTCTAAGGCGAGAGCTTTATGGTTGCCAAAAGGCAACCTGAGCGACTTGTGAAGTGGATAGAAGTTCTATAATCAAGATTTGAGCAGGAGGATTTTCTTCAACTCATTGGATCTGTAAGAGATATAGAAGGATGGCTTCGACAAAGCATGCTGAGTCCTAACTGGTTGAGACTCTGGCTGTGAACGAAAAATTCTTAGTGCTCTTGTGGTATTAACTAATGCTATTTGTAGAACTAGAGAAGGTTGTTAATGCTCGCCTAGGGGTTAAGCCGGCCCTAGATGATTGTACCACAAGGGGAAAAAAGTGTAGAGTTGACTGGAATTTGTGAAGGAAAAAAACTAATTAATAGCCAAACGGCCTCGCTAAGTTCATTCCTCTAAGAAAATGGTAGTCTTGTGTTCCTTAATTTCAACTTTGAAAAACATTAAGCTAATTCAAAGTTGCGTCCATTGATTCCGAGATGGGGAAAAAAGGGTAGAGTTGACTGGAATTTGTGAAGGAAAAAAACTAATTAATAGCCATACGGCCTCGCTAAGTTCATTCCTCTAAGATAATGGAAGTCTTGTGTTCCTTAATTTCAACTTTGAAAAACATTAAGCTAATTCAAAGTTGCGTCCATTGATTCCGAGATGTGTTCAAAATGTAAAACACAAGGTGAGAAAGAGAGAGAGTGAGGTATGTTATGATGATACAGAAGTAAACCAGAGTATGATTGAAGCAACCAAAGCAGAGAAAAACGTGGTAACTTTACCACCACACAAAATTCTTCATGCCTATCAGTGAAGAATGTATTTCAACTCAACTTTGAATATTCCTTAAGCATGATATATTAAAAATATTTATTTCAAATCCATTATAGAGGTGATTCTAGTAGCAGAAATTTACTCTATTTAGTAGCATTTGTAAATTACATCTCCAAGTCTTGATTTCAAATCTATATATCCAAATGCGGCAGAGTTTATATTTCAAATATATTAGACTTCCAACCTGTTTGGAACTTGGGAGAGGAAAGGAAAGGAAAGAAGCAGAGAAAAGTACATGGAAAAAAAAAACAATCACTCTCGCTTTCTTTCTCTTCTTTCCTTCTACTTTGTTGTTATTTTCGTTGCAATACCTAATAGGGAATACTGGACAATACTTTCTCTTTTTTCTCTTTTCTTTCCTTTCCTTGCCCCTCATTTCCCTTTCCCAAGTTCCAAATAGGCTCTTAGGATCTCATGATGTAGATTGATATTGGGCTAAACTAACTAGGCAATGGCACAAGTGCCCCACCCCATTACCAAAATTCCAAAAGCATTTGGGTCTAGAGACGAAACCAGGATTTTTGTTGAGGGGCTAAGATAACAATTCTAAAATTTTGAAAGTTCAAGGTAAATTTCTTTTATTTTTGTTGAATTTTGGAAGGTTAAAAGTAAACTTTTCAAATTTTTTTGGGAGTTAAGGTCAAAATTATTCAATTTAGGTCAAAAAAAATTTAAAAAATTTCAAGGAGGCCTAGATACACTTTCTTACCAAAAATACTAAAACTCTATGAGGCTATGAAATTTCATCAAAATAGGAGGGGCCACGGCCTCCTATTGTCTAAGGATGGTTGCGTCCCTGCTTGGGTCTCTTACTTGGTTTCATAAATTTTTGTTTTCATCTATATTTAACATTGTAAGACTGGTTATGCTTCATATGTTTCAATTTTAAATTTATCAGAGAAAAGAGAAAATAAAAAGGAGTGAAAATGGAATGATGTAAAAAGATACTAAATTTATTATCTCTCTCTCTCTCGCCCAGGTATGTTATTCCCACCATCCCTAAAGTTAAAATCATCATTTGAGTACTGAAATATTGGTAATGGTTAGCAGGTGGGAAGACTCTTGGATCAGGTTACCTCATAGGCGGATTTGGTCTCCAGTAATAGACTTTTGACTTTTGAAAATTATGAGAGACTGTTGGAAATATCTTGTCTGAACCCTGAATAGACTTTTTGGTGTACAAAAATGACATAGGCTGTCTGATTCTGTCTGCTCTTGTGGTGTTAGAAGAATAGTATTTTTTTATTAAAAAATTTTGATTTCGTATAGGTTAAGGAGTGTTTTAAATTTGGAGCGGTGCCATTAAAATAATTTTTTGCTAAAACACATGCAATATATAGGAGGAATATCACAAGAATGGGGTGTCATGGCACCCGTCACTCATTGAGTGGTTCCACCCCCGCTTTCAACTTATTGGGTCTGTTCGAGATATAGAAGAATGACTTTGACAAAACAAGCTGAGTCCCAACTGGTTGAGAATCTGGCTGCTAATGAAGAATTCTTACTGCTCTTGAGGTGTTAACTGATGCTGTCTGTAGCACAAGAGAATGATACTGATGCTCGCCTAGGGGTTAAGCAGGCCTTAGATCATCGAACCACAAGGGGAAAAAAGGGCAGAGTTGGCTGGAATTTGTGGGGAAAAAAAACACGAGAGAGAGAGAGAAGAAAAGAAACTAATTAATAGCTGAACGGCCTCGCAGAGTTAATTCCTCTGAGAAGCGATTGAAGTCTTGTGTTCCTTAATTTCAACTTTGAAAAAGATTTAACTGATTCAAAGTTGCGCCCACTTACTTCCAGCTCTGTTCAAAATGTAAACACAATATTAGAAAGAGAGAAAGCAGGTTTGTTATGATGATAATTGTTACAGAAGTAAACGAGAGTATGATTGAATTAACTAAAGCAGAGAAAAATATGATGACTTTACCTACCACTCAAAATTCTTCTTACCTATCAGCGAAGATATATTTGAAAAAAAATATTGCCTTGTTCACCACCCCACCCACAAGCATGAACGCATATACATCAATTATTACCCGCCATATCATTAAAAGAATACCTAAGGGTAGATTTGTATTTATAGATTTGAATCAACGTATTTGGATTGATTTATTGAAGGAATAAGATTTCAATTCATATTTGATGACTTACACTTTAGTAGTCAACAAATAGATGTAAGGATTTCAATGTCTTATTATGCGTGTATTTCAAATGATTAGATGAAAATAGATATTTCAAATCCATTACAACAATGATTTTAGTGGCAGAAACATTTCAAGTTTCCTCTTTAGGGTCTTTAACTGAACTCCAATAACTAACCCTTTTATGCATTTGTAAATTAGATCTCCAAATCTCTTGATTTCAAATCTATATATCCAAACACGGCGTATGAGTTTATTTTTCACATATATTAGACTTACAGCATGTTTTGAAATTGGGGGAGGAAAGGGAAGAAAAGAGGAAAAAAAACAATCACTCTCTCTTTCTCTCTTTTTTTCTCTTCTTTCTTTTTACCTTCCTATTATTTTTTATACAATACCAAACAAGAAATGGACAATACTTTTCTTGTTTTTCTCTTTTCCTTTCATTCTCTTCCCTCCCCCTTCCCAAGTTTCATACAGATGATGTAGATTGACATTGGGCCAAACTGACTATGGCACAAGTGCCGCGCCCCAATACCAAAATGCCACAAGCGCTTGGCTCTGTTACTAGGTCTTATAAATTTTTGTTTTCATTGCAAGACTATTTGTGTTATGTTGAATATTTTGGATTTGTCAGAGAAAATAGAAAATGGAAAAGATTGAAAAATGAAATAATGTAAAAAGAAACCTGAATTTGTTCTCTCTCTCTCTCTGGAGTACAGACCTGTAATTCCCACTGTCCCTAAAGTCAAAATCATCATTTGAGTGCTGAAATATAGGTATGTTTGGCAGATGAGAAGACTCTTGGATCTGTTTAGCTCATAGGCATATTTGTTCTCCAGTAATTGACTTTTGACTTCATTAGCTTTTGAAAATGAGGAGAGACTGTTGGAAATATCTTGTCCGAATAGACTTTTTGGTCTACAAAAATGACCGCGTCACAGCCATTTTGAGTCAATTCCTGCAACTTTCTCTTCTTTTTCTAAAGCATTAAAGCTTTTTGTTCTTATAGTTTATCTAGTTTATCTTTTCTCGAATCTGTTTTCCACGAGAACAGATTTTGAAATTCTTCTTAAACATGAAAAAGAGAGAATATTCAGTAATGATTTCATTTTTGCAAAATGCAATCAAATTACAATATTTTTAAGTTTCATTATATTTCAGAGAGGATTCATTATTAACCTGATATACACCTAATTTTTAGGATTAGTGGGAGCGAATCTTGTTTTAAAAAAAGCAATGTTGTAACGCGACTTTGAAACTGTTCATCTTCTTCTTTCTGCATTAACAAAATCGTCATTTGAGTGATGAAATATTGGTAATGGCTAGCAGATGCGAAGACCATTGGATCAAGTTAAGAAATTGTTTTCCTTCCAATCAGCTTATTGGCATATTTGCTCTCCACTGACTTTTGGTTTTATAGTGCACACTGCACTTAGAACCAAAATTTGAAGCGAATTCCATAGAGGAATAGACTTCAACAGTTATGGAAGTATTGGAATTAAATCCTGGAGATGTGAAAGCCTCCAGTTACACCCACTGGGCCACTCCTATATATATATATACATATATTTACATATCAGTTGCAATTGGAAAGACTATAGTTTGTGATTCTTCCTGATTTCAAGAATCTTTCAAAGCGTGGAAACGTGGTCTTGACACTGCAAATTAACGTGGTCTTGATGGTGGAAATTTCCGTCTTATCTCTCTTATATTTTAATAGCAGTAAACAAGTGAGTCTGCTCTCTCTCTCTCTTTCAAACTTTAAAATGTGTTTGAATTGTTCTTTAAAAATTATAAATCATAAATTCAAACAAATTTTAAAAAGTCACTTATTTAAATGACTTTTTTAAAATTAAATTAGTTCTAAAAAGTCATTTTTTTTACAAGAGCTAAACACAATTTGAAAAAGCCTTAAACTACTAAAAAGTCACCATCCACACACCCTTAAATCCACCGAAAGTAGTGTCAGTGATGGTAAGGGTCTGTTTGGAAGTACTGCCAGTTTTTGTTTTTTGTTGTCTGTTTTTGTTTTTTGTTTTTGTTTTTCGTTTTTTATGGTCTAATGATGACATTTATAGGTTATCATTCAGCTAAAAGTACTATATCAATGTTTTAGAATTAGAAAACACATTTATTTTACGGCCATTTATACGTTTTTTATGTTTTTATTTTTGAAAAAACAAAAAACAAAAACCAAACACACCCTAAGTGAGTGGAATTAGTCATGACGTTCAAATCCTTCTAAGATGGAAAAAAAAAATTGCTATTCTTTCAAAAAGAATTATAAAATTCAATCAGAATGATATGATAGTAGCATTTTTATACTAAAAAAAATACTATGATGAGTGTTTTATATTTAAGTAAATGATTTTCATTCAATCACATCATTATAATGATAAATTTTGTATAATATTTTTGTATATACAACAGTAGTCAAAAAAAAAAATATTGCGGTAGTTTATGGCCCCGTCAACTGTTATGTACCGTTCTCGAAACGCATTTCATTAATTATAGAAAGTGCATTTTGGAAATGCTGAAACCCAAAAAAAAAAAAAAAAGAAAAGAACATCCAATTTTTGTAGAATGTTTCACTTTTCGTTATTCAGGATCATGCGTTCTCTAAAAATGGACAATGATCCAATCTTTAGACAAATCCAGAAAGCTATCTCATATTAATTGTTAACCCACATCATTCAAAATATGAAGGACTTAAGATAAAAGTGGCATGAAATCACAACTATAAAGATCCATTCTAGTTTGCGGGTTTCAACTTATCTTCTTCATTGTTCCTTAAAATTATGATCATAGATCACGTCATTACAACTTGATGGACTGATTGTCTATTGTCCTAAAGGTTAAAAAGTTCAAAGTGCATCATCAAAATCCACGTATTCATTCATGCTCAAAACTAAAATATATGGCAGAAAAAGAATTAGAGATATTAATTGTTTCACTTCAGAATTCGAGAATGAATTCTCTCCACCTTGGAGAAGGAGAATGATACACAAGAAAACCAGAACATCTGAACCCATAATTGTGTGAAACTCGATGGTCTAATTGAAAACACAATGGAGATCATGGTTCATGAATCTTGCCATATTTTAAAAAAATTACATCATTTATGGCGTCGATAAGTGATTTTTCTGTTTTCGAAAAGGTTTAATTTAGCAATAAATAAAATTTTCCGTAGATGTCCGAATTTGAATCCGTCAATTCTATCTTATTCCTATAGGACCATATATTTTTCGTTTCCACAGTTTATTCGAGTTTTTTTTTTTTTTTTTTGTAGTTTTCTTAACTTCGGATGAATTAGTATCCTAACAGGTTTAGGGTTTTGAGGCTTTATATATTGATGTAATAGCAACGCCAGAAATCACTTTTGATCACTAATAAAATTTGATCGGGTATTTTCCTCAACTCTTGTTGCCCTTAGTTTCGTTAGTTAAGAACAAACATGTCAATCATTGCCTATGTTCCTTTCTATTTTTAAATAGAAAATCAACAGATCTGTAGAAGACGAGTATTCTGTGCTTTTTCATCACTGCTTTGTGATTCCCGATTTCAAGAATCTTTCAAGAGTGGAAACGTGATCTGGATGGTGGAATTTTCCGTCTTATCTGCCGCATATTTTAATTGCAGCAAGCGAGTCTGTTCTCTCTCATATTTTAAAATTAAACCCTAGTCTCAGTCTAAATCTACCAAAAGTAGTGCTGTTTATGGAAAGTGAGTAGAATTCGTCATGACGTTCACATCCTTTTAAGAAGAATATATATATAGCAGCAGTTTATGGCACTTCCACTTTTATTTACCGTTCTCAAAACGCATTTCATTAATTATCGAAAATGCATTTTCATGGGTTTGTGCTGAATGTGGTGGACCTGATTTGATGACTGCAGAAGAGAAGATGGTCCTCCATGATTGGCAGAGTTAAGCTACCCTTCATCATTCCCCTGCCACAGGAATAAAATTGACTCAATAAAAAAACTAAACCACCTATCTTCTTCCTCTGCTTTGCAAAATACTTTCCACCTATGTCTGCAGATCTCCTTGTTATGTTGTTGCGTATACAAAAGAAGTTCAGGTTGTATTTTAAGTGATTGTTCTAGGTATGCGGGTATGTGGGTATGCAATATATGTATACTAGAAGGAAGATGCTGGGAAAACAAAGTGTTCTAAGTAATATGGATTTATACTCTTAAGATGGACCTAGAGAGAGTGAATAGGTCTCTACTCATTTTTTAAACTTATATTAGCAAAGATTAATGTAAAGCAACCCATAAACTGAAATCAAACACATGCAACTATCAACACACAAGAGACACACAAGATTTTTAGCGTGAAAACCCTTGCGGAAGAAAACCACCAACTAAGCACTATTTTAAAAACAAAGTACAAGAATGCCTTACAACCCTTTCACACCATTGAATCTACAACTAGGATTGAAACTTGCAACTCGAAGACCATCCGAATCCACGAACTCGTTCTAGTACTTGGTTCCCTACCGAGTCCATGATGAAGCTCTCAACTCTAGCAGCTTGAATCACCACAAGCTACTCTCTTCTCTTCAATAAGGGTGATAGAGATATAAAGAAAATCTCTCTCAAGGCATTTAAGCACTCTTCTTCAGGTTGAGGGAAGCTAACAAACACCACTTGAATCTCTTATATAGAATAGAAGAAACTATGGCCAAGAGTCTCCCTTAGAACATTCAAGCACTTGTTGGTCGAAGGACGGAAGTAGAAGACTCAAGAGGGCTCTCTCTCTTTTTCTTAGTTGGAATCACTTTCAAGTAGGACTATTATGTAGAGAGAGATATTAGCTGTGTAGAAGAAGCTTTTAGCTCTATTCCCTTGATAGATGAAGAATCTCCTTAAGGAAGAAGTTCACCTCTCTCTTCTCTATCCCAACGTAATAAGTAATCCCTCTCCAAATTAATCCATGTCTTAAGAGATTGTCTTTCTCTTGTTATGTGTGCCAAAGAGCTGCTTGGAGTGTAAGATAAGAGAGGAAAAAGTCTCTCACAAACGTCAAAGAAGGCTACCAACCTTTTTCTAGCTTTCCAGTGCAAGGCTTGTGGTCTGTAAAACAGATCTAGGCAGTCTGACCAAGCGCAACTAATGGCGAGCTTCTATGGCTAGAGTCCTTTGTGCTTGATGGAGTGCACCGGTAGGCTGACTGGACGCACCGAGGCACCACTCCAAGTGGTGTCACCTCCTCTAGCTTTGCCTATAACTATAGTGCACCCCCAGCATATTCTAGGTCCAAAAAATCGCAACAAAGCTCTATCAAATTCTTTGCAGTTCTTGAAAATCCCAAAAATCCTAATTCTCTCAAGAGTGAGCCCCCCTTGCCGCCTACACTCAAACCCTAGCATTCACACACCATTGAAGGCCAACTACAGCCCCTTCAAATCTCTTGAAGATATCTCAAGACCAAGTCAAAGTCACTATTGATGGTTAAAGAAGAAGTGAAGACAAGGTAGGGTTTCTTTAAATTTATGCTTTTCCCCTATCTCTATTCTCCCTCCCAGTCCACTTGGACTATTATCTATTTTAATCCCCATTTTCTTCCCCTCTTTCTTGCATGCTTGAAACAAGAGGGCATTAGATCCATGCCTAGGGAAAGTCTTGGAGAGGTCACCGGTTGGGGACCTTCCTATAGTCTATCTTGTGATGGTGTGGTCTCGAGCCCTCTTGATTATGTGATGAAACCTCAAACCTTATATATTGACGACCCTTTGCATTGTTATAATTGTCATGTTCATGCATTCTTTGTAACATTCTTATTTTCAAATTCACAATCTTAAGGTGATTCCAACCTTTTCGTGGTTAGGGTTTCCTCAAGAGAGGTGGCATATTCACTGTGACCATCAAGGTCCATATTATGGTTTCAAAACCCTAATTTATTTTTCAAAATAACCTCTGTAAAGCGATTCTAGCCTTTTCATGGTTAGAGTTACTTTAGAAAAGTAGTATATTCAATGAGACTCTTGAAGTCCATATTAAGGTTTCAAAAAACGCCTCTTTCAAAATCCCTTCTTTTTAAACCTCCTTAAATTTCATGTTCAAAGGTCTTTCCAAAAATCGGTCCAAGAGTTGTTTTCTTGAAGCCCTAAAAGTTCATGCATGGGGAAACCCTAGCTTTGTCCCTCAACCTCCATTCTTGCATCCTTGCATTCATTGCATTAAAATGGTTTTCAAAGTCATTGTTGCATTATGCTTTCAAAAAGTGCATAACCCTCTTGAGTTGCTTTTTAAAAGCATCACATAAAATCATAGATTTCTCAAATCCTTACATTTTGGAAACAAAAACCAAATCTTTTCATTTTGGAAACAAAATCAAATATTATATTTTGGAAACAAAGTCAAATCTTTCTATTTCTGAAAACAAATCAAATTTTCTATTTTTGGAAACAAATCAAATCTTTTCATTTTGGAAATCAAATCAAATCTTCCATTTTTTGGAACAAAATTAAATCTTTCATTTTTTAATTTCAAATCATATATTTCCTTTCTTTACATAAAATCATAGATTTTCAAATTTCTTTCTCAAGTGCATGCACAAAACCACCTTCCTAAACCACCCTCCAAAACCTAGATGGTCCAATCCTAGGTCAACCTAACGATATTTGGTCAACCCTAGGTCAAACTAACCTAAGGTATCCTTCACCTTAGCTTACCCAGCCAAGGTTAGGTGGCTTCAAGATTTTAACTTCGGGACCCCTTTTTTTTAAAACTGCAACTAAAACCCAAAAAATGTTTTAAAAAACTCTTTCAAGCTTATCTAAATCCAAAAATGGCTAGACACTTACCATTTTCAAAAATAATTTCAAAAATTCACAACCCTAAGGTGATCCTAACATTTTCATGGTTATAGTTTCCTTAGAAAAGTGACACATCAAATAAAACCTACATGGTTCATTTTAGGGTTCTTAAACTCTAAACATTTTTCAAAACCTCTTTCCCAAAACTATTTTCAAACATCACATTCTTGAAATAAGGGAAGTTTCTAGCTCTTTTTTCTAAAAAAGTTTTTCAAAACTCATAGCTTTGAAGGAGTTTAGTTCTCACGTAGCTAACCTCTCAAAGGCAATGAAACATTAGCATGTCTTTCATAAAGTACATAAAAACTGTTTCAAAAAAACTTTTTCAAGATAAGTTCACAAGAGCTTTTTCATGTCCAAATCTCACTTTCAAATTCCATTTCAAAAGCACCTCCAAACACCTTCGAGTTCTATTTCAAAACACTTTAACATCCAATTTCAAATCAAAACTTTCTCAAGTTGTTTCCAAGTTTCGAGTCAAAACTCTCAGGTTCTCTTTTTCAAAACAAGACCCCAATGAGTCTTCAAAACTTTCCAAAGGCCCCAATGTGCCTACTTCCAATTAGACCCCGAGTTGAAACTATGACTGACCTGATTCTCACCTAACGAGATACGTAGACAACCTTCATAGGTGCGGTCACAACCCCTTTTCAAACTCAAATGCCCCTTTTCAAAATCCAACCCCAAGTTTCTTTCAAACTCTTTTTTAAATTGCATCTTGCATCATTCATTTCAAAAGTGATGGAAAATCCTTTTTTGAAATCTTTTTCAAGTGGATATAAACTGGACAATTAGGAATTGAATATTCAAATGAGAGAACATAGGGTGTAGGTACCGCAAGGGTGGGGTAGGGTGATGATCTTAGGATATCTTCCCTACACGTAACCAACTCCCAGACCATAAATTTCTATTTCAAAGACCAAAATCAGAGTCACATTTTCAAAGGTTGCCAAATAATCTTATTTTCCAAAACACCTCGTAAGAGGACATTTTCAAACCATTTCTAAAAAATCTAAGTTTGATCTTAAGATTACACTTAGTTTTAGGTGACCTAACACATCTTTAATCATGTTAGGTGGCGACTTTAAACATTTTTCAAAAAAGACATTAATCAAATCAATTTCAAGTTTGAACCCATTGCACTCGTCCACTTAGGAGGGTGAGTTCTAACAGAGAGAGTATTGAGTTTCATTCAAGTCAAGACCTAGACACAGGGCAAAAACCGGGGCGCGACACTCCTTAACTTTGAGAGCATCAACATATTTACTCTCTTTTATGGCTGTAACTTTAGGTTGAAACCGATCTAGAACATATATCAAAATTTTTCTAACAATTTTTAATCTGAAATCATTTCACCGAGATTAAAACTAGAATTGACTATGTCCCTCAATTTAACATAAAATTCATCAAATGTTTCATTATTTTTCATTTGGAAATTTTCAAAATTTGTGGTCAACCTTTGAAGTTTGACACTTTAACAGCATTAGTACCTTCATGAGTGATCTCTAAAATATCCCTTGCTTCTTTAGCAATTTCACACTTTGAGATTCAACGAAATTCTTCAATTTTAACAATGTTAAAGATAGCATTCATAGCTTTACTATTCCAGCCACACTCTTCCAATTCAGTTTTGTCCCATTCAAAAACAGGTTTAGGAAAAACTACATTTTCAAAAAATTTGGTTCGAGAAGTCCATCCTTGTACAACACTTAGCCAAACTCTTTTATCAAGAGACTTAAAAAATGCACGCATCTTAGCTTTCCAATAAGAATAATTAAAACCATCAAATAGTGGAGGTCTAACCGTAAAACTACCCTCTTTAGGCAAATCCATGTTACTAACAGCACTTTTAGGACCTCACTAAAGCAAAATAGTCTTGAAAATGATTTTAAGAGTGTCCCGCTCTAATACCAATTGAGAAAACAAAGTGTTCTAACTAATATGAATTTATACCCTTAAAATGGACCTAGAGGGGGTGAATAGGTCTCTACTCATTTTTTAAACTTGTGTTAGCAAAGATTAATGTAAAGCAACCCATAAAATGAAATCAAACACATCCAACCATCAACACACAAGATTTTTAGTGTGGAAACCCTTGCAAGAGAAAACCACAGGACCTAGTGCAGCTCCAACCAAGCATTATATGAGGAACAAAGTACAAGAATGCCTTACAACCCTTTCATATTGTTGAATCCACAACTAGGATTGAAACTCGTAACTCGTACACCATTAAAATCCACGAACTTATTCCAGGACTTGGTTTTCCACCGAGTTCACGATGAAGCTCTCAACTTTAGTAGCCTGAATCACCACAAGCTACTCTCTTTGCTTCAATAAGGTTGATAGAGATATGAAGAAAATTCGTCAAGGCATTTAAGCACTCTTCTTCAGGTTGAGGGAAGCTAACAAACACCACTTTAATCTCTTGTATAGAATAGAAGAAACTATGGTGGAGAATCTCCCTTAGAACATTCAAGCACTTGTTGGCCGAAGGAGGGCAGTAGAAGACTCAAGAGGGCTCTCTCTCTTTTTCTTAGATGGAATCACTTTCAAGTAGGACTATTATGTAGATAGAGAGACATCGACTGTGTAGAAGAAGCTTTCAGCTCTATTTCCTTGATAGATGAAGAATCTCCTTAAGGAAGAAGTTCACCTCTCTCTTCTCTATCCCAACATAAGAAGTAATCCCTCTCCAAATTTATCCAAGTCTTAAGAAATTGTCTTTCTCTTGTTTTGTGTGCCAAGGAGTTGCTTGGAGTGTGAGAGAAGAAAGGAAAAAGTCTTTCACAAGCATCAAAGAAGACTGCCAGCAGACAATCTACAGATAAGGAAACCAAAGTCGTAAAAAATCTGCATGTTTACAACCTTCTACAGGTTCCTTATCTGCCAATCAGTCTCTCAACGGCTGCTTAATTAGGAACCTAAAGTTGCTAAAAATCTGCAGATAAGGAAACCAGCAAGCAAGGAAGAAAATTTAGTTTCCTTTTCATTCGACAAGCCCTTCTAGGGTTCCTAATTAAGCATTCGCACAAGGAAGAGTTCTTAGAAACTCCCATATTGAAAAGTTGCGATTTTTGCAAGGAGTTTAACTAGATTAGAAATCAATAAGCCCTAGAATGTCTCCATTATAAATATGAGACTATAGGAGGCCAAAGCTTAAGTCAAAGAAGCCAAATACCTCTGATAGACTGATTGAAGAAATTCTATTCTATTCAGAGGGTTTCCAGGAGAGCAGAGCTGTATTCAAAAGTGTTCAAAAGGTTTTCATATACCTAGAAGAGGCTCTTAACTAGATTCTTAGCAAAATCAACATTCATCCTTTGGTGGTTGATGTTTTGAAGGAGTTCAAGACGGTGGAGAATTTGAGTTCAGTTCTTGGAGGATTCCAGAGGTGTCGTGGAGCTCGACATTTAGTCAAGCATTGAAAAATCGTATCAAGGGATAAATACTTGATCGTGGGATTTGATCAATACAAGAAGAGCACACCCGCAAGCGAGTGGATTCAGCACCAAAGGATTGGGAGTATCTAGAGTTAGATAGTAAGTTGACTATTTTATATTCGTTCTTAATAGTGCTTGATTGGCTGGATTAAATCTTGTGGTTTTTTTCTAGTTGGGTTTCCATGCAAAAATATCGTGTGACTTGTCTTGCGTGTGCTTAATTTATTTTTGCTTATGCAGGACATATGATTCTGAATGATTGATCATATATTGCTTAATCACATAGCTGACTAATCACCGTCTTAAATAAAACCATATTCGGATAAGGAATTTTTTTAAAGCAAGATGTAATTATTTTAACAAGATTCTGATGACGAATGTTTTTCAATGTTTCACATTCTGCAATAAAAATTTTATTCGTTCCACGTTCGTGAAGGTTGAGTACCTTCACAATGATAATTTGTACGCCACAGTTGAGAATCCCTTTAAAAACAAAACCATATCTTCGCTCGCCAATTAAATTGGCTGAAGAGAACCTAATGATTGCTTGAAGAAATTCTCCATGAGAGAGTTGTAAATGTTGGTTTCCAAAGACAAGGCTGAAGGGACTTCTTGTCTGGGTTTTCTGATACGATACAAAATAGTTGAAAAGCACACTATAATAAACAAAATAATGACAGTAATTACTAGAGCTATTACTTTACGACTGAAAGGTCATTTCTTTTCTTTCAAAACTCTTGTTGACAAGCTGACAATTTCAATACTTCAATTCCCCCACACAACATGTAACAAACACCAATGTAACAGTTTCCTTTTAAGAATGCGAACTCAGACGCACTACATTGCCCAAGCGATAAACTATTACTTCATGCTCGTTGTCAATTTAGTTTGCAAGTGTGAACGCCAATATTTACATTGACCATGCAAAATCCTTGGCATTGGTGGCTCCACCTGTTTTTAAAAACATTAGCAAATGATGGACTTGCTTTTAGGTCTTGCTAATTGCCTCCACCTGCTTTTTATAAAAAAAAAAAAAGAAGGAAAATGACTTGACTCGCTTTCTCCCCCATCAAATGATAGACTTGCTTTTAGGTCTTGGTAATTGGCTCCACCTGCTTTTATAAACTAAAGAAAATGACTTTTGACTCTGGTTTTCCCCTATCGATCTATTATTGCCTTTGAAGATTCAAAGGTTAAGTGAAAGGTGTGTGAATTACTTCTTGGTCTTGGCATTGGCTCCACCTATTATTCTGGAAAGCTAAATAAAGAAAATTAATTGACTCGCATTGGCATTTGCTCCAGCAGTATATTAGACTTGTCACTGTATCGAACTAATGATGGAGTAATGGTATATAAATAAAAAAAATTATACAGAATTTATTATCAGAATAATGTGGCTGAATAAGAATTATTCATTTAAAAACAAAACATCCATCATGGTAGCTCTTAATTATAAAAATACCACAATCAGAATATTATTGTCAGACTTCCTATATAATTTTCTTGAAAGAATAGGATTTTCGTTAACGCTTCGTTTGGAACCTAAATTTTTTGTAGAAAAAGTAAAAAAAAAAAATGTGAGGGAAAAGATAACAAAATGAAAGAGTATTTTTTATTCTCTTTTCTCTCACATTTTTTTTTTCTTTTACATTTTTTCTCTGAAAATTCGAGTTCCAAACGAAATGTAAGGGTATTCTTTTTTTCTCTTGGATAGGGAAAGAAAAGGCTAAATGAAAGGTGTGTGAACGTGAACTATTTTGGTTTATATAGGATTGTAATTTCAAAGGATTAGTGGCATGAATCAGAAGTAAACATAGATTCCATTCAAGTGCTTGTAAGTATCTAAAATTGTTAAAGTTGACCTGAATATCTCTTACCGCAATACCAAATATATATTTATATACATATATATATCAAATAATGTTGCCAACCTTTTATTCCGTCCCACCAAAAAAAAATATTGTTGCCAACCTGGTTCAACTACCCAGTCGTCCTAAGTTACCCAAAGGACAGCTCCTTTCCTTATGACAGGCCTCTGTTTCAAACCGAAGTAGTTCGCGGTGTTTTATGACGGCCTTCAATTGTTTGAAGGCTGTTTGGCGCACTTTTCGAAGTCTGAAAAATCAAAACAGAGCAAAACTGAACCGACTATACATTTTAAGTCGCAGCCTTAGAAAGATAAGTTGAACATGTTGACGATAGGCCAAACGGGCTTAAACTTGGACGAGCTCAAGGATCTGCTTAAGCCTTGTTTTAAGCAAATCTTGTGTTTGAATTGGTTCAGAGATTAACACGCAAACATGAAAATGGAAACTCATATCAGAAAATAATAATTGATTAAAACACAAAATAGCACATCTTTTATTAAGATTTTGCATAAAAGCTGTGGTATTCATTTTGGCTTGTAATCAAAGGATCACAAGCAATAGCGAGAGTAATTACTAGAGCCAAAAACTATAGTTTGCTTACTGATACATTTAGCACACCCAAAATCAAGTAACCAAATTGTAGTGGTAGCAGTCCTGTTAGGCAATTTTCCTCTAAGCAGAGCGCAATGAGGGAAGAAATACCAAAGATCTGTTGAGGACTAGCTCCAGTGAGGTGATTGTGATCAAGATCAAGTTCCAATAGAAGACCGAATTATTCAAAGAAACAGGTATACTTCCCTCTATCATATCAAGATTGAGAACACCAAGCGAAGTAAGGTTTCCAATAGAGGACGAAATTTCTCCAGGGATGTTATTTGCTTAATGGAACAGCTCTTCTAAATTGACGAGTTTTCCGATAGAGTCGGGAATACTACCTATGACTCTGTGAGCATGTTGTCATTTAAAACGAGTGTAAGCAAATTTACAAGGTGCACGATCCCACGAGGTCTGCTTCCAGAAATATAGTTGGAGTCTAGACCGAATCCAGTGAGCTCGGACAGATTTGCAATGTAAGGGGGCAACAACAAACCTTTAAAATGATTATCACCCAAATGCACAAATTGTGGATTGGAACAGTTGGATAAAGAAATGAGAAAGCTCATCAACTCATTGTCCTTACTACCTTCTAGTTTATTAGTGGTACAAACTAACTCTCGAAGCTCATGAAGGGTTCCCAAATTCATGGGTAGGGGCCAACTCAAAGAATTATCAACAATATTAATTATTACAAGTCCAGAAGCATTGGCTATTGAGGAGGGAATAAGCGCATAGATAAACGTAAAACTCTTGTAATTTTGGAACGGTAAAGCCCAAATCTGGGGAAGGGTTCCGTGCAAATAGTTGCTAGGTACTTCAAAGACATTAATGGATGAGATATTGTAAAGCAAAGTAGGAATCATACCAGACAAATTGTCTAAAGTCAGCGAAAGAAACTCCAACTTAAAAGCTGAACAAGCTCGTAGGGAATGCTTCCTGGTAGTATTTTTAATTTTGGCATATTCAATGTACAAAAGCATTTTGCTTGTAATTAAGTTTTAAGAAGCGATACCAGAGTCCATAACATATTAATTTCATATCATTTTTTGAGATCTTCGCACTTCTATTCACCAGGTGTTTGAATGGTCACTTGAGGTGTTCGCATAGTTAGGGCATTCGAACCCTTGGCTACAGGGTTCGGACACACAGACCAAATTTGTAGAGATTCGAGCCAGAACTCCATACCGTCATGGAAAACCTTTCCTACTATGGAGGATCTAACAGTTTCATAATTGAGATATTGACATCAAAGCGATTATTCTAGCTATTCAGAGAATTTAATTATGCTTCCAAGAGATTGGAGTGTTCTTCCCTTTCATCAACAACAAACTTCATACATATCATATTTGATGGATTCCAACAGTTGGCATTGATGGCACGGGAGAACAGTGAATCCGGGGTCTAGCGAGCAAGGTTGGAAGTTAACTCTTGTAACTGTTCAAGCTCTATGGTGTTGAGTACGATAGGCTATGTGTGGTCTCGTAGTTTTCAACTAGTTTCGGATTTTCATGCAAAAATACTATGTGCCCTGTACTTTTACTTGCGTAAATTTTGTCCCTTCTTCTTCCAGTTACTTGGGAATCTAAAGAATGGTTTGACTTTGAATGCCGAAACCCCTCACTTTGAAGATATCTCGGTAACAAAAACTATAAGGGGCTGTGTTGACATTTCAATAGGAGCCCTACTTCCCTCTTCAAGAAAAAGAAAGCATAAACATTCTCGGCATGGAAGCGTAAGCTTGCAGTTCCCTCCTTCCCTTGTGTTGTTGATCTCAAAGCCTTCGAAGTATCTTTTTGATAGGTGCCTCTATTTGTATGGGAATTGGCTGCCGATAGATATCGGGTTGGTTGCGAAGGGGTGATTAGCAGAGAAAAGAATCATTCAAAGATAGATTCTATTATTTGGTCAGGACGAATGAGTGGCTGTGAAGCATGCTTTGGATGAGATTGACCCCTCCCCAAGCAGGGGGGCTAAGTGCAGTTCTTTGAATCAAAGATTGAATGAAATCAATCCTTTTTTAGATATCAAAATCAAAATCAAATAGCATGTGCTTGCTTGGGGTTCTCCTTTGACATATTTCACTCTAACACCAAGCTTAGGGTTGGCAGAGTAGTACAACCGGTGAGACCGGGGTCGATTTTACATAAGGAGTTTATAATTAGATTTAAGGGGAAATTAAATCCTAAGGATAACAACTTCACAAAGAATTTAAAAGAAATGAAAAGAGAACGCAAATCATTTGATTTTGGAGATGTTGAATTAGCTAAACTAAGGCCATAACAAGACAATTAAACTAAAAAAGATAAGTTCTTGGATCCAATTGATCCAATCATCCAATTTACCCAAGGGTCCAATAATGTTCTATAACTCAAATTAAAAACCTCAATCCAGAGTATTGATTCGGAAGATTTAACAATTAAAAAGCATGAAATCAATGATAATCAACTTAGAATTGTAAATGATGGAATTCTTGTGTTCATACCATCGATCTAATAAACCCCTATGACTCAGCCTCCAAATGTGTGCTCGAGATATCCAAAGTATAGGATGGTAGAGTAGTATAACTCAAAAGTACGAGATAGATCCACAGGGAGCAGATTACACAGAACCACAACCACTAAAACACTTCTCTCAATTACTCACAAAAATCCTACGACTTCCTTCTAAAAGGAAAAGAAAACAAATCCAATCATTTTGAGAATGTGTATTTATCTAAACTAATTCAAACTCAAGAGTAATTAACTTGGAAAATATGTAATTTTAAACTATTAGAAAAAAGGTCCCAGGATCAACTGCTCCAATCAATTGCATCTTTTGAAATTTTGAAGAAGATAATTCGATAACTCAAATCCTTTAACTACGTCGTGAGTCTCGAATTCACAAGATTTAGCTGGAAAAACAAGTGTTCTTCAAAACTTCAACTTCTAGAATAAATTAGGTTATTTGAATTAAGGACGAGCACCATCTATTCGTGCAGCGCATATACTGAATATAGATTCACGCATAAATGTTACTAAACATAATCAAACGTCCAGGTTTTCAAAAGTTCTAAAACGAAGAAGAGGAAGAAAGAAAAACTAGAAGATTTAACTTTAAAACCAATAACATACCTCCTTCATTCATCCAAAATATTCAATTGATCTTCACTTTTGATCCCAAGATGAAAAGGTTTAGCTACTCATCTTCATAGTATAAACATAATTTGCATAAAAATAAACTGAATATATTGATTGCAAACCTGAAAATCTGATTGCAAGAATCATGAAGAACTATGAAAACTCTACTAGAAACAAGAATAATATTTGTACCTACTGCTACTGCTTCTCCTAAAACAAAGTAAAAATACAAACCCTAAAATCAACAACAACCGCAGCTTTTATAGGCCTCCAAAAATCTATATATTCGCACAACTGTTCGAACGCCCGTGATACCATTCGAACGCACTGGACAACCGTTCGAACAGTGCATTGAACGCACTTTGGATGAAAAATCTGCTCTCTGTATATTTTGAATGCACTTCAAACCTGAATCTGGCGTAAACCTGTTTGACGTATCGTTCTAATGCAACTGCCTACCGCTCAAACTCCTTGAAGACCGTTCAAACGCCATTCGAATACCTAATCCATTTCAAAGCGAATTTGTTATTTTAAGCTAGGATTCCTAAAAACAAACATAAAACTAAGTTAGTAATGAACTAGGATTAAAAATAACATAATTAAATATATTATAAGGCTAATAACTAACTAATTAAGGCATGTAGATTGCACTTTTAGAGTACAATCACACCCCCCAACTAAACTTTTGTTAGTCCCTAGCAAAACACTAAAACTAAAAACATATCTCCACTTTCGTGGGAGTCACAAGTGCATTTAACATTTACACCAAGTCTTTAAACCCCTAGATTACCCCTAGTGGATGAATGGTATCTCGTGAGGGCTTACAGTGATGAATACCCACAAATATCTATCCATGTAATGTCAATATGATAGTACAGAAACATGAAGCACGTATTAACCTCCTTCAAGTCAAATATCAATCCACCTAAATCATGAACCATTGCAAGGTAAAGGAATAAAGCCATTAAAGAAAGGAAATCACATTGAAGTGTACTACCAACAGTATGTAACTCTAATGTCTCAAACTTACACAATTATGTCTGTTATGCTTCAATCCAAACCTCACCAGGCATACCCTCAAATTTGAACATGAACACTCAGGGTCTCTTAATGGGAAGCTCAATATAAGAGTAAATGTACAAGACAAGCAAAAGAGCAACTCCAATTAGCAAAAACCGATAAGTTATAGGTGTATCGACTTAGCATAGCTTCATGGAAGAACATTTACTGTTTAAGCACAATTAGAGAATTGACATTGATGACTTATACACAATTGAATTAAAGATTCAAGTAATTTCAGATATTGCGGCCATATAGACGGTGAATGAAAGAAGAGCCATGTAACAGGATAGAAAACGGTAATAGATTTCAACATATGCGTGCGCATTACACATGATGATCAATGAATATTGACTCCCGATCTTCCAACCTCTGAATAACTTTCGAACTTTTTCCATCTTCCTTCACTTCTTTTTCATTTGAAAATTTGTTTCTTTTCTTTTCTCTTCTCTTTTTCATTCCTTTCTGTTCTTTTCTTTACTTTTTAACTCCATACACTTTCAATCTCACCAATACATAAGCAATGCACCAACTCCGAAATTTAGCATTGACACCCTTTTAAGCTCATGTGTATACGAATATCGAGAAAAAAAATATAGACATGAATGGCTCACTGGAATGAAATGGCCTCTACTTTTATAATCCGAAAATCATATCAAATCAAAACTTCAAGAGTGTATAAGATGTCAATAATTCCAACTAATACTCAACATGTAAACCAAAATCAAGTATAATGAAGCTATTTAATGAATGAAGATCAATAACTTAACCTTGAGTAAACGTCTATCACTCTCAAAAGGCGATAACTAGGCTCTAAAGCTCACAAGGTATAAAATCTCCACCTTATAAGGATATGCATGCACAAGAGAGAAACATCAAAACATCATACAACTAGTAGTGCATAACAATATAAACTCTCTCTTATAATGGGTTTATGCCAAAAACTTGTAGTGCATCATAGACACAAATGTGAATCGATAACAACTCAAATTCAATCCAAAACGTGACTTCAAATATCCTCAACATTGTAATCGCATTAACATGAATATAGTTATGGTTCTCACTAAAAATCCTCTCCAACACATCCATTATAAATAAGAACTAATGAATGTAAATACGGATAAATGTGCTAAAGATACAAACCATGATAACCAAACTATAAGATACTCAAACCTTTACCGAAGAACACAAATGTCTGAAAAGTAATCAACATACTATCACACCTGCGACTGATCCATAAAACATGACAAAGTTTGAAGTATAATAAACAAGGATAACAAAATATTGGGCACATGAACAAAATAACACAAAGCATATATCCACTAATGTGCAACTAAGTTTTAGATAAATAAGATGATATGAACATGAAAAAGCACAATATCTAAACTCTACCCCTCATCATCCTCGTCATCCCCAGCAGGCGGTGGCTGCATCTGATGATCCATACGATGAACTAAAACCATCATTTGATCAAGGCTACTCTGCTGAGCACGGATCCCCCTCTAACATAGTAACATGATCCGTATGTTGCTCCTGCACCACTGCTCTCTCGACCATGACAGCCTCAATCCTCTCAAGCATAAGTCGCTACTGTACAAGGGCCTGACTCTACTGCTCTAATATAGCACCATGTGCCGCCAACGTCTGAGACTACTGCTCAAGTCTCTCCAACAGAAGCTGAATACTCAGAACCTGATCCGATTGCTGCTCTAGCTGCTATGCAGGCTGAGCCCCCTCTGCCTGCTGCTCAGGTGGCTGCTCAGGTGGTTCAGGTAAATATCCCTCTGAACGTCTCACACTCGACGCATCTATAATTGACAACTGTTGCGCCCAGAGTAATCTTGGGACAATACCAACCCCGGCCTCCTCTATCATATAAGTGAGAAGACAACCAAAAAGAATGGCCCCCTGTGCTCTAGGATATGCATACTCAGTGTACAACGCTATAAACACAAATCTCGACAGATCGATAGACCTATGCGTACCTATGGCCCAAAGAAGAGATGTTGTTGACCCACTCACCTTGGTGTGATGCGTAATCGGAATAAGTGAATGACATGAGAATAAAAACAAAGGCCGGTAACATGGTGTAAGCACTCTCACAGGCAACTGCCGTCGACCTACCCACTGTGTCCCAGCAATGCATACCTCCTCGGATACAACATCAAAATTCGATGCCCCCTCAGCCGGGTAACTAAACTGCACCTCAACAACTCTGGATAGCTGATATATCTGAGCGAAAGTGCTCGGAGTAATCCTAACCTGATGCCCTCTAACCCACGACTCAATCACCTCTTGCCCCGGAGTGGTAATAGTCCTACGAATGTTCGCCATGAACTCGGCAATCAGCATGAACACACAAGACCCCTGAAAGCGAGCCAATAGGATCGACTGCCTAGTAACAAACTCCTCCTCCCAACGATAAACACCACCCCTAAAAGCATACAGAGCAAACTGCCGCTCTCTAGGGTAGCCTCTCACACTCCACGTCTCAGTAAAGGTATCCGAGACAGCCTCACAAATAAATCTCTCAACATCATATGCTGGGGGAGGCGGCAATGCCACGCCCCGACCTTTGCCCCTACCAGCTCTACTGCCCTGGGCAGCTCGACCAGCCATAACAATGCAAATAGCTAAAGTATAACAACACGCTAAGAATGTAGAACAGTGCACAAAGAAGGCTTAAGAGTAATACCTAAGGTAAGAATGGATGATGAAGCGAGAGCGTAGTCCCGTGCTCGAGCTCCGGCAGGGCCTCGCTATCTTAGAAACTCCAAAAACACTCAAATTCTCACTTGTCTAACATTTGAAATGAGTTTGAACTCAACTTTGGACGCCCTATTTATAGAAATGGGAAACACGTTCGAAAGCTGTTCGATGGCAACTTCGAATGCTACCATTCAAACTACCGTCTAACGCATCTTCGAAGGCTTAATGTTGACGTCATCTGTTTGAACATCCGTTTGAATGCCTACTGTACCGTTCAAACGGTGAGCCTAAAATTTAACTACAACAAACCAAAAAAACAAAAATCGAAAGAAAAAAGAAACGAACAAAAAAAATTACACCGAGCAAAAACACAGAGCTCCCCCCCCCCCCCCCCCCAAAAACAAAAACTAAAGGCAAGCCAAGTCCTCGACGCCTTAGAACATGAATGGACAGAGGAGAAAAATAAAAACATGAGCCAAAATAATATTATCAACATAAAGTAACAAGAGCAAAAGTTAAACATCCACAATACGATGGAAAAGAAATTCACAAAACAACTAACTAGAGAAAAACAAAACCAGTTCCCTTCACACTCTAAATCTAAAGAAAAACATAGAGCTGAAGCTAAATAGTATCTCGAGTCCTCGGCGCCTCAATTTCAGCCTTTAAATCTTAAATCTGAGAGTGCAAGTCCTCAAGAGAACAAGATGATTCATCAACTTCTGTTAGTCGCTCAAAGGAAATGACTACCCCAAAAATTGGTTAGCCAGAATACTGAATAATATCAACAGACAAAATAGGGACTCGGGCAGCTCTAAAAAAATCATCGATCAAGAGACCGAATGGCATAGGATCATAGGAGAAACGAGATTCTACAATGGTGCTTCAAAGATGCCACCGGAATTGTAGACTGCTGCCAAGAAACAAAGGTAATCTGAAATTCTGTAAGGAGTTCCTCACTGGTAGGTGGAAAATGAGGGAATGGAAGATAATTAGGATGGTGGTAGGTGTAGGAGACGACAAACATCCTCTTTGGCAATAGCAATAGTGCAGCCTCTCACAGTGGAGGTCAAGACGAGCTCAGGATGAGAAGTATGAGACAAATATGCATAAAACTCTCGAACCATATCAACATTCATAACCCTTTCTTTGCCAAGCATATGAAACCATACCCTATGTATGAAGTCAGCTCGCAAAAAGTCATTCGCAAATTCAGATAAGTGGACACGACGCTCTATAAGAACTTCACGACCGTTGAAATTTGCCAGGAACATATCCCTTTCTCGTGAATTAGCAAACCGCTCAACTTCTGCTCGACTCTGTTTATGACCCCTTTTGGATAACATGGTTCTAAGAGATGCCATTAAACGCATGCAAGGAATGCTAAAGAGACTGATCAAGAAAAACCTAAGAGAAACCAAACAACCCAAAACAAAGAAAAACAAGACTCAATAAAAAGAAAGAGAAAATAAAACAACTGAAAGAACTCTAAAAAAATATGAAAACAAAATAGTAAAAGTAGTGATAATAGTCTACAAAAAAAATACAAGGTCTACAGCTCGCTGTCTAGAGGAGGACTACGGATCAAGAGAGGGTGGATCCTAGAGATCCACAAGTTCGACCTCACCCACAGAATTCACAAGATAGGGCTTCAAATGATGCCCATTTACTTTGAAAGCATTCCCATTCTTAGGATTCTCAATTTTAATTGCATCATGAGATGTGAAACTTCGCACTACAAAAGGTCCCGACCAATGACTCTAAAGCTTACATAGAAATAAATGTAACTGAGAATTGTACAGCAGGACTTTTTGACCAACTTCGAAAGATTTACCCAAGATGTGTTGGTCATGTATCGACTTCATCTTCGCTTTAGAGATCTTTGAGTTCTCATAAGCATCGTTCCTAATCTCCTCTAGTTCATTGAGTTGCAATTGTCGTAAAGGACCCGCCTGATCCAGACTCATATTAAATTGGTGGATTGCTCAATACGCCTTGTGTTCTATTTCAACCGGAAGATGGCACGCCTTCCCATTCACAAGTCTATACGAAGGTAACCCTAGGATGGTCTTATATGCAGTCCTATATGCCCATAATGCATCCACTAATCTCAAGGACCAATCCTTTCGATTAGGGTTGACGGTTTTCTGGAGGACTTGTTTGATCTCCTTATTCACTAACTCTACTTGGCCTTGTGTTTGGGGGTGATAAGGTGTACCAACCTTATGAATCACCCTGTACTTTCTCATTAAGAGACCTACGGGCCGGTTATAAAAGTGGGAGCCACCATCACTAATGATAGCTCGGGGCATACCAAATTTAGAGAAAATATACTCCTTTAAGAACTTGACCACAACAACATGGTCATTGGTACACGCTGGTATGGCTTCCACCCATTTGGACACGTAGTCCATGGTAACTATAATATAGAGAGAGCCACACGAATTAGGAAATGGTCTCATAAAATCAATACCCCAGCAATCAAAGACCTCTAGAATAATGATAGGGGTAAAAGGCATCATGTGCCTCCGAGAGAGACTTCCTAACCGTTGGCATCGATCGCGAGATGTGCAAAAGGTATGGACGTCATGGAACAAGGTAGGCTAATAGAAACCACTTTGCAAAATCTTTGCAGTAGTTTTACGTGACGAAAAGTGCCCACCACACGCCTGTGAATGACAAAACTTTACTATGCTTTTTACCTCGGCGTTAGGAACACACCGACGAACAATTTGATCAGGGCAGTACTTAAACAAATAAGGATCTTCCCAGGAGAAATACCTCACATTTCTAAAGAACTTCTTCTCATCAATACTAGACCAATATGATGGTATCCTACCGGTGGTTATGGGCTTCCCCATTAGTAGGGAGCCGCGACAAGTGATCAGCTACTATATTTTCAACCCCTTTCTTATTTCTAATCTCAATTTGAAACTCTTGCAGCAAGAGAATCCACCAGATGAGTCAAGGTTTCGCATCAGGTTTACTCAAAAGGTACTTAAGTGCAGAGTGATCAGTGTAGATGATAACAAATGATTTGACTAAGTACGACCTAAACTTGTTCAGTGCCAAAACCACAATAATGAGCTCTTTTTCTATGGTGGTATAGTTCAATTGGGCCTCATTAAGGGTTTTGCTAGCATAAGATATCACGTAAGGTTTCTTGTCGACCCTTTGCCCTAAAACAGCCCCCACCGTGTAATCACTCGCATCACACATCAACTCGAAAGGTAAAGACTAATCGGGTGACCTAATAATCGGTGCAATGGTTAGAAGCCCTTTTAGCTTGTCAAAGGCTTCTTGGCATTGAGATGTCCACGCAAATGGCATATCTTGTGAAAGAAGGTGGCATAAAGGTCTCAAAATTGCACTAAACCCTTCAATGAAATGCCAGTAGAATCCGGCATGCCCCTAAAAAGACCTAATGTCTTTGACAGTCTTAGGGGTAGGAAGACGTTGGATTAACTCGACTTTGGCTTGATTTACCTCTATCCCCTTGTTGGACACTATATGTCCAAGAACTATGCCTTGTGTCACCATGAAGTGACATTTCTCCTAATTGAGCACTAAGTTGCTCTCTTCACATCTCTCTGAAACTCTTTCAAGGTGTTCTAGACAGGCCTCAAAAGTGTCCCTATAAACTGAGAAGTCAGCCATGAACACTTCAAGGATCTTCTCGACCATGTCACTGAAAATAGACATCATGCACCTTTGAAAAGTGGTCAGTGCATTGCATAGGCCAAAGGGCATTCTTTTGTACGCATGGGTGCCAAAAGGGCACATGAAGGTAGTCTTATCCTAGTCCTCTAGTGCAACCTCTATTTGGTTATAGCCGGAATAACCATCTAGGAAACAGTAAAATGTTTGGCCTGCTACTCGTTCTAGGACTTGGTCCAAGAACGGAAGTGGGAAGTGGTCTTTCCTAGTGACTGTATTGAGTCTGCAGTAGTCTATGCACATTCTCCAACCTATTTGAATCCTAGTAGGAACTAGTTCATTCAGTTCATTCTTCACTACCTTAACGCCTGACTTTTTAGGGACAACTTAGGTTGGACTAACCCATTTAGAATAAAAACATAGGATATATGATACCCGCATCGAGAAGCTTCAATACTTCTCCTCTAACTACTTATTTCATATTCGGGTTCAAGCGTCTTTGCATTTGACGCACAAGTTTAGTTTCTTTCTACATATATATATGATGAGTACACATGAGAGGGCTAATTTCATGAAAATCCACTATAGTCCAACCTAAAGCCTTTCTATGATGTTCAAGCATCTTAACAATGATTCCTTTTGGCCTTCAGACAGGCTAAAGGATAGAACAACTGGATAGGATTCACCCTCACCTAAGAATGCATATTTTAAAATAGATGGTAAGGGTTTCCTCTCGGGAATGGGTGGATTCTGTTCAGACAGAGCTGGCTTCATGGCACTTGAGGTAAGGGGTTCAAACAAGGGGGTCCAATGACCCACTTACATGCAAGGTTCACTCCCTTCCCCTACCCTATGTTAGTTCTAAAAACTCATACACTCGGACTCCAATTGACCATGAGGCTCACTCCAATCTAGAGCCCTCTCAATTAGGTCCTCCATGAACTCCCGATCTACATGCTCTTGGATTATAGACTTGATGAAGTCTACCTCATCAATTTGGTCTACTTCCTGTAATTACTTACCCACTGTGAAAGCGTTGGTCTTTAAGGTTATATTCCCAAATGAAAGCTTAAGCAACCCATTCCTATAATGGATAATGACATTTGCAGTTGCTGGGAAGAGTCATCCTAAAATTACTGGAATATGACGCTTAGATGACTCGGCCTCTACGGGCAGGGTATCTAAAAGAATGAAATCCACCGGATAGTAGACTTTATCAACCTGTATGAGCACATCCTCCACGATACCTCTAGGGACTTTAACGGACCGATCAACTAACTCTAATGTAACTCGTGTAGGCTTAAGTTCTCCTAGACCTAGTTATTTATACATGGAACATGGAAGAACGTTCACACTAGAACCTAGGTCAAGAAGTGCTCGATCAATTCTATAACCCCCTATTATGCACAAAATTGTAGGACAACCAGGCTCCTTACATTTCAGCATCGACTTACATTGGAGGATTGCACTCTGGCTTTCATCATCATTGTCGTTTCTTTGACATGCAACTTCCTTTTGACAGTGCACAAGTCCTTCAAAAACTTGGCATAGGATGTTATTTGTTTAATAGCATCTAACATAGGGATATTAATTCAAACTTGTTTGAAGACATTATAATTCTAGCATTCAAGTTTGCTTTATTCGCTTCGGTCAGCCTATGTGGAAATGGAGCATGTTTTAAGTCTTCTGTGCTCACATCCTTAGACGTTTAAGGAGACGGCTCAGAATAACTCCCATGTTCTTTGTGTTCACTCTTGTTCTTTTCATTCTCACTCTCTTCTCTCTTTTTCTCATGCCCTAACCCTATAGACGCATCCTTTTTCCCTTGATTATTTTTGTTAAGAGTACTAGTTTGGTCTCGTTGCTTTCCACTACTAAGGGTGATGGCCTGAACCTGTTCATGTGTCGTGTCAACGTAATTTGCAGGTTTAGGGTTTGGTTGTGATTGGGGTTGGGGTTGGGGTTGGGCCAGAAATCGCCCTTGCGTTTGTTGAGTCATCAACATCTTGTGGATGTCTTTAACTATTGAGTTAGTTTCCCCTTGCGATTGTTCTAGATTCGTGACCCTGTTTGCGAGTGATCGAAGATCTTTAGTCACTTGATGGTCCTCACTATTTCTCCTATGTGGGGGCTAATATTGTGCCGATTGAGGTATGTATGGTTGTGACGCTGGTGGTGTGGGATACGTGACTAATTGACCTTGAAATGGTTGCTGTGGTGTTTGGAATGGTGGTGGAGGTTGTTGGAAGGGTTGAGGGTTTGAAGGCCCTCTTGTTTCCACCCAAAGTTAGGGTGATTCCTCCACCCGGGGTTATACGTGTTGGAATAAGAATTGTTCCAGCTCCTTTAACTTTGATATCCCCCTTGAAATTAGCCAATCGCGTTTACTTGGCAATGAAGTGCTTCACGTACCCTCGGTATTACTGGACATGATGTAGTATCATGGTTCTGTGTATCATAAACTAAGCATGATGAAGGTGTTTCAACCGGTCCTGCCATAGTGGCCTTAGAAGTTTTCAAAGCCTCCAATTTACGAGTGAGTGTCGTGACCCTAGCTTGCAGATCTTCTACCTACCCCAATTGGTGTTTAACTCCAACATATGACGTGGTGGTGGGCTTATGTGTAAGAATTTGTGCTCTAGTGTTAGACCAATCCCTAGCCATGTTAGCATTAGCCCAATCCCTAGTCAAGTTGGCCAAATAATAGAAGTAATTATATGCCTCTGTGGATTTTTTGTCTGGATAGGTTCCCGCGCACATAGATTCGACAAACATCTTCAATTGAGGAGTTAATGAAGAGTAAAATGTGTTTATGATGTGCCATTTAGGAAAACCATGGTGTGGACATGCGAAAAGTAGGTCATTGAACCTCTCCCAAAATTGGAAAAACATCTCACCACTATTCGGTGCAAATTGGGAGATGGCACGCCGTAGTGCCTTAGTGTAATTTTCAGGAAAGAAATTTTTGAAGAACTCCCCTTACAGTGTATTTCATGTATGTATGGACATAGGCCTCAATGAATTAAACCACATCTTAGCCTTGTCCTTTAGAGTGAAAGGGAAAAGCTTCAACAGTAAAACCTCCTTAGGACATGAATTATCTTGGAAAAGTGAGCATGCATCTTCAAAATCTTTAATATGTGTGTATGGTTGCTCTGAATCATAACCGTGAAATTGAGGCAAGGCAGGTAGCATTCTTGGTTTAATATTTAGCGTGGCTTGGTGTGCAAGAAGTATTATGGCGGACGTGGGAGTTTGCCTTTAGGGATTCATGTAATCCCTCATGGTACGGTTCTGGGCGACATCGTCCCCTTGGTTACTTCTTCTTTCGAGGTTGTCATTGTTACCGTTGTTGAGGTTTGCCATTGGAATGGGTCCTAGGTCAAGAATCAAGAAAAAAATTGGGAAGGTCTACTAGACTACGACAAGTGGGTGATGGAGTCAAATAACCTAGTGGAAGATTACGCAAAGGGTCGGCTCGAACTAAACGGTGTTTGTGTTCTCTAAAATATGAGGATATAAATATACAATGCACACAAAAAACACATACAGTCCAACCGATCCTCCAATCTCCTCAAAAATATCAACTTTGTTGCCCACAAAACAAGTCATTTATTCCAACCGAGCCTCCAATCTCCACATGCAAAGCAATACCACCAATAAACAATTAGCACAGAGACTAACTGCCTCTAAATCCACCTCCTATCTAAATGAATGCCTAGATCCCTAAAAAGAAAAAAAAAACAAATAATCCTAAAAACTAACACGAAAAGGTGGAACAAGGTTACTGGTATGGCCTTAGCCATTGATTTCCTTGCTGTGATAGATGAATGGCGAAGTAGTCTGCTGAATTTCACATGGACTGAGGTTCGTGTTCTAGCACGCCTCTTGTGGTCCCTTGTGTGAAAATATGCTCCCCAGCAATGGTGCCAAAACTTTGATTCAGCCTCCAAATGTGTGGTCAAGATATCCCAAGTGTGGGATGGCAGAGTAGTATAACTCGAAAGTACGAGATCGATCCACGAGGAGCAGGTTACACAGAACCACAACCACTAAAACACTTCTCTCAATTACTCATAAAAATCCTATGACTTGCTTCTAAAAGGAAAAGAAAAAAAATCCAATCGTTTTGAGAATGTGTATTTACCTAAACTAATTCAAACTCAAGAGTAATTAACTTGAAAAATATGTAGTTTTAAACTATTAGGAAAAAGGTCCTGGGATCAGCTGCTCCAATCAATTGCATCTCTTGGAATTCCAAAGGAGATAATTCGATAATTCAAATCCTTTGACTATGTCGCGAGTCTCGGATTCGAAAGATTTAGCGGGAAAAACAAGTGTTCTTCAAAACTTCAACTTCTAGAATAAATCAGGTTGTTTGAATCAAGGACGAGTACCATCGATTCGTGCAGCGCATATACTGAATATAGATTCATGCATAAACGTTACCGAAGATAATCAAACGTCTAGGTTTTCAAAAGTTCTAGAACGAAGAAGAGGAAGAAAGAAAAACTAGAAGATTTAACTTTAAAACCAATAACATACCTCCTTCATTCATCCAAAATATTCAATTGATCTTCACTTTTGATCCCGTGATGAAAAGGTTTAGCTACTCATCTTCATAGTATAAACACAATTTGCATAAAAATAAACTGAATATATTAATTGCAAACCTAAAAATCTGATTATAAGAATCGTGAAGAACTATGAAAACTCTACTAGAAACAAGAATAATATTTATACCTACTGCTACTGCTTCTCCTAAAACAAAGTAAAAACTCGAACCCTAAAATCAACAATAACCCCAGCTTTTATAGGCCTCCAAAAATTTGCATATTCGCACAACCGTTCGAACGCCCGTGATACCGTTCGAAAGCACCGAACAATCGTTCGAACGGTGCATCAAACGCACTTCGGACGGAAAATCTACTCTCTTTATATTTTGAACGCACTTCGAACCTGAATTTGGCGTGAACCCATTTGACATACCATTCAAACGCGACTACCTACCATTCGAACTCCTTGAAGACTGTTTGAACGCCCTTCAAACGCCTAATCCATTTTAGTGCGAATTTGTTCTTTTTAAGCTAGGATTCCTAAAAACAAACATAAAACTAAGTTAGTAACGAACTAGAATTAAAAATAACATAATTAAATATATTATAAGGCTAACAACTAACTAATTAAGGCATGAAGATTGCAATTTTAGAGTACAATCACCCTATACCAAATTCGAGGTTTATGCATGGACACTCAAAGACTTGTTCAAGAACATAAGATTTTGATGAGATATAAACAAAGATTATCATAGATTCAATTTAATGATAATTAATTCTAGAGTTATAATCAAATTGAAGTCATAGACTCATACCATCGATTTGTGCAATCTCAATACCAAACAAGTGTTTGTGCATTAAGATTACCAAACTTAGTTAAGAGTCTAAGTTTTCTTAAAGATCTAGACTCAATTATCAAGAATTGTGAGATTTGAAAGATGAAACATTGATAATTTGATTTATCTCTATTGAAAACCTTGAAACTCTTACTGATTTTCACAATTGGACCCAGGGCAGAAATTAGTTACTCATCATCATTGAAGACACTAATTAAATTGAAAAACACTTGAATCTATTTGAATTTGATCACTAGGATATGAAAAATTGCTAAACAAAACCTAAAACTAGTCTAATGAAGAAGATTTCTCAAAATTTGGGCACAAAACTGCCTTAAATAACTAAAAAATAATAGAGTCTACACGAACTGACTGTTCGAACGGTTCTGCAGACTACAAAACCAGCCTCTGCAGTTTCAAGCTGGCCATTCGAACAAGTTCATGGCCATTCAAACTGGTTCATGGCAGTTCCCGATAGACATAAATGTGTAGATCTCGAAAAGTTATATGAAATCACTATATTATGGACCTTGGTAGGACTTTTGGTTTGAGAAATATAGCTCTCCAAAGTTTCTGTTCTACGTGCTCCAATAGCTTGTACTCCAGCTTCAGCAATGTATATTGTGACAGCATCAAACTCATTCTCCTTTCGACAAAACTTCATCTGAAGTCATCCAATTTAAGCTCAAAACTTATACAACACAAAACAAACTTAATTAATATTAAAATCTAACTAAAAAGGTATATAAACTCATAAACTAAAACTAACAAAACACATGTTAAGGTGGTGTAATTGCACTTCTGAAATACAAAAGACAAATTCACATCCCAAATGGTTTTTCACTTTCCTCTTAAACATTAGAGCGAGCGTACAAAGACTGGAAAGTTTCCAATTAAAAGTGTGATAGTTCTAGTGAGATTATTTCTCTCAAGATTCAAGTATTTGCTAACGTGGGATACTACATTTTCTTAGCTATTAGACACATGCAAGTGGGTTCCACATGTACATACTAAAGTGGGCCCATTACATACTTTGTGTTTGGTAGATAAGAAAAGACAATGAGAAAATACAGTGGCCGTGGCATTACTCCTCTTTGTAACAAACTAGGGATAACCCATCAATTCCACATCTCATCCCTCCTCAAAATCTGAAGTACGAACTTTTAAACCTCTTCAACATTTCCAAACTCATAGTCACTTTAGGGATGTTTGAAGCACATGTGGATTGTTACGAGTGATCTCGGTTATGTTCATAAGACTCTTCAAATTTCCAAGTTAGTAGGTTATTATTACGATGATACCATCAAACCCCGGTTGCATGGAAACCACTTCTAGTGAGAGTTAAATCAACATCAAGGACAATATGTTCCTTATGCTTCAGTAGTTCATTAATAATATCGGTTTTCCATAGTCTTCGATACGTAATAACTTCATAATCTATAACGCTGTGAATTAAAACTTTTTTTTTTCTTTTTTTCTGTATTGGTATCAGTTTTTGTGTTGGGCTAAAGCACTCTTATGTATAATAGAACTACATGAGCAGAAAACAAATACAAAGCAATGACAAAATGTGATGGAAAAGGAAACATAGAGCAATTTCTATAGAAGTCAGCTACCTTAACTACTACTTGATATTGGTGATAATACCATACACAACCACTTTCACACCTTCCTAGCTTGCCAATTATAGATTAAGAAAAGAAAAGGGAGTTATTTCTAGGACATCAAAATAAGTACAAGTGTGCCCTGAATTAAGGATCATTCCTCTTCTCACCATGATGCCCTTGTCCACGAACCCCAAGAAATACATTTCTAATCTTGCATAGCTCCATTAGAACTTCTCTAGCATTCATTCTGTCATTTGGTAGTTCAGTAGAACAGGAAACCCCAATTTGAAGGACTGATACAAGGCAAACATTCACTTTAGAAATGTTCGTTATGCAACTTTGCCTGGTACTAGTTGACTCCTCTTCATATTTCATAATGATTCGGGGATCAATAATCTCAGCTACTTGATCTGGAAGAGACATTTTTGCATAGCTATGGAGGCTAACATTGTCAGTGAACTTGTTATCAGTGGGTCTTTTTCCTGTGAACATTTCCAATAATAACACTCCATAGCTATACATATCACCTTGTGTTGAAACCTCCTCACCCATACCATATTCTGCAGCATGAAACAATAAAAAGAAAGTGTCCAAACTTGTAATTTGAATGATTTTTGAACTAGTAAATTTACTTTTGAAAAATAAATAAATAAATAACTTCAACATTTCAAACTGTAAAATTATCTCTGTGGTTAATTTTTGTGTTGACTGTTTAGATACTACGAGGATATGACGAGCTGATATAATTTATTGTTGTAGCTAAACACGGAACATGGTAAAGTGAAGAAGAGTTATCTCTAGCATCACTAAAATGAAGCTTAATTTGTATACAAACTCGTACTCAGATTTCAGCTCACCTTACTGTAATTCTATAGAAACTAATTTCTTTATCAATTTATTGGCGGGAATAATAAATAGAGACAATTACCTGGGGCAACATATCCAATCGTTCCTTTAATCCCAAATGAATTGGATTGTTGGCGATTGGATATACCTGTAGTGGCCGAAAGAATCCTTGTGAGGCCAAAATCAGCGACATGAGCACAAAAATCATCATCAAGAAGGATATTACCCGGCTTCAAATCACAATGAATGATGGCATTTTCACAGTGATGGTGCAGATAATCCAATGCAGATGCCACATCTATGGCAATGTTTAGCCTTTGAATGAAGTTCAAGTTCGTAGGGTCTTGCTGCTCCAAAAGACAATGGTGTAACCAGCTCTCTAAACTCCCGTTTGTCATGAACTCGAAGACCAGAGCTTTGAAATCATTGCCTTTGAAATCAATGCTTGAGCAAGATGTGATTATCTTGACAAGATTGCGATGGCGAATGTTCCTCAATGCTTCACATTCTACTATGAAACTCTTGTTCGCTCCACGTTGGTGAAGGTTAACTACCTTGACAGCAATTTGTATGCCTGATTTGAGAATCCCTTTAAAAACAGAACCATATCTTCCCTCACCAATTAAGTTGGCTGAAGAGAACCCATTGGTTGCTTGAAGAAGTTCTCTGTAAGAGAGTTGTAAATGCTGGTTTTGTAAAGGCAAGGCTGATAGAGCTTCTCGTATGGGCCTTCTCATACGATAAAAGATAGCTGAAAGGCACACTAATAATAGAAAAATAATGAGAGTAATTACTAGAGCTGTTACTCTACGACTAAAAGGCCATTTCTTTTCCTTCAAAACTCTTGTTGGACAAGCAGGCAATTGCAAGATTTTAATTCCTCCACATAGCTTGTCATTTCCAACAACTGAAAAGGCACTAATGTTTCTAAAAACTCCTTCATTTGGAACTTCACCATTGAACATATTGTGTGAAAGATTGAGATTTTGAAGGAAAGTTAACTTGCCTAGAAACCTTGGAACATGTCCAGACAAGTTGTTGCAAGAAAGATCTAGGTCCTGAATACCTCTTAGTTGTTGGAAGGATGCTGGAATTGTACCTTGGAAAAGATTACCATGTAAATCAAGGAATTCTAACACTTGACAACTACCAAGAGCAGATGGGATTTTTCCAGATAATTTGTTTTCTGATAATTCCAGATTCCCCAAATTTTTCAAGTTACCGACTTGTAGTGGTAGCACTCCTGTTAGGTAATTATGCTCCAAGACGATCGCAGTGAGGGAAGAAAGACCAAATATTTGTTGAGGTATAGCTCCGGTGAGATGATTGTATTCTAGATCAATTCCCAATAAACCTGTGCAATTGCCCAAAGAAACAGGTATGCTTCCCTCTATCATATTTACTCCTAGCTGAAGAATACCAAGGCGAGTAAGGTTTCCAATGGAGGATGGAATTTCTCCAGAGATGTTATTTTGGTAAATGAACAGCTGTTCCAAGTTGGAGAGTTTTCCAATAGAAACAGGAATGCTACCAGTGATCATATTATAAGAAAATGAGAGTACACGGAAATTTATAAGGTTCGTAATACCGAGAGGTATGCTTCCAGATAAATAGTTGAATTGTACATTGAGTAAATTGAGCTTGGTGGAGAGATTTGCAATGGAATGAGGTAACATACCTTTAAAATGATTACTACACAAATCCAGCTCGCGTAGATTGGAACAATTGGATAAAGAAGTGAGAAAGTTCATCAACTCATTGCCCTTAGTACCTCCTCTTCCTAGTTTATTGCCCCAAATATTTAACCATCGCAGCTCGTGAAGGATTCCCAAAGTCATTGGGAGGGGCCCAGTAAAAGAATTAGAGGCAATATCAAATAGAGAAAGTCCTGAAGCATTGGCAATCGAGGAGGGAATAGGCCCATAGAATTGGTTACTAGCAATAATGAACTCCTGTAGTTTTGGAAGGGTGGAGCCCAAATCTGGGGGAAGGCTTCCGTGCAATAGGTTGCCACCAACACTAAACATATAGATGGATGAGATATTGTAAAGCAAAGTAGGAACCATACCAGAGAAACTGTTACAAACCAGAGAAAAAATCTGTAATTTTGAAAGCTGAGCAAGTTGGAAGGGAATGCTTCCTTTTAGATTATTGAACCCCAGATAAAGCAAACGAAGACTGGAAAGGTTTCCAATTGAAAGTGGGATAGTTCCAGTGAAATGATTTTTAGCAAGATTCAATTCCAAGAGATTAGACAGAGAGCCCAGCTCGGAAGGGATTTTACCTCCTAGATTGTTTCCGTATATACGGATGGCTTTGAAGTCTGAACAATGAGTCAAATTGGTAGGAAATTCACCTCGGAAAGAGTTATTAGTAAGCCAAAGATATTGCAGACGAAACAACCTGCCAATTTCATGGGGGATTTCGCCATGAAAGCTGTTGTTTCTTAGATCAATCCGCCTAAGGAATGTGAGGTTGCCAATATGAGGAGATAGAGAACCCAGCAATGCCAGGGACGACAGGTTTAGGACGGTCACCCACTGCTGATGCCGATGGCCGCACATAACTCCACGCCAATTGCAAAAGTGAATAGAATGATTCCATGAGCTAAAGGCACCGAGAGGATCTCCACCTGGTATCAGATCCTCCTTGATTGCGAGCAGAGCTTGACGATCTGTTTCGTTGGTGAAGGGAACAGTAGATGCATTGCCAACAGAGATCATGAAAAAGAAAATGAAAGAGGGGAGGAAGAGGAAGAGAAAGAGAGGTGTTCTACCCAGTAGCCTCGGATTAAGCTTATCTATTTGATCCATTTGGTGTCAAATTACACACAAAAATACGGAAGCAAAAGATCGAGCTAGCTAGTGCAATTACACACCAAGCGATGAGTGAAAGAGCCACATGCATATCATAAATTCACGCACACACCTATATATATATGTGTGTGTGTGTGTGTGTGCGCATATGTTTGTTTCGATTGGAAGAAGACTTAATTTGGACTGACTATACTTGTGAATCCACCGAAAGTAATGCCATTGATGGAAAGTAAGTGGAATTTGGCCATGACGTTCACATTCCTTTCAAGACGAAAAAAAAAAATGTTATTCTTTCATAATTTTATACAAAATTCTATACTAGAATGATGTGGCGATCGTAATTTTCTAATAAACAAGCATTTTGGTAGGTTCTTTACTTTAAAGTAATAGGCTCATAACTTAACTATATCATTCTGGTGATAAATTTTGTATAAATTTTTTGGTTGTATAACATTATCCGAAGAAAAATAATATATAAATAGCAGTAGTAGTGAATTCTAGTACTATTTACTGTTTACATATAATATTAATACATATGTATAAATGAAAAAAATTCTCTTTTCTAAAATTTGATTAAAAATACTCATTTTTTTTAGTTGAACTGTATAGTACACGTATTAAACATTTCACGTGTTATACTTTTAAGAAAAAATCGATTAAAAATTATATATGATTTAATATAACTATGGCGTGTTACTAATTATGTACTTAATATATAATTATAATAGTGCTTGGAATATGTGATATTTTTCTAATACTTAGAATATTTAAATTGTTAAACTTACTTTGCTATAACTTTTTATCAATACTCCAAATATTAGATTAAAAATTCAAATTAATAAATTAATGCATTCTTATATATATCAAATTATTGAAATAATAAAATAAAATTTATTAACTACCACTTAATTTAGCTATTTTTTTTAATAATATTATTTAAAAAAATAACATATGTGAGACAAAAATACTACTTATTAACATATATAAGAAGAAATTACAGTTAAGTATTATCGTATTTTTTGTTCTACGTTTTAAGTAATGTTGGAATACTATCTGGATAATAAAAAATTCATATTTTTAAAGAGCAAACTCCTCCAAAGGCCTGGCAAGTGACAAATAATCTACAATCCATCAATTTCTCTCGTAAGGGTTAAATCTCCCCGACAAGCAGCTCTCAGATTAATGGCTCAGTGTAACGGTTTCCTTGTAAGAATACTTTTTGCAGCTCAGAGAAGACCAACTCAATGCACTATTACTTCACGTACCTCAATTTAGTTTGCATGTGTGAATGCCAGTATGCCTCACATGACCATGCAAAATCCTTGCCATTGGTGGGTGGCTCCACCTGTTTAATAAACATTAGCAAATTATGGACTTGCTTTTAGGTCTTGCTAGTTGCCTCCACCGGCTTTTGAAAATCCTAAGGAAAACGACTTGACTCGTCTTTTCCGGCATCAAATGATGGACTTGCTTTTCGGTCTTGGTAATTGTCTCCACCTGCTTTTTATAAACTTGATGGAGTGGATATTAAGTGAACAAGAAAATAAACTCTAATCCATTGATTCACTACGAATACTGAATTTAGAGTCATCCTGCAACCTATTGATTCACCACGAATACTAAATTTTAGAGCATTAAACACTCATTGATCTTCGTAGAAAATACCGAATGGTTGGAAAAGTGTAAAAATCGCACACAAGTTTACTATTCATCAAAAGCTGCTGAAAATGTCTTAAACAAGAACATAAATAGGCTGCACAAAACCCTAGGCCCGGGACAAAACCGGGTTAAAAGGAAAACTGACAAAAAAACCCACAAAAATAAGCCTAAAACACAAAATAGGCCCAAAACTGTATTTAGAAGCATTTTTTTGCGATTTCCTAGGCTACAAAATCATGTTATGATTTTGCTCTTTCTCCGACTCGTCGATACCTTTTCAAAGACATATTATAATGGCAAAACGGAGTTACAAGTCAAAAGTTATGGTCGATTGAAGTTTACAGACCACCGGCCCGCGCATAACGCCGCCGTTGCATCTCCAAGTACTCGTCAGCTATGCTATCCGCATCAAAACTAAAGAAAATGACTTTAACTCTACGGGTCCATTTGGTAACGCTGTCAGTTTTTATTTTTTGCTGTGTATTTTTGTTGTGTGTTTTTGCTGTGTGTTTTTTGTGGTTTGTTGAAGAGCGTTTATAGGTTATCGTTGTATCAATAATACTAGACCAAAGTTTTGGTAAAAGAAAATACATCCAATTTAATGTTTTTAGTTTCCTTTTTTCGAATTTTGTAAAAAACTAAAAAAAACATTTTTAAACAAACGCCGTTTTTTGTTTTTTTTTTTCTAAAAAAAACAAAAAACAATAACAATAAACGTTACCAAACAAGGCCTGCGTTTCCCTATCGATCTATTGCCTTTGAAGATTCAAGCTTAAATGAAAGGCGTGTGAACCTAAATGTGGGTCTGTAGATGATCCTAATTAAGAGTCCAAAAGCATGAATTGCTTCTGGGTCTTGGCATTGGCTCCACCTACTCTATATACTAGTTAAAGAAAATTAATTGACACGCATTGACATTTGCTCCAGCAGTATATTAAACTTATCACTATATTGAATTAATGATAACCACTAAGGTGGTAGTTGAATTGGCTTCATAACTTGGCTTAAAACCCGCTCTTCTTTTAAGGGTCGCGTGTTCGACCCCACTTGCAATTAATAGTAGTTACGTGAATTAGGTGTTGTTGAGAATAGGCTGAAATTCACTTTCACTTTAGTGGGGTTGTGGTGACTCGCTCTTTTCGGATCAGTAGTTATGGCTCAAATCGAACATTTCACAGTGGATGGAAATATCTATGGTCACGCCCAAGGGGGTGCTCCTTCCCACTTTTTCACTAGCAAGAAAAAAAAATTAAAGTTAGAGTAATGGTATACAAACAAAAAATACATATAGAATTTATCCTCAGAATAATGTGATTAGATGGAATAAGAGTCATTCACTTAAAAATAAAACATCCATCATAGTGGCGCTTAATTATGAAAATGGCATTACCACATCATTATGATCGGAACTTTTACATAAATTTTATGAAAGAATAGCATTTTTCTTAATGATATTCTATCTCTTTTCTTTTGGAGGGAGAGAGAAAAAGATAAATGTTAGGATTATTTTTCAATTTTGTGCTTGTATTCTGAGAAATTTTATATCTTCTTTGTATTGAGAGAAGTTCAAGTGAGTTGGGATCAAGGCATAATGCAAAGTGAAGTGAAAAACAAAGGCAACACAAACTCAAAGCAAAGGAAGCATGGGACTGCGCACTAGCACGCCCCCCCCCCCCCCCCCCCCATAAGCACTCTGGCACTCTTCTTCAATAACCAGTAGCAGGGGACGACTGCACCAGTAAGGCGTCACTAGCACACACGGGCACGCCCCTTGCTATCAAAGAGACCTCCAGCTCCAAAGGATTGCGCCAGTAGGGCGCCACTAGCGTGCACTGCCCCCCCCCCCCCCCCCCCCCCCCAGTCTGGCTTTCTGCTTCAACCTCCAGTGGACTACGGCGGAAGGGTGCCACTAGCGCGCACTGGCACGCCCCCCAGACTGGCTTTGTGCTTCAACATCCAGAGGACTGCACCACTAGTGTGCCACTAGAGCACATTGGAGCATTATGGCGGTTCTGCTTAGATTCCACTTTTCAAACCTCAAGCCTTACATTGGAAAAACCAAAAAGCACCTTTAGCCACTTTTGGAACTCGTGGCAGTCATTTCAGCTGATAAATCTCTCGACAAGCAAGCTTCTTTTAAGGGATTAAAGAGCTTCAATCAACCTCTCAACTGAGATAGATTTCCAAGAGAGACAACTAAAAAAGTATGAGCTTCTCTTAAGTCTTCTTCTTCTTCTTCTTCTTCATCTCTATCTACCAAGTGCTTGCAAGCTACAAGAAGACTCTCCACCATATTCTTCTTCACACCATTGAAAAGATGATGATGGCTTGAAGGAGTTCAAGTCATTGTAGACTCATCGAGGATTCAGTGAGATTCGAAGCGCTCATGAGCTAGTTCGTAGACTCAGATGGAGTATAAGCTGAAGAAGCAAGCCCAGTGTTGTGGATTCAACAAGTGTAAAGGGTTGTAAGATCTATTGTACAATTGGTCCATATTATAGTGTTTGGTTGGAGCTGGACTAGGTCCCATAGTTTTCTTTTGCAAGGGTTTCCACGCTAAAAATCTCTTGTGTTGATTGTTGATTACTTTACTTTATGCTTACGGTTGTTTTAGATTTATCATTGCAACACAATTTAAAAAATGAGAGAGACCTATTCACCCCCCCCCCCCCCAGGTCCATCATTGGTGTGTTTGTCCATATTACCAAGAACACTTGGTTTCTCAATTGGTAGCAGAGCAGGACACCCTTAAAATTGTTTTTCAAAAACTATTTTTCTTGAGTGAGGTCCTAAAAGTGCTATTAGTAACATGGATGGTCCTAAAGAGGGTAGCTCAACTGTTAAACCCGCACTGTTTGATGGCTCAAACTTTCTTTATTGGAAAGCTAGAATGTGTGCCTTTCTAAAGTCCATAGATGAAAGAGTTTGGCTTAGTGTTTTAGAAGGTTGGACTTCTCTAACTAAACTTGTTGAAATGTGGTCTTTCCTAAACTAGTTTTTGAATGGGATAGAATTGAGCTAGAAGAGAGTGACTAGAATCGTAAGGCTATGAATGTCATCTTTAACAGTGTCACACTGGAAGAGTTTCGTCGTATATCAAAGTGTGAAATTGCTAAAGAAGCTTGGGATATACTAGAGATCACTCATGAAGGCACTAGTGTTGTCAAAGTTTCAAAACTTTAAAGGTTAACCACAATTTTGAAACTCTTCATATCGAAAATAATGAAACCTTTGATGCTTTTTATATCAAACCGAGTGACATAGTAAACTCCACCTATAATCTTGGAGAGAAAATTTCTAATTCCAAGATCGTTAGGAAAATCCTTAGATCTCTTCTGGATCAGTTTCAACCCAAGGTAACAGCCATAGAAGAGAGCAAAGATGTTGATGCTCTCAAAGTTGAGAAGCTTGTTGGTTCACTTCAAATTTACAAAGCAAACTTGAAACAAAACAAGAAAACCAATAAGAACATGGCCCTTAAGTCAGTTAAGGAAGACCTTGAGAATACTAGTGAGAAAGAACAAGACTATGAGCAAGCTGAGATGGCTCTGTTTGCTAAGAAGTTTAGAAAGTTTCTTAGAAATAGGAAGAACAATCCTTCAATGCCAGGAAAGAAAACCCAAGGTAAGGTAGAGGTCAAACCAAAGCCTTTTCAAATCAATGACAAAAAGGCTTCCAAGTCTCAGCAAACTAGGACAATTCAATGGTATGAATGTCAAGGTTATGGTCACATTGCCCAAGCATCTCCAAACAAGTAAAAGAAAAAGAGTAAGGTTATGGCTTCCACTTGAGATGACTCCATTTCTGAAGAGTTTAAGGAATCCTCTTCTGAGGAAAAAACTTGTAATTTTAATGCTTTTGTTGCATCTGTTCATGAGTCTACTAAATCTTCTTCATCCTCTCAGGTTTCAATTGAAGATGTTTTAGAAACTAACAATGAACAAGGAGGAGAAGATGCTTCAAGTGAGTCCGAGAATGAAAATTCAGATATTCATCAAGCATATAAAGAAATGTATAATGAATGCATGAAACTAGAAGATTATAAGTTGCAGGTGACGGTCAAGTACAAAACCATTCAAAAAAAAAAAAAGACTCATTGAAATAAGAAGTAGCTGAAGTCTCCACCAAACTGAATCCATTTGAAGCTGAACAGGAGACACTGTCTAACAAGCTATGCGAAGCTGAAAAAGAATTGCAAGGAAGTAATGATTCCAAGAGGAAATTGGAAGAGAAAGTGTTGTGTTTGGAAAAAGAGTTATCTAATGTCAATGCAACTTTCAAACGACAAGTTGGAGCAACCGGGAAGTTAGAACACATAATCAACATTCAGAAAAATGCATTGGATAAAAGTGGTACAGGGTTTGAGGATACGCCTTCCTCATCTAATGTAGTCAAGGCACCAAAATTTGTTCCTTCAACCCTATTAACCATTGATGAATTCAAGCAAACTTGAAATGACGAGTTTTTGAAGAATAAACGACCTACAAAGAGACAGCATCAAAGGCGCAAAGTGAGTTAGACATGGGTAAATCCAAAGTTCTTTTAGGTAAATACTCAACCTTTTTCTGTAACTTTTGTTCCTATATGTCATCATTGTGGAATGAGAGGACACATTAGACCTAATTGTTTTAAGAGATTTTCTACCCCAAAGATGCAAGTTCAATCTAAACCTTGATAACAAAATGGTTTTTATAACAATCGATTTCAAGTCCTAGTTGAAGATTAAACTGAACCTCTGTATCAAAATGACTTTTATAACAATCGCTTTCAAGCTTTAACTGAAAATTATAGAAGACCATTTTCGAACTTTCAAAACCATTTTTAGAATCATCAACCAAGGACAAGATATTTTTCAAGAATAAATTCTAGACAAAATCATTTTGATGATAAAGCTTAATACTTTCAACCTAAGGATTTTGAGAAAAGTGTTGAGACAAGAACAAAACCTCTTTGGGTTAGAAAGCATGACCTGAATTGTTATGCTGCACACGCAGTATTGACAGCTCATGACTCGAATATGTGGTATTTAGATAGTGATTGTTTGATTATGCCTTAGAATCGCATATAATAACCCATCTTTCTTACTATGTTGACCCTAATTTAGAGACATAACTAATATAACTAACTCTAAATTGTGCTACTGAGGTCAAATCGCATTTTGCAGGTTTTTGGGATGAGCTGGAAGAAAAAAATGAGCAAAACAGCACAATAGGGGAGAAGAATATGGAAACTAAAAAGTTCTTTGCCCGTTCGAACGGCCTTGTGGACGGATTGGGACACCCTGTTCGAACTGCCTTGCAGACAACCTCCCCGTTCAGACGCCCTTGCGGACAACTGGACCAAACTCGTTCGAATGCCCGTTCGATCACCCTTGCGAACAGCCTAACAGAAAATCAAATTCTAACTTATCCAGACTAAGTCATTTAAAAAGAAGAGGAGTCATAATTAGATGGAGAATTTAGTAGAGGAGTAGGAGTAGTTTTTAAAAAGATCTTTTTACCTTTCAAGAACCCTAACTTTTGGAATCATTTAGTTTTTATATTCAAGATTTGATGTTCTTTCAATTGTTGCAGGCTTTCAATATTATTTTCATGTGCTTTCTTATGGCTTTAAGTTGCTAGATCTTTTTCTTGGCATGGATTGAAAAGGTAAGTAAGTTACGAGTAGAGATTCAAGATAGTCATATATTTTTCAAGATTTCAAGTTCTTGACCAAGATTTATTTTCTTGCTCTTGAATACTTTCGAAAATGATTTCTCCTAATTATCATCTAGAACATAGTCTGGGAATGGATGTGAACTAGATCACTGATACGAGAGTCAATTTTAACTGTTGATATATTCTTGTTCATGAATATCTTTGAAAACAATATTCTTGATCATATCTAGAATGTATGTATAGACTGATTTGTAAACAAGGATACATATGCCTAGAATTTCTTTTAAGGGTATTGATTATAATTATATATATTCCTAAAAAGAGTATTTTTGAAATCTACTGTTCCTGATTAAGCTCCATACCTACGCGTAGACAGGGTTGTGAACTGGGATGCATAGGCATGGGACCTTGATATGAACACTTGCAATTTATTAGATTTTAACTCTAAAGAGGGTTAATAAATCTTGAGTCTTATTAACCAAGACTATCTTGGGGACCTACTTGTAGGCTTATTAACTAAATCAGTCTTGTCAAGACCTTTTGCTTATTGTTATTTAATCAAGCTTTCTTAGTATAAATTTATTTTCATTACCTAGAATAGTTTCTCAAACCAAATCTCAAATCAAATTTTCCCTTTACATTCTAGAGTTGTTTTTCTTGAGAGTTCTACTTTCCCAAAGAGAGCTTTACCATATTCCATCCATATTCCCTGCGGTTCGACCTCAGAATTACCGAGATATTATTACTGCATCGTAACCATACACTGGTGGATATAAATTGCACTATTATGGAGCGATCATTGTTCAAGACATATGTGTGGCAATAGGTCATGGTTTACTTCTCTGGAGGAATTTGATGGTGGTAGTGTCACTTTCGATGATGGGAGCACTTCAAAAGTTATTGAAAAATGTACTATTATGGCTCTTGGAATCCCTCAGTTGAGTGATGTTTTGTATGTAAATGGTTTGAAAGCAAATCTCATAAGCATAAGTCAAATATGAGACAACAAATATCAAGTTTTGTTTTCAAAATCTAAATGTTCTATTTTAAAAAAACAAAGGGTATTTGTGTCATGTTTGGATTGCGTACTTTAGATATTTGCTATGGGATTATGCCTTCAAATAACATTGTTTGTCATTCAACTAAGTCCAATGAAGTAGATCTATGGCATGAGCGATTAGGCCACATAAATTATAAAGACTTATCTAAATTGGCAAAATCTAAGCTTGTAAGAGGTATTCCCAAGTTGAAAAAATTGTTGAATACTATATGTGGACCATGTCAATTAGGTAAAGAGATTTGAACCTCTCATAAGAAATCCAAACGGCTTGCAATCAAAAGTCCCTTAGAACTTGTTCATATGAACCTTATGGGACCAACTCGGACAGAAAGCATTAGAGGTAATAAATACATTTTTATAACAGTGGATAATTACTCCAGATTTACATGGGTGAGTTTTATTAGAGAGAAGTCTAAAACTTTCTCTGTGTTTAAGTCCTTGTCTACCAGGTTGCAAAAGGAAAAGAACACAATCATTAGCTGAATTATTCAAATTCAAACTGATCATGGCAAGGAGTTTGAAAATTCTGAATATGCTAACTTTTATGATGAACGAGGAATCAGACATGAATTCTCTACTCCAAAGACACCATAACAAAATAGAGTTGTTGAAAGAAAGAACTGAGTCATTTAAGAAATGGCTTGAGTAATGTTACACAGCAAATCAATCCACTCGAATTTTGAACTGAAGCAGTCAACACTGCTAGCTATGTGATTAACAAAGTTTATTTGAGACCGGGTTTAAAGCAAACTCCATATGAGATTTGGAATGGTAAGAAGCCAAATGTGAAATATTTTTTAGTATTAAGGAGTAAGTGTTACATCCTAAGGGATCGAGAACAGTTGGAAAAATTTAACACTCGAAGCGATGAATGAATATTTCTTGGCTATTCCATTAATAGTTGTGCTTATCGGGTATACAATTTAAATACTTTAACTATTACCGAATCTACTAATGTTGTGGTTGATGATCCAGGTGCATACAATGTTACAAACAATGATGAAGAACTATGTGTTCCTATACAATCTTATGTTGATCAAGTTAAGATGGATAATAGATCCATTTTAGAACAAGTTGAAGACGGTCAATTGGTTGAAACTTCACCTACACCAGTTAAGACTCCTAAGGAGAAGAAACCTTCTGCCCATGTCAAGTTACATCATCCAGTCACACAAGTCATAGGTGATGTGATAAGTGGAATGAAGACAAGGCGTCAGGTAAAAAATGAGGTAAACTTTACTTGTTATACTTCAAATTTTAAACCAAAAAATGTTAAAGACACCTTGTGTCATGAAAATTGGGTGAATGCTATGCAACAAGAATTGGAACAATTTGGTAGAAATGATGTTTGGTTTCTTGTTCATAGGCCTAAGAATACGAATGTGATTGGTACCAAATGGATTTTCAAAAATAAGACTAAATAACATGGTATTGTGGTTAGGAATAAAGAAAGACTTGTAGCACAAGGGTATACTCAAGTTTAGGGGATTGATTTCAATGAAACTTTTGTTCCCGTAGCTAGACATGAATTTATTAGAATACTATTGTTATTGCATGCTACTTGCAATTCAAACTGTATCAAATGGATGTGAAAAATGTCTTTCTAAATGGTTTCTTGCATGAAGAAGTGTTTTTTGAACAACCAAAATGATTTGAGGATCCACATTCTTCGAACCATGTTTTCAAGTTAAAAAAGGCTCTTTATGGTTTGAAACAAGCCCCTCAAGCATGGTATGAAAAACTCACTTCTTTTCTCTTGAAAAATGATTTTTCATGAAGGGTTGTTGACAAAACACCTCTTATTAAAAGACAAGAAAAACACATCTTGATTGCTCGAATCTATGTTGATGACATTGTATTTGGTTCGACATGTGATTCACTTGCTCAATCCTTTGCTAAGTGCATGAGTTCTGAATTTGAAATGAGCATGGTTGGTGAGTTGAATTGTTTTCTAGGCCTTCAGATCAAACAACTAGATTATGGTATGTTTATCTCTTAGTCTAAATATGCTAAGGATCTCGTTAACAAATTTGGTTTGGCTTCAACAAAACATGCTAGGACTCCTATGAGTACTAGTACAAAATAAAGCAAGGATGAAAATGGTAAAGAAGTTGATCATACCTCATTTCGAAGCATGATTGGAAGTTTGCTATATTTGACTACTAGTAGACCTGATATTGCTTTTAGCGTTAGTGTTTGTGCTAGATTTCAGTCATATCCAAAAGAGTCTCATTTGAATGTTGTTAAGAAAATCATTAAATATGTGAATGGAACTCTAGGATATGGAATTTGGTTTACTCTACACACTAATGGTAATCTCGTTAGTTTCTCGAATGCCGATTGGGCAGGTTATGTGGATGATAGAAAAAGCACCTCCGAATGGTGTTTTTACATAGGAAATAATCTTGTTGCTTGGCATAGCAAAAAGTAAAATGACATTTCCTTGTCTACCGTTGAGGCAGAGTACATTGTTGCCGGTAGTTATTGCACTCAGCTACTTTGGATGAAACAAATGCTAGCAGATTATGGCTTTGACCAAAGTACAATTACCTTGTTTTGTGATAACATGAGTGTGATTAACATTTCCAAGAATCTTGTTCAAAACTCACGTACCAAGCATATTGACATTCGTTATCACTTCATTCGAGATCTTGTTGAGGATAAGATCATTTCTCTTGAGTATGTTCACATGGATCACTAAAGTGCAGACCTTTTCAGTAAACCTCTTAATGCTCTTAGATTTGAAAATCTTAGAAAAGCTCTAAGGGTTAGTCTTTTGGAGTGATTCTGTCTCTTCATCCTATATATATGTATATATTCTTATTTATACTTGTCTTCATGCGATAGAATCAAACTTCATATTCTTGGAAAAAGTTCTTTATTCATGCCTAGTATGAATTGATTATCTTGCAAGTCCGAGTGATGGTTTTCATAACTACACTGACTTTTTGTGCAAGTTCATCAAGAAGAAATAAGTTGAGCCTAAAATTGTTTTAAAGTGTACTTGCTTTAGTTGAAATGCTTGAGTGGCATGCATAAAAAGACCTATGATTGCATAGCCTTTCTTAAGTTTATATTCGTAAACGCCTTGTCTCCCTCTTGTGCCATCACATGCAAAATAATGTCAAGAGTGAGCTATTATTCAAAAACAAATATTGTTTCAAATTCAAAAGAAATCTTTATGTAGTTTTCTACCAAGGAAAAGGCTACCTATGAGTATAGAGTGAAAGCTACTATAGACGTTCGTCGTAATGTGCAACTTTGTTTGAAGCATCATAGAGAATGCTACCTTGCTCACTAGAGTGAAAGCTGCCTTTGGCCTCAAAAATAGAAAGCCATTGAGTGGTGTTATGCATTTGAGGGGCAGTATTTTGCATTTTTTAATAATGAGCTTTGATTGGTTTTTAATCGGTTTGACTTTCATGCTAGTGATATCTCTTGAAAATTCTTGATTCAAGTACTCAAAAATGTGTCTTCGATCTTAAGGCTTGACCTTGCTATTCTTGATGCTTACACGCTCACTTTGTCATTAGGTTATGACCATCATCATCTTGGACATGTCTTTATGAACTTGAGTACTTGATATGTTTGCTTGACTTCTTGATGCATGAAAATCTTCTATAGATCTCTCAAGTTTGTGATTTTCAAGTCTTTCAAATAGGTTTTTATATCTCTATTTTTCTTTTATTTCATGTATCTTATTTTTAATTTGTATGATTTAAAAAAAAATTATGAAAAGGGGGGACCACGCCATGGCGCAGTGCTAGGCACTCACTAGCGCGCTACTGCCAGTGGGGTTACAGCCCACTTCAGGGTTTTTCATTTTTCCTTGTTCTATTTTTACCCATTTGTCTTCTCTCTCTCTCTCTCTCTCTCTCGCGATTTCAATGGGGGTCCCTCTTTGTGCGATTGTCATTTTCTCCACGTGGATTTCTGCTTTCGTGGTAAGTTTCCATCCTTTTCTCCCTTCTTCTCGTCAATTTTTATTCCAAGGTTTCAATTTCCTCTCTTAGAACTTTTCGTGAGTTAGGGTTTCGTGCGTTATTCATGAGTTAGGTTTTATTAGCTTCACGTGCTTTATTTGCCAACACTTTTCTCACCATGGCCGAATCATCTCGTCCACGTTATCGCATCCGCATAAAATGCCCTCAAACTCTCGCCTTTGATCAATTCCACTCTCCGAATTCAAAAAAGGTGTACAACAAAACCTTCTCCGATCAAACTATTTTGGTTGAATGATCTATTACTGTCCACTCTCACGAGTCCCACACGATATCTTTCTAATCACACACCTTCATAGACCGTGGCTGGGATGCCATTCTTCATTCGAGCATTCTATTATCATCACTACCCCCGAGAATCCTCACCTTTTCACATCTTACACACGTGGGTCTGACTTCACAATCAATGTGCACGACATTGCACAAATCTTTCACGTACCTCGAGTCATCAATCCCCGGTACCCTCCTGTCATTCATGAGAATTTTCCTCCCTACAATGAGGTTCAAGAGCTAATCACTGGAGATGCTTATCTTCATGGTCGTGGCAACACTCTCGCTACTTATCTCACTCCTGAGCATAAGCTTCTGAACCTCACCTTTTTTGCCAACTTCCTCCCACGTGATCATCGCTCCACTCTCAATGAAGATCTCTCAAAGTTGATGTTTGCTATTGATATCGGCCTCACTATTGATCTCCACACCTTCATCTTCAATCACATTGTTCGGGCTGCTAAGTCCAAGCCGGCAACTCTTGCTCTTGTTGAAAATTAAACTTGATCATTCTTGAAGCCATCCATTATTGAATTGCAGCAACCACCATCTAGAAGCCACCAGTGTTGAAGATTGAAGGCAATCAATGTTGAAGGTTGAAAGCAACCATTGTAAAAGGCCTATTCTTCATTCACACTTTGTGTCCACACGTGATAGTTTATCTATAAAGAAGAAAAAGTATTTGTGGTATTGTATCAAGAAAAATAAGGAAGAGAAGAGAGTTAAAATGAAAGAGGAGTTCTCTATAATTGTTTTTTTCAATTGAATAAAATTTCTTTTTGTGTTGGTTTATACATTTGAGTGTTTAGAATTCAATTACCATAAGTGGTTGATGTTTCTCCTTCATACAACAGTGGTATCAGAGCCTAGGTTGAGCAATTTTGCTCTCGGGTCAAAAATTATAGTTGCTTTAAACCGTGTTTTGATCATACCAGAAGATTCGTCTCGTTGATACGAGTCCAACGCCATAAACGATGCAAAAAAAGGGAGCTAAAACGAGCCCGTATAGAATTTTTGAAGTTTTCCGGCGAGTCAACTGTCGGATAAGACGAAGCTACAGTACTATTACAGAACTTCTACAGTACCACTATAGTGAACTCTACCAACACTGCTACAGTACTGCTATAGCGAATAATTTGCTATAATTACATATTGGCCCCCTAAGTTGGGCTTAATTACAAATTAGCCCCTGAAGTTTGGCCTAATTACAAATTGGTCCCCCGAAGTTTGTCCTAATTACAGATCAGATCCTAAAAACTAAAATTATTCAGTTAAGTCCTTGCCAAATGAAAGATGGCAAATTTAAGTAATTTTTTTCAGCCTCAACTTTCGCGGTTAGGCAAAGAAAATTATGAGAATTGGAGTATTCAAATGAGAGTACTTATAAGGTCACAAGATTTGTGGGATATGGTTGAACGAGGCTATTTAGAACCAGCCTCTCGAGCTACAGAAGATGCTTTGAGTGAGATGGCGCAGGTAACACTCAAAGAAGCAAGAAGAAAGGATAAAAAGGCGTTGTACCTGATATATCAGGCCCTAGATGAAGCCAATTTCAAGAAGATTTCTTCCGCCACCAGTTCAAAAGAAGCCTGGGATATACTTCAAAATTCATTTCGAGGTATTAAGAAAACAATAAGAATTTGCCTCCAAATGTTGAGAGGTGAATTTGAAGTACTGGAGATGTAAGAGAATGAATCAATTTCTGAGTACTTTACCAGAACTTTGACCATTGTCAACAACATCAGACGATCTAGTGAAAAGATCAACGATGTACAGGTACTCGAGAAAATTCTTCGATCATTGAATTCAAAGTTTGAGCACGTAGTTGTAGCAATTGAGGAATCAAAAGACCTCATTGTTATGACTATTGATGAGCTAATGGCTACTCTGGAGATTCATGAGCAAAGAATCAACAAGAAGGCCTCCATAAAATCCTTGGAGCAAGTTCTGCAATCAAAGCTGAAAATTCAAGAAAGCCAAGAGGAGAAAAGAGATACGCCACCAACATATCGAGACAGAGGTCAAGGCTATAGAGGACAGAGTTCTGATCATAGCAGAAGAGGTGGAAGAACTCACAACAATGGCTGATGAGGCTATAATGGAGGAAAAGGAGGAAACCAACAGCACATTGGCCCTAGAGGAAGAGGACGAGGAAGAAGATGTGGTTATAATAACCATCAGACTTATGACAAGAGAAATGTGCAATGCTACAACTGTCATGGTTATGGGCATTATAACTCAAAGTGCTATGCAAAGAATTCAAGGAATGAAGTTGGTGAGCAAGTTAATCTCGCAGAGACAAATGAGCCAAGCCCCATGGTGCTGATAGCTCATAATGCAACGGCAGAAGATGAGGATGTATAGTTCTTAGACACAAGTGCCAATAATCATATGTGTGGGAAAAAAACACATGTTCGTTGAGCTTGAAGAAACAACCCAAGGAGAAGCTTCTTTTGGCGACCTCTCCAAAGTTCCTGTTAAAGGAAGAGGTAACATCTTAATCAAGCTCAAAGATGGTAGTCATAGCTATATATCTAATGTTTATTATGTTCCGGATATGAAGAATAATCTGCTCAGTTTAGGACAACTCTTAGAAAGAGGTTATGACATACGAATGAAGGATTCACACCTGACCATTGAAGATGCCAGAGGAAATCTGATCACTTGGGTGAAAATGTCCAGGAATAGGATGTTCACTTTATACATTCGGCATGATTCGGCAAAATGTTTGAATGCAATTGTGAATGATAAAGATTGGCTATGGCATTTGAGGTTTGGGCATCTCAACTTCATTATCTAGCAAAAAGATAGTGAGAGGACTACTATATATTCATCATCCAAGTGAAGTAAGTGAAAGTTGTATTCTTGGCAAGCATGCAAGAACAAACTTTGCAAGACATTCAAGCTGGAGAGCAAGGCAGCCACTGGAGCTTGTACACACCGACGTGTGTGGTCCATTAAAGCCAATGACAAATGGACAAAACAGGTATTTTCTCACATTTATTGATGATTATAGCAGGAAGACATGAGTATACTTCCTAAAGAGAAAATCCAAGGTGTTCAACGTATTCAAAGAGTTCAAAGCGCTTGTTGAAAAACAAAGTGGCTATTACATACAGATGTTGCGGTCAGACCAAGGAGAAGAATACACTTCTGATGTTTTTGAAGATTTCTATAAGAAGAATGGCATCATACATTAGTTTACACCAACCTATACACCTCAGCTAAATGGCATAGCTGAAAGAAAAAACCACAAAATCTTGAATATTGCAAAGAGCATGCTCAAAGAAAAGAAATTGCCCAAGGAGTTTTGGGCTGATGCTATGGCAACAGCAATTTACTTGTTGAATCATTGTCCAACCAGGAGTCTACAAAATGTGACACTAGAAGAGGCATGGAGCTCACACAAGCCTAATGCTAATCATTTGAGAGTATTTGGCTGCATTGCGTATGCAAGAATCCCATAAGCAAAAAGAACGAAGCTAGATGACAAAGGACAAAAATGTATCTTTGTTGGATATGGAGACAGAACGATGGGATACAAGCTGTACAATCTTATCACCAAGGAAGCAATAATGAGCAGGGATGTGATCTTTCAAGAAGATCAAGCTTGGAACTAGGAGAATGCTGAAGCAATCAAGGATGTGAAATTGATCCTTGAAGAAGAAGAATCTCAACAGCAAAGTCAATAACCAAGAGAAGAAGAAAGGGATCCACAAACTCCACCACTTGGATCGCTGGCATCAACATCATCATCATCACCTTCAGAAGCAAGTTCAAGTGAAAGACCAAGGAAGACAAGAAGTCTCAGGGAGATATACAAGGCTACTGAGGTACAAGGTGATTATTTGCAACTATTTTGTCTTTTTGCTAATAGTGAACCTCTCTCTTTTGAAGACGCATCCACCAACTATAAATAGAAGGAAGCAATGGACGATAAAATCTACTCCGTTGAGAAGAACAACACATGAAAACTCACCAGTCTACCCAAAGGACAAAAACCAATCAGTGTCAAGTGAGTGTACAAGACCAAGAAGAATGCACAAAGAGAAGTGCGGAGGTACAAAGCACGACTAGTTGCAAAAGGCTACAAGCAAAGAGCTGGAATTGACTATGGTGAAGTATTTGCACCTGTTGCCCATTTGGAAACTATCAGACTTATGATATCACTGGCTGCACAACATAAATGAAAGATCTATCAACTTGACGTCAAGACAGCATTCTTAAATAGCTATCTTGAAGAAGAAATATATGTCGAGCAACCACTTGGATATGCACAAGAAAGGCATGAAGTTCAAGTGTACAAATTGAAGAAAGCTCTCTATGGGCTTAAATAAGCCCCCCGAGCATGGAGCACTCGCATCGACAACTACTACCAAGAGAATGGATTCCAACAATGTCCATATGAGCATTCGTTATACTTGAAGAAAGATTCAGAAGGAAGTATGTTGTTCGTATGTTTATACGTTGATGATTTAATCTTTATACGCAGCAAGTTATCCATGTTTGAAGCCTTCATGAAAAATGTGATGAAAGAATTTGAGATGAACGACATAGGCTTGATAGCACACTTCCTTGGTATTGAAGTCAATCAGAGAGAAGATGGGATCTTTATTTCTCAGAGTACTTATGCGATGAATATTCTCAAAAGATTTCGTATGGATACATGCAATTTGGTTTCTACCCCAGTCAAAAGTGGGTTGAAACTTCAAAAGAATGACAATAGTGATATTGATCCTACATATTTTAAGAGCTTAGTTGGAAGCCTACGATACTTAACATGCACCAAACCGGACATACTCTATGGGGTAGGATTGATCAGCAGACACATGGAGACACCAGACCAATCCCATCTTAATGTAGCAAAGAAGATACTCCGCTATTTGAAGGGTACGATCAATGAAGGATTATTTTATACTTCTACTGATGATTTTAAACTTGTTGGCTACTTAGATAGTGATTGGGGAAGAGATGTGGATGAAAGAAAAAGTACAACAGGGCTTGTATTTTTCATTAGAGATACAGCTTTTACATGGTCATCCAAGAAGCAACCAATAGTGACATTGTCCATATGTAAAGCTAAATATGTTACTGCAAATTCAGTTGTGTGTCATGGTATTTGGTTAAGGAATATGCTAACATATTTGGGTTTTCCTCAAGAAAGGCCCACTGAGATTTATGTTGACAATCGCTCAGTAATTACTCTTGCAAAGAATCCAATACATCACAAGCGAAGTAAGCATATGGACACACGCTTTCATTTCATCCGTGAGCACATAAAGATGCAAGAAGTAGAGTTGTTATCATGCAAGACATATGATTAAGCTGCGAATATTTTCACAAAGCCTTTAAAGAATGAAGTGTTCATCAGAATGAAGTTCATGCTTGGCATGGTCAAGTTTAAGGGGGGATGTTGAAAATTAAACTTGATCATTCTCGAAGCCATCCACTGTTGAATTGCAACAATCACTATTTAGAAGCCACCAGTGTTGAAGATTAAAGGCAACCAATGTTAAAGGTTGAAGGCAACCATTGTTGAAGGCATCCATTGTTAAAGGCCTATTCTTCATTCACACTTTGTGTCCACACTTGATAGTTTATCTATAAATAGGGAGAAATATTTGTGACATTGTATCAATAAAAATAAGGAGGAGAAGAGAGTTAGAGTGAAAGAGGAGTTCTCTATAATTGTTTTTTTTCGTTTGAATAAAATTTCTTTCTGCGTTGGTTTACACATTTGAGTGTTTAGAATTCAATCACCATAAGTGGTTGAAACTTCTCCTTCATACAACAATTCTTCCCTATGGCCTTGCTTTTACGTGCTACCTGTGTCATCTTAGAGTTGCTTGTATTTCTAATGAGCTCATTCAGCTTCCTCAGCCTCTCCTTAATGACCAAACTCTTAGTCGCAGTGAGTTTCATGCCGTGCATCGTTCTCCTCTACCTCTCGCTCCTCAAGTTCCAACTGCACCCCCCGGTGTTCCTCCTGCTACTGCTTTTGATGGTGTTGATCTTTCACTGATCCTTCACGCCATTGTTGATCTCAAGGCTTCAATGTTTGTTGAGCTTGATGTTCTTTATACTAACATCCAGTATTTAACTGATCGTGTTGACGATGTGACCATTCTTATTGATGGCATGCGCACTGATCTCGACACTTCGCTTACCTATGTGCATCGGTTTACTCCCCGTCGTCATCCATGACCATCTTTGTGCCAAAAAGGGGGAGAGCTTCTGAATTGCTCTTACGTACTTTTGATGCTATGTGTGGTTCTAATTGTTTGTGGTGGTTTAGGCTTAGTGATTACGCCCTAAAAGTGTAATAATAAGCCCTTAATTTGCATGTTGTTAGTGTTATATTATAATTAATTATCTTATTTTAGTTAGATATTTGTTTTAGTATGTTTTTTGTGAACTTTTTATGTTATAGGAGCTAATAAAGGCAAATAGACACAAAGAATAAAGCGGGTTCAAAACGAGCAAACCGGTGATGAGAAGTCCAACTCATCTCGGTAATTCAGCCATAACTTTTCACTCCAATATTTGATTGAGCTGATTTTTGCAACATTGGAAAGAAAACTTCAAGCTCTACAACTTGTCCTCTAATGTTCATTGGCTGAATCGGCCTCTATGGTGGTCAAAATTTAGTTGGAAAGTTGTTGGGTCGAATTGTGAACAGTTACCGTCTAGACTTGCGTCAGAAGCATTGTCCGAAGATCGTTTGGACACTATTTCGACTTTCAAATTGCATTTTTTTGCTTCTGAAGCTGAGTTTTATGAGAGTTTTTTTAGATTTTTTGTGGAGTTAGGGTTTTTTTAGCTTAGGGGGCAGCGGGAGAAGCTCCAAGAAGGTGAGTTCTTCCATTTTTCTTCATTTTTAGGCTAGGTTTATCTTTGTAATGGTAGTATAGAATTAATTTGTAATTTTTCTTCATTGTATTGTATTTTCTTTCACTTTCTTGCACTTTCCTTCATTTTCTTTATAACCAAACAACTTTATTATTCAAGTAAAATTTAGATTTAAATCTCTTTATGCTTTCTTTTTATTTTTACATGCTTTTATGATGTATTCAAGTAGCTAGAATTTAAATTAGGTTTTAATGTGAAAATCTCCTAAATAATCCAAAGAATGCAATGGAGGTATCTCATGAATTAATTGCCATATTTTCCTAGAATTTGAATTTCTAGTAATTACATGTGGAATTTTAGAAAACCTAGATTATTGACTAAGTTTGGGGATTTTCATCACCCAAATCAATAGTATTAATTTAGGACTTTTTACTAGGAAATAATCTCCACAATTGCTAGGAATTCATTCTCACCAATTAATTATAAGATAACTTAGAAAACTTAGGTTATTGACTATGTTTGGCTAATCAATGCACAAACCACAAATTTGGTATTGACTAAGTTGAATCAATGGTATTAACCTTTGATTCCCCATAAAACATGTATCTAATTTCAATTGCTTGAGAATAATCGATTTTCAAAGCTAAATCTTTCGAATCAAACACACTTAAATGTTGTGTTTGATTTGAGTTATAAACCCCATTGGAAGCCTTGGATGAAATTGAGTGATTGGATCATTTAAGCCCAATTCCCTTTTAATTGCTTTAATTCTATTTTCATTTTGCTTTACTTTAATTGTTTAGTGTTAATTGTTTTCATTTTCATTGCAATAGGTTACTAATTCAAAACAACCATCAAAAATCAATAGATTTTTAGTCTTTTTATTTTTTTATTTTATTTTTAGATCCAACTCTCCACATAATTGCAATAGAATCTTAGGTTTGGTTAGTGTGAGGTGAGTGCTATATAGTCTATATTTGGCTAGGCCCCTTGGGAGAAAACGATACTGAATTACCGGTTTATACTTCATCGTGACCCTCATACTCTTGCGGGGTAACAAACCCCATTTGTAGTAAACCGCATTTGGGGACGGGTCACTTAGTCCAGTGTCTGGTCGTTTTTAGTTCTGTTGATAGTGTGTTCGTTTGTTTTATGGTAGTTGGTTGTTCTTGTTTCTAATTTGTTTTTTTATGTTAGTTGTGTCTTCTGAACTATCCATGTAATGTTTGATTTCCTTATCATGAATACAATAGATATTTGTTTTTGGTTCATGGCGGTTATTGTTTGTTCTTTATCGTGTATTGTTGGTTATTTATTATAAGCTTGATTTACGTTATGTACGTTTGTGCATGTGTTAAGGGGGAGTACCATTATTGATCTTTGCTTCATTATACATTCTATTCTTGATCTTTCTTTTAAGGTTGTTAATTGCAGGTGAAGAGTTTGCTTGGAGTTTACTTCTCTTCACATCTAGATTTGGGGTTGTGCATGATCTTATTATATTTGTGGGGTTTTATCACAAAATGGCCAAAGGGGGAGATTGTTAGAATAATTGGCCGATTTTGTGCTTGTATTCTGAGAACTTTTATATCTTCTTTGTATTAATAGAAGCTCGAGTGAGTTGGGATCAAGGCATAATGCAAAGTGAAGTAAAAAACAAAGGCAACACGAACTCAAAGCAAAGGAAGCATGGGACTGTGCACTGGCACCCACCCCCCCCCCCCCCCCTGAGCGCACTGGCATGCTTCTTGAACAAGCAGTAGCAGGGGAGAACTCCAGAAGACTGTGCCAGTAGGGCGCCACTAGAGCGCACTGGTCCCCCCCCCCCCCCCCCCCCCCCCCCCCCCCCCCCCCCCCCCCCCCCGTCCCCCCCCCCCCCCCCCCCCCCCCCCCCCCCCCCCCCCCCCCCCCCCCCCCTCCCCCCCCCCCCACCCCCCCCCCCCCCCCCCCCCCCCCCCCCCCCCCCCCCCCCACACCCCCCCCCCCCCCCCCCCCCCCCCCCCCCCCCACCCCCCCCCCCCACCCCCCCCCCCCCCCCCCCCCCCCCAACCCCCCCCACCCACCCCCCCCTCCCCAACCCCACCACCCCCCCTCCCCACACCCCACCCCCCACCCCCCCCACCCCCCTCCCCCCCCCCCCCCCCCCCCCACCCACCCCCCCCACCCCCCCCCCCACACCCCCCCCCCCCCACACCCCCCCCCCCCCCCCCCCCCCCCCACACCCCCCCCCCCCCCCCCCACCCCCCCCCCCACCACCCCCCCCCCCCCCCACCTACCCCCCCCCCCCCCCCCCCCCCACCCCCCCCCCCCCCCCTCTGGCTTTCTGCTTCAACCTCCAGAACTGCGCCAGTAGGGAGCCACTAGCACGCCCCCTAAACTAACTTTATGCTTCAGCATCCAGAGGACTGTGCCACTAGCACGCCACTAGAGCGCACTAGCACTATGGCAGTTCTACTTAGATTCCACTTTTTAGACCTCGAGCCTTGCACTAAAAAGACCAAAAAGCACCTTCAGCCACCTTTGGAACTCATGGTAGTCATTTCAGTTGATAAATCTCTCCATGAGCAAGCTTCTTTTCGAGGGATTTAAGAGCTTCAATTAACCTTTCAACTGAAATAGATTTCAAGGAGAGACAATTAAAAAAGGGTGAGGTTCTCTTAAGTCTTCTTCTTCTTCTTCTTTATCTACCAAGTGCTTGCAAGCTACAAAAAAACTCTCCACCATAGTCTTCTTCACACTATTGAAAAGATGATGATAGCTTGAAGGAGTTCAAGTCATTGCAGACTTATCGAGGATTCAGTGAGATTTCAAGTGCTAGTGAACTAGTTCGTGGACTCGGATGGAGTACAAGTTGAAGATGCAAGCCTAGTGTTATGAATTCAACAAGTGTAAAGGGCTATAAGATCTCTTATACTATTGGTTCATATTATAGTGCTTGATTGGAGCTGGATTAGGTTCCGTGATTTTCTCCCACAAAGGTTTTCACGCTAAAAATCCTTTGTGTTGATGGTTGATTGCTTTACTTTATGCTTATGGTTGTTTTAGATTTATCATTGCAACACAAGTTAAAAAATGAGATAGACCTATTCACACCCCCCACCCCCACCCCCCACCCCCACCCCCACGAGGTCCATCATAGCTGTGTTTATCCATATTACTAAGAACACTCAGTTTCTTAGTAAATAAAAGGTGTGTAAACGTGAATTGTTTGGGTTTGTATATGATTGTAATTTCAGAGAGTTAATGGCATGAATCTGATATTCAGAAGTAAACATGGATTCTATTCATGCGCTTGTATAAAAAATTGTTAAGTTGGCCGACACTCCTAATCACAACACCAAATAATATATATATATACACGAAAATTGTTGCCAACCTGGTACAACTATATATTTTAAGTTGCAGCCTTAGATAAGTTGGAACATATTGAGGATAGGCCAAATTGCCTTAAACTTGGAGGAGAGTTCCAGGATTAAGCCCTGTTTTAAGCAAGTCTTGCACTGGAATTGATTTTGAGATTAATACGCAAACATGAAAGTAAAAACTCATATCAGAAATCGTCTTAATCCTGCTCAACGAGTGAACGAATTCCAATTCTCAAATTGGCGAATTGAAAGCAAATCACCATCAAATATGCGAATTCAAAGGGTTAAATCCTTGAGTTATAGAGACCAATAATTGATTGCCACGTCTACTTTTATTGTATTAAAACACAAGATAGCACATCTTTTGTTAAGATTTTGCATAAATGCAATGGTATTTTTAAAATTTTGAACCAAAAATTCTGAATGTTTTGACTTGAAACACAAGGACCACAAATAACCTATAAAAAAAATCTATTTATATAGCATCATTGATCTATAAATGTAGAGCAAAAATCCAAATGGCCCATCTTCTTCCGTTACTTCACATAATACTTACAAGACCAACCCAAACCTAGCCTACCCGACCCATGTCAACGGCCGAAAAAGTGTAAGGTTATACAAATAAAAATATAACAAATTATAGTACCAAATGAATAAAAGTTTTTTCTTTTAAAACAAACACCCAACAAAATGGCTTTAAATAATAAAAGCTTCTTTTTTTAAAACAGAACACTCATCAAAATGACTTTAAATTACAAAATTCAGTCCCATCATTTTGGTGAATTTTTTTTTTTTTTGGTATAAACATATCCACGAACTAACCGGGCTCTCTTTGGGATCACAAAGAACAAGATCTGAGCCAGCTTTGAAAATGCCACAGAACTCCAAGCAATCGGAGAGCCTGTGTTGTAAAGCTAATGGCAGAAGGCCGTTGAAGGAAACTACTCAAATCTGCCACTGAAACCATACCAATATTTTTAGCATCAAATGTAGTAACTAATAAGAAAAACTCCCTTTAGTTATCATTAGTTTCTTTCTACTCGTCTAGCATAAGATCTATCAGTCAATTAACATGCCAAGAAGAAAAAAAAAAAAAAAAAGCTAATATATCCAAAAAAATTTATTATATTTCCTTGGAAATGAAACCATTCAGTTCCACTTATGATTACATCATTCTTTGCAGCATACCGTATTAACGTGCATTAAGATTCCATCACAATGAGGATCTAACAAAACAGAAAAGGAATGTCCAACGATATAGGAATCAGCTTCTACTTGTCCGGTAATCCATCAATGAGCAGGAGGAGCTTATAGAAGTCCAGCCCAGTCATTGCACAAAGCTTCAGATCCAAAAGGGGAAACAGAGTGACCTTTTGGAGGAATGCATTTGAAATAGCCATTCACACTGAGTGAAGATTGCTCATCGTGATACATTCTGGTCTTTCCAGCCCCAATGCAACAGCCGTTCAAATTATTAAACACATGCAATGCATATTCTTCTTCTAGCTCAGCAATTCAATAAGACAATTACAAGTATTTGACCATGCCACGACCCTCCACGCTAATTCTTGTAGCTTGAAGCTGCTTCTTTTTTGGTGCTTTCAACTGTTGCAACTTCTTTTGCATCTGCCAATAAACAAAGGATGCAAGGGATTAGCTCTTGTCTAGCAAATAATTTAATAACACATCTCCAAAATATACACAGGTGTACACACACAAACACGTGCAAAGTCCCACAGAAAGCATGACCCAAGGAAAACACACCACTTATCTCCAACTAGGTCAAAATATCCATTTTCACTCGTGCACATGCAAAACAAACACAGCTTTTCTCCCCAAGTATTCCCTGTTTGGAACCTAGATGTATCAAAGGAAAAAAAAAAAAAAAAGGTGAGGAAAAGAGAACCAAATGAAAAAGTATTTTTGTTCTCTTTTTCCTCACCTTTTTCTTTTTCTTTTCTTTTCCATCACCAAATTCTTCATCCACACACAGCCTTAGAACCTTTGAAAAAGTATGAGAGCATCCATTAGTTCTTTGATACTGTAACTTTCTCGTTCAGGCCAGGATAAAATCCACACAGCTCACTGCACATCTTATGCAAGCACACAAGAAAATCTTTTAGGCAAGCGTGAGAAAAGGCCTTTATCAAATATTTTTTACTTCAAACTTTTATTAACTAAAAGCTGAAATTTTAACAACAGCTTAAACTTTACCAAAGGTTATCTACATGGTATAAAGAATTTCCATATTATGTTCAAATGAAAGATAAACAGTAGCATCATTTGAATTTATATAGAACTAAATAGTTATTTCAAATCAACAAGACTTCTGCCAGGCAGAAGGCATATTTTGAACAAGTTTCCCATACTTTGAGATTTCAGCACTGTGTATCTGTTATTGCGTACATATATATAATGAAAAAAGCAACTAACTGCATTAGTAGCAGGTTAAATTCAAATGATATCCTTATCAAGTTCAATTAACTTAAAAGTTTGACATTCATAGTTGTGATTTCTATTTCAATTCAAGTGTCGAAGAGAGGGAGACCAACCTTCAGACGGCGCTGATCTTGCACAATCTGTTTAGCACGAGCCCTAACTTCATCTGGATCGATTTTAGATTGGGGGCGAACCAAAAAATCCAATGGCATTGGTTCAGGTCTTAAAGCATGTTGCCTGGAAGATGACTGGCCAGACTTTGGTTCCCTGCACTTCCCTCAGAAAATTTAAGTGCTCAAGAATATACATGCAAAACATGGTGCACAGCACCCAAACAACTAATCAAACTTGACTGCCTGATTAGGAAACCAACAGATATAAGCTTTTAAGATATCATACTGTGAAAATTCAGCCAAATCAAGCTCGTCGTCTCTATATTGCATTCCTAAAGCTTTATTCATTGGCCTATCAAAAAATAAACAAGACATCCCAGACCTAGGTAAGACAATACATAAATGGAAATAACAAGATGAAGATGGCTAAGTCATACAAAATACACGTGTATAGAATTGAACAAAGATAATATATACTTCTTCACAAAGGGCCTCCGAAATGGGACCCTCTCATCATCGAAGTTTCTCATATCCTCAAACCTTGTGCTCTTATTGAAGATTGGTCGACTCTGCATTTTTGTTTTCAAAATTTCAAATGATAAGGAAATGTTAGTACGAATGAATAGAAGTAATTCTATATATAGGTTGTAAATTTTTATTTCAAAAAACTCTACCTTCATCCGAGGATCAGGAGGAAATACAACGGAAAAGTTCAAATACCCGGAAGTTTGTCCATGAAAATAGATCCCCAAGACCAAACATCATGTAAAGCTAGCTCCACACAAACAAAATGAAACACATTTCGTATTGTCATGAATTTAGTCCTCAAGATGACTTCTCATAAACCAATTCAGTGTTCTGTCTTCTTACCAGTTTCTCTGCTGAAGTCTCACAATACTTACCACATTCCAAATCCAGCAACCTCTATTTATCATACGCAATCAGTTTGATCATGCCAAGTTATGTTTCATTAGAATGATTTCTCATTCCTATTGTACTTTGAAATCAGGTCACTAAAATCCAAGTGATGCTCTTTTATTTCATTGAAATGAGGCCATAAAAATCCAAGTGATATACTAAAATCCCACTTAACAAGAATTAAAGGGTGTTTTCTATAGCCCTACAACCCCACTAACAATGGCACCATGTTTCTGATCATGTTTTTTGAACTATGTTCAAACTTCAACTTTAAAATTTTGTATGAAAGCATGGAAGGAATATAAAAAAATCTGGGGTGGCTTAACCAAATCATAAAATCATCAAATTCTTCTAGAAAGCAAATTGGAGTGGCATCATTTTACAAAAGAAGGAAATCTATGCACACTTCAGGCTATGCTTCGTGATTGGGTGTATAATGTTGTGAGTAGGGACAACCAATTGCAGTAAAGCATCCTATCCTATATCCTTTGCTATCTTAATCAGTTATCCTGTTCTATTTGAATGCAAATTTTAGAGTCATGGAATTCTACTATATATAAGTTACATTTCTGTGCCGATGACACTAGAGAACAGCAAGTTAGATATTTATTTGTATCTTTGTTTTAAGGTGTGTGTGACGAACAATAGCATCAATGAAAGCTGAGAAACCTGTTGGCCCTCAACTCTTTGGGCAGGTCAAGAAAGAGCCTGCAGCAGCCAAGACTGGTAATAGTGCATCCAAGACTTCTGCAGGCTCTAAGGCAGGCCCCAAGAAGGCTGCCTCAAAATAGTTTAAGCAAGCATGAAAATAAACATGCATAATGTGCCACCATCTAGTCCACATTATATATCTATGTAGCCTGACCGAAGATTGACTACACAAAAAAAAAAACCCATGAACGAAGAACACCAGTCAAACATATTAACAAAATTCTCCAACCTTTTTTGAATGTCATTTGGTGTTATCTCGTTATTTTATCAACACTCAAACTAATAAATTCTTAATCTATATATCTTTGCATATTTTAGTAATTCTTGAATTGTTTTTTATATTGCCAACTATTACTAATAATGTTTTTTTCAAAATTTGGAATTATTCAATACAATAATAGAATTAAGTTTTAAATGTAAAATTACCGATATTTTTTTTGAATAAACTCCCGAATCACATTTTTTCATAATTTTGAAGTCTGAAATCTGACCCAAGCACAGTGAATGTTAAACTTCAACTGACAATGAACAAGGGGTTAAGTCCAGTTTTGAAGCACAAAACTTATCAAAGAGGGAAGACAATTAACTTAGCATCAACTCCTATTTTTTTAATACTATGATATTCACTCATAGAGGTATTTCATCAAACAATACTTACCCCACGCACATAACCAAGCAATCACAAAGCAAGAAGACCGAAACCCACCTTAACTCCAAGAGCAAGCTTTTTTAGGCAGTAGTTCAGCACCTGCGATTCCATAAAGGTTCAGCACCATTGATTCCACAACGACTATTCCAATCAAAACAAGTGGTGGCACTGGCAGATCAAAAGTCGGAGCTCCAAAAGCAAAACCAGATGATTTATCTTCATAATGTAGCAGCTAAGACCCCAAATCTAGTTGATGCCCTCCCTCATCGAATCCTCCATCAAAGTGGCACCTACACAGCGACTTCAGCACCAGCTCTCCATGGGTGAGAATGTGAGAAGGCTGGGGGTTATTAAAGCTAGACAGACGTGAGGAAGGCCGAGGGTTATCGTTGCTATGAAAAGGGAGGGAGATTTCGTATTGATTAGGAAAGAGGCGCTCTAGCTAGGGTTTAGCCAAAATATTTGCCCCCCACCAAACAAAAACTACGCCGGTTTGACTTTCCTTCCCAAAATTTAAAAACAACCTTGTCTTGGCATTTTATTAGGTATATGTACAACGGAAAACGCGTCGTTGCACTTCCTGTTCTTCTGATCGGAGTCATGAATAATGTTTTATTAACATACTTTAACGGCGGTTTATATAAACGTCGGCATTTTGTATCATACAATGGCATTTTCATAAAACGGTGGAAAAAAGGCCCCGCTGTAACTTAAATTTGTAGTAGTCCAACTTTTAATATCTACGTTCATTCTTAAATATATTTATAATTCTAAAACTTTCAAGATTCTTTCATGAAAATTCCTAATTCCCGGATTACTATAGTTGAGGGTGTACTTCGATTTATTTAAAACTAAGTTGTCTTCTTATTTACTATGCATTCATTCAAGCATTTATCACCATGCATATAAACACAGAAGCAGTAAAGAACAAAACATATAATTTATCATGGAAACCCAGCATGGAAAAAAAAAACCACGCCCAGTAAGCTAAGCACTATGTGAATAGTTTATACAAGAAACACTTACAACCAAACAGTGAAACTCCACGGATGTCGTTGAAATCCTCACGAACTATGGTTGAACTACGGTTGAAGTTCTCTAACATCGAATCATCATGGTGCTCTTTTTTATCCTCGAAATTCACCAAGAGGATCTCTCTACTTTGTACTTCAATCAAGTAACAATGGTGTGGATGATCTATTTGCTCAATGACTCATAATTTGGTTCCTTATTATTCACTGTGTATCCTTGTATATTTTTCTTTGTCTCACAGTGTATATCACTCTGTATAGAGTTCTGTATCTCTATATATCTTGCACACAAAGATCTTTTCAATACGTACAACTCTTGGCCTATTTGTAACTTCTCCTTGCTCCTCAAAAATAAGTTGGAACTATCTTTTAATATGATAAATAGTGCCTGGCTTGAGAATCCTCAGATATACAATACACTGAGCAACTTTGGACTTTAATTCAAGTTGATCCTACAGCATGGCTCGAGCCATCATGGGTTGGATTAAGCCATCATTGGGCCATTATCTTAGCATATTTAGATTGTTCTGGCAAAAGTTACATAGAATCCATATATTATGGAGCTTGAACAAACACTTGAGTATAGAGATATGTCCTTCTAAGATTCAGCTCTACATGCTTTAAAGGTGTATACTGCAGCTCGAACAGTTTATAATTAGATAGCTTGAACTTGAATCTTAGACTTTTTGACCTAAATACAACTTGAAACTGTTGGGGGGACTATGAAATTTTTCATGACTCGGCTATAGTGCATATGCATAATACCCAAAAAAAATATAATCTGATTAGCAGAGACTAATTTATATGATTCGAATCATACCTTCAAGATCTCTCTTGTTTGATCCCGAATACTAACAGGTATGAACTTCGAAATCCCTCCGTTTGATCTCGAACAGCAAGCAATAGCAACAAGAAATATTCAAGTGCTCAAACTCAACCTTCAAACTTCTGTTGTGTCCCTCGAATACCCTTTATTCTAGACAGTGGGCTCGTAGTTACTGGGGTTTCTTTCTCTCACAAAAACGTCTATCTCTCAATTATAAGTAAGTCTAACCCTAGCTACTCTTAGAGTGCATATATATAAAAGCTACAGCAGACACCATAGAATTAGTATGACTAGGGCTTCCTATACAAATAAAAATATCTAATCCAACTAAGATTAATCCTTATTTTCATAAATTATAATCTATACTACTAATGAATTATAATTTCACTCTCTATCATACTAGAAATCATATTTCGAGCTCCATATTATTAAATAGTTATTTATCTCTACACGTTAAGATCACATATATCCATCTATTAAATTAAATACTGAAAATTAAATTTAATGTACTTATTTAATTCCTTAAGACTTTTTACTTACTGATTACACTCTAAAAGTGTAATTATAAGCCCTTAATTTGTACTTTGTTAGACTTCTATTGTAATTAATTATCTTATTTTAGTTAAATATTTATTTGATTATGTTTTGTGTGTGCTTTGTAGGTTATATAAGCTAATAAAGGCAAATAAACGCAGAGAATAATCAAGGCGGGTTCAAGGCGAATAATTCGGTCATGAAAATTGAGACCCGTCTTGGTATTTTGGCCATATCTTTTTACTTCGACGTCCAATTGAGTTGAATTTTAAGCCATTGGAAAGAAGACTTCAAGAGCTAATATTTGTCGTCCAATGTGCATCGGCTGAATCGGCCTCTAAGATAGTCAAAATCAAGCTTCAAGGTAGACAGGTGAATAGTAACTGATCGATCGGTCTGGCAAACTTCAGAGCGGGTGTTTTACCGTTCGATCGGTGAACAGAGCCGATCGATCGGTGAACAGTGCCCGTGAACAGTGAATAGTGACCAATCAAACGCTACAATGACCGTTCGATCGGCCATTTAATCGGTAAACAATGTTGATCGATTGGTCGATACAAATTTGGAGTATAAAAGCTGTTGTTCGAAAAAATGAAAAAATGGAAGATAGTTAGGGTTTGTAACAGCCAAGGGGGCAGCGGGAGAGCTCCTCCAAGGTTGGTTTTTTATGTTTCTGTTCATTTTTAGCTTAGATTTATGTTTGTAATGTTAATGTAGGAGTATAAATTGTAACTTTCTTTCATTATAATGTATTTTCCTTCACTTTCTTGCACCTTCCTTTACTTTCCTTGTAACCAAACAGATTTATTGTTGTAGCAATATTTAGATTTAATTCTCTTTATGCTTTCTTTACATTTCTATATACTTTTATGATGAATTCAAGTAGTTAGATTTATATTGAGTGTGATTGTGAAGATCCACCAAGAATCTTCAAGTATTTCAATAGGGATTCATGAACTTCAAAATTTTATTCCTAGATCTCGATTGTTCTATTCGGTTGAGCGTTGGATTTATTTGAAAACTTAGATTCATAACTCATTTGGTAATATTTATGCACAATTCAACAATTGGTATAAATATTGCATATTTTTAGGTTTATTTCTATAGTTTTATTAATTGTTGTAATTTATACACTCAACTAAATATGAACCTAAGGTTTTATAGTCAAAATATTCCAAATCAAGAATTCAAGGTGTGATTCTTGATTTGAGTTATAAAAATTCTCTATTAAAATTCTTGTTGTGAATGGGTGGATTGAATCAATCATATCCAAACTTTCCATTTTAATTGCTTTACATTTAAATTAATTGCCTAGTTAATTACTTTACTTTTCATTACACTAGTTTAATAAATCAAAACCCCATAAAAAACCTAAATATTTTCAGTCCTTTTATTTTAGATCCAATTCCTCACATAATTGCAATTCAATCTTAGGTTAGATTAGTGTGAGTTGAGTACTAAAATCTATATTTTGGCCAGGTCCCTTGGGAGCGAACGATATCGGATTACTAATTTATACTTCATCACGACCCCCATACTCATGTGGGTTACTAACTCCATTTTGTAGTTTTTTGAACAAGTCACTTAACTTATTTGATATGTCGGATTCATAATCCACCTGTAGAGTTTGACATGATCAAAGTTTATAAGCTTCCTCAATGCGGTATCATCAATTCCTATACTTGGGCATGGACTCTATCAATAATTAATATTCACCATACATGTAATTTTATTGTCCAACTCACTAAGTTTATTGACCCACAAAGAAGTTCACTATTCTATGAATCAAAATAATAAATATTATATGCACGTGTCTATTTATTATATTAAGATTAAAAGTATAAGCACTCATAATAATCACGAGATATTAATTTTTTTATATAGTCAGTACAAAACAATTACCTCAACACGGCCCTGTTCAATACACACAAAGTGTACTAGTGCAAGGAGTTAGAATTATACTATTCCCCATAGTCAAGACAGACCTATTAAAACCTTGTACTACAGTCTTACTGATGATGTGTCCAGTTTCATCTAAGACTGTGAACTATAAGCTTATATTTCATAAGAACCAATGATCTGATCTTACATGTGTAAACTGTACTCTACTCACCAAATCATCTACTATATAGAATAAGAGACACACATACATAATCATTAAATAAATAACACAAGGCAAATATTGCTCACACATATGCTTATTAAAATGGAATAACTAATTTATTAATAAATACTAAAGCCATTACATAAAGCATGTCTTTAGTATAAATCTCTAACAGAAATAAGATTACAAGTAAAGTGTATTTGTCAATAGAATTAGTTAATACTAAAAATTCTAATAATTTTCTCCTTTGGCAATTTCGTGATAAAACTTAAACACCCAAACAAACTTAAACATCCAAACAAAATTATTACAAATATCATACAAACCTCAACCCAAGGAATGTAATCAACTAAAACAACTAGTTGTACAATGTAATGAAGTCAGATGAATTTTTAGATTAATGCAAAGAATTTGAAGCTGTAGCTGCACATCCAAAAACAATCCAACCATGTGAAAAACAAGTGTGGAAAATATATATATATATATATATAAAACAGTAATCATAACACAAGTAATGTCACAAGTCAAGCACTGGATATCATTCTTCTCACCCTCAAATCAACAAGTCTCCCTCTTAACATATACAATTTCATCTCCCCCTTTTTATCGCAAATTGACAAATCATAAACAGACACAAAATAATCATGAAAGATCAAAATACAAATATTAAACAAAGAGATCAATAGAGTAGTGGGAGGTAATGAACTTATGAAGAGAAAAAAAAAAAGCATAAACAATGCTCCCCTAACTAATTAAGCCAACTAAAATGCTAAAATGTTGACCATGCACATTATCATAACTTCAACGGTATCCATACACAAAGTCATATGAATCGAATAATGTGTATACATTGTAAACAAGAACCAAGTACATGAACAAAAGAAAATTTCAAAACAATTTGTTCTAAGATGATGAAGGTTATGAAAATTTCTAAGTATGTATAAGGTGCACTCAATGAATATAAACATTTGTTCAAATCTTAGTTGTGATCTAAATGACTGCACCACATTTGATTTCTAAAGATGATCACATAACTAGAAGTCAAACCAAATTAGCTCTCATACAAGTTTGATGGATATGGTTAGGGATGGCAAAATACCCTGATATATCGAGTCCCCGCCCTGCCCAACCCCTATTGGTATGGGTATGGGGTGATACCAAACAGGGGCGGGGCGGGTTTGGGAACAAGGTGCAAAACCCGTCCCAACCCGAACCCGCCCTATTTATAAATATTTATTTATTTTTATATGTATATATTTTATTAAAATATGAGTGTTGTGATTTTTTTCTTATTTTTTTATGATTTTATCACTTGCTTTGTCTATAATATGTTTAAAAAAAACACTAAGTTAAAGGAAGTGGGGCAGGTTTAGGAAAGGGTTAAGAGGGGCGGAGCGGGTTTGGGAGCAAGAATTACAATGGCGGGACAGGGATGGGATAGAGGTCCCCGACCCAAACCCACCCCATTGCCATCCCTAGATATGGCAATAGAAAACAATAAAAAAAATCCCTCTTAATGTCATATTTTTTTCACCCTATCTCTCCAAATAACACTTTAGAAAACAACGATGACGACTTTCACACTAATGAGTAGGCAACCCTCTCTATTGATTTAAAATATTTTTACCTTGATTGCAATCAATAGTAACTTCGCACAAACACATAGGTAGCTCTTTCCAAAGTTTAAGTATATGTATAATATTTTTCATTTAAGAGGGAGCTTCAATACTGGTAGAAACAATGGTAACGAAAGATGTATAAAGCACCACCAACATTAATTATAGAAAATTAATCATGAGTCAATCCAGCATATGACAATCAATAGAATCAAGAAACACACATAGAAATATGTAATTACATATGCGGACAAACAGTATCAATACCATTAAGCGTGCTCAAGTTACACTATGTTCATAATCATAAAAATCAACACTCAAAAACAAAGTGTAGAGAATTAAACCAAGGTATGCACCCTGGCTCTTTTCATAGATATACTTTAGCATTATTAACATCATATGAAATTTAGCACAAATGCTATAAAAAGGAGTGCACAAATTTTATATTTTTGAATTTAAACTTTTAAATAGCAGAAAAATACAAATACAAAAATATCATATCACTAGGAGACAAAAATAAACATGATGATCATCTTACGTTATGACAAACATAGACCTTACTCAAGAAGGTTTGCCCCTACAACCTTTTCAGGGGAACTAAGATTCTCTAAGTTAGATTTCTTAACCCAAATGGTCCTATACTTAGGAGTATCGTGAGAGATATGGGGCTTAGGATAACTTCTGGAAGATATCTTAGCCGCATGAATAGGTATTGTATCTAAAGTTAACTTCTTCAATGTCACACCCCCAACCCAATTAGACATTAATTATTTCACATTAGGCGAGACGTGATCGCACAGGTTGCCGTACCTGCGAACGACACCTCAACATATACCCGAAAATAAAAGAATGCAGCGGAATATAATAGATAAACAATACAACTTAACATAGCTAAACGAGATCAAAGTGACCTGAAATTTGATAGTATTATCATCTACATTTCTAATAGATATAGTAAAAATTTCATAATTTTTGGACCACTCTAACTTGGTCGAATATTCAGTTAAACCAGAGGTCGTAGATCTGGGCATTAGAAATCTGCAGAGATAGTCCCACTTAAAGCAATCATCATAATTCGAAATTACAACATTTTTAAGTGAATCCAAAGCCCAAATTATCATCATAACTCTAACTTACAGTGTTCAAAAATTAGCCACAAATCAAATTTTTAGCTAGGTCGAAACGTCTCCAAACAGTAGCCTTTTCACAAAGAAGACTCTGTTATGGCAGCCATGAATGATTCTAAGTTTTTACCATGGAAGATTTCACCTCCATCCTCCTCCTTTTATGGTATAATTCATACAACATGCAATAATTAGAGAAAACAAGATGAAACAAGCATGATACTCAACTTAGATGAGGAAAACAAAGTGCAAGAAAGCTTCCTTAGATTTTTCCCCTCTCTTCTTCTTCTTCTTCTTCTTCTTCTTCTTCTTCTTCTTCTTCTTCTTCTTCTTCCTCTTTTCCACCGATTTTTCCCTCTCTTTCCAAGCTTCTCTCTCTCTCTCTCTCTCTCTCTCTCTCTCTCTCTCTATAATGGTAGACATCCCTTCACTCCCTGTATTTTTTTTTCTTCCTTCTCTCTCTCCATCATGCTAGGCTACTCACCCCCACAATTCTTGTTTTTTTTTTTTTTTTCTTTTTCTTTCTTCCTTTGCCTCCTTGTTTCCTCTTGTCTTCATTCTCTCTTTCTCTCCACCGACAACCCCCCTCTTCTCACTTCACATCAATGAAGCCAATATAGATACAACAGTGTATCTCACACCCTTAGGTATCCTATGCACCCACTCACTAATGACTCACCACTCAACTCATCATCTAACTTACCACTAATGAAATGACACATGTGGCACACAAAATTTATAATTAACCATGTAATAGATGTAAATTAAATTAGATAAACTAAATCAACTAATTTTAATATGCAATTCAACTAATCGTGAAAATATGAGATTAGAGTTTCACATTCAAATGATCCAAAATTTGAGCTAACTTAAAATTCTTTCTTTCTTGTTTCCTAGGTTGATAATGAATGTATGACCTAGGAGTCTTATTCATCTTGCGACAGTCAAGTCTAGTGTGACCAATCACACCACAATAATGAAAAATAGGGTTAAAACTCATTGTCCTTACCTTAGCATTAGGCACAAATTGTGTATGTGTGATGGTGGCCTTCCTAAGAATCACTGCCTTAGTCTTTCTTCTCAACCTAAGACAATTAGGCCTAATATGACCCTTGATACCACAATGGAGGCATGTGGGTACGAACTTAATAGTATGGCCCTTAGGAATTGTAAGAGACTTACCTTGAGCCTTTGCCAAATTAGGTTTACTTGCCAACTGAGAAGATGAACAAGTCTTCTCTATGTATCCAATTCTAGTCTTATATATCCAGATAGCCTTTTTGAGCATTCCAAACTTCAATCTTTTTGGAACTTGCAATCATCTTCTTAAGAGTAGTATTAGATATAGCAAGATCAGACTCTAGCTTGAATCCCTTCTGGACTTTTATTGGTCTCAATAGATGCATGCAATTGCTTTTTTAAAATGGATACCTTTCCAAATAAAGTGGCCCTCTTAGTTTTCAGATTGATAACTAGAGCAACTGATTCATCAGCCTCTTCTTTTAGTGTGTCCTTCCCTCTTTCAAGTAATTTAAATTTCCCACCCAATTTCCCATATATGCTTCATGAATCTTATCTTCCTCATCGCTTATAGAGGCATCATGTGTTGACTCATGTGGCTCACGTGAGTCATCAACACTATCAGAAATATTATTATCATATGCATGTGAAGATGTATCAAAATGCTTAGGCATGGATGAATTGAATTTAGCATGATAAATAGACTCTTTCTTAGGTGAAGAATCCCTAACAATAGAAGCACTCTCTTTAGACAAATCCATGAAATTTGAATGTCAAGATTACTCTCAACAGTGACAATGAGTGACCCGCTCTAATACCAATTGAAAATTTCTAATTCTTAGATTATTACACTCGACGGTGTGCTTTGATTTATTTAAAACTAAGTCTAGGTCTACGTATTTACTATGCATTCATTCAAGCATTCATCAACATGCATATAAACACAAAAGCAGTACAGAACAAGACACAGAATTTATCATGAAAACCCAATTAGGAAAAAAATCACGTCTAGCAAGCCAAGCACTATATGGATGGTTTACACAACACACATTTACAACTAAATACCGAAACATCACGGATGTCATTCGAATCCCTATGAACTATGGTTGAATTTCTCTTACTCAATTCCTTAATTTTTCAATCTCCCGGTCCTTGACTCTAACACCGGATCACCACAGTACACTTTTTTATCCCCGAAATCTACCAAGACGATCTCTCTGCTTTGTTCTTCAATCAAGTAATAATGGTATGGATGATCTATTTGCTCAATGGCTCATAATCTAACTCCTCACTATTCACTGTGTATCTCTGTATATTTCTCTTTATGTCTCACAGTGTATATCACTCTGCATAGAGTTATGTATCTCTGTATATCTATCACACAGAGATCTTTTCAATATGTACAACTCTTAGACTATTTGCAGCTTCTCTCTGCTCCTTAAAAATAGGCTGGAACTACCTTTTAACTAGCTAAATAGTGCCTGGCTTGAGAGTCCTCAGACATACAATACATTGAGTAACTTTGGACTCTTATTCAAGCTAATCCTACTACATGGCTCGAGCTATCATTAAGTCATCATCTTAGCATATTTAGATTGCTCTAAAAAAGTTACATGGAATCCATATATTATAGAGCTTGAACAAACACTTGAGCATAGAGATATGACTTTATAAAGTTTCGACTTTACATGCTTTAAAAACTTGTACTGCAATTTGGATAACTTGAACTTGAATCATAGATGTTTTGACCCAAATACAATTTGAAACAAGATTACAAACAAAATATTTTTGTCCACAGAATTAGCCAATACTAAAAATCCTAACATTGCATCCTCCCCCATCTCTCTCTATATGTACAAATATAGATATAAATTTGTAACAAGAGATTCAATATTAATAATGGTACTATTGAAAATACGAAAATAGAGGTAATTGGTAAAAAAAGAAAAAAAAAACGTATCAGTAGAGACGTGTATTTTCCCTTAAGAGCATACCACATCTCTTTGAGTAAGTGACTCGGTGATGCGGATCGCATAGCTGACGAGTACTTGGAGATGCGGCAGCGGCGATATACCCGGGCCAGTGGTCGGTAAACTTCAATCAACCATAACTTTTGACTCGTAACTCCGTTTCGCTATTATAATATGTTGTTGAAAAGGTATCGACGAGCCGGAGAAAGAGAAAAATATAAAATGATTTTCCGACCTAGGAAATCATGAAAAAAATGCTTCTAAGTGTGGTTTTCGGCCTGTTTTGTGTTTTGGGCTTGTTTTGTTTTGGGCTTTTGTCTTTTTTTTAATTAACCCGGTTTGTCCCAGGCCCTAGGGTTTCGTGTCTCATATTTATAGTCGTATTAAGACGCTTTTCAGCAGTTTTTGAAGTTTAATAAAATTTGTGCTTGAAAATTGCACTTTTCCCAATCGTTCGGTATTCCTGCGAATCAACGAACGCTTGATGCCTTTGAATCTGTAGTTCGTGGTAATCCTATAGGTTGAAAGAAGAATTTTATTTCGGCATTCGTGAGAAATCAACGGAGTAGAATTGAGTCCCTTGCATTTTGAAGTTCCGCTGCATCACTCGGCATAACACGTATTAGCGGCTATCCTTTAATATTCAACTTTCATTTCTTTGCAAGAATGCACTCGCTATGCGAATGTGTGCGGAATAATTTTTGATTAGTTGTCCCAAAAATCAAAACCAAATATTTTTCAAATAAAGTAATCCACATCACAACAAAATGGTACAAAATAACAAGACTGAACGGGTCACGTATGCACAATTGACATTCATATAATGTGTTATGTATTAACGTTTTCTTCCTGTAATTGACATTCATATGACATTTTGCATACATTTTTTCATATAATTGACATTCATATATTATGAGGAAGAGACTATGAAAGAGGACAAAATAAGTATGAAAACAATAGGCTTTTATTTTTGTAGTTAAGGATTGAACAACAAAAAAGAATTGTGTGGTTTTTAGGCATCCTACATATACAATGATACCAAAAGTAAGCTTTTAATTCTTCACGTAAACAAGTTCCTTTTTTCTTATTTTTACCAAAATGTTCAAACAATTTCTTACTAGAAAATAACCGATTCTTTACCTTGAGGGATATGTTACATCTTGCGTGGAACTTGTGGAAGGAAAAGAAAAGGGAAATGGTAAGAAATGTGCTTTCCCTTCCATTTTTTGGCTTAGGAAAAAAAAAATGAAATGAAAGGATGAAACTTCTGAATTCAAACAGGAGAGAGAACGAGTGAAAGATAGAGAAAGATAAAATAAAGAAAAAAGAAAATGAAACAAAAGTGAAAGGAAATAAGAGAGAGAAAGAGTGTAATTTTTTTTTCTTTTCCTTCTTTCATTTTTTTTTTCCCCTTCCCTTTCTCTCCTAAGTAAATTTAAACAAGGAAAGGAAAAATTCTAACGGTATTAATAGGGGCAAATTATATAAATAATAAGTTTTGTTGAAAAGGTTAACATTTGACTGAAGAATTTTTAAAACTTAGTGGATCAATTGCCCCCCACATTTTATACAGTGATGCCGCCCCTGTTCTAACGTTTTCTCCATGAATTGACATTGGTATAACACAAATAATATAATATCCATGATACATATGGAAATAATGTTCTATACTTATAAATATATATTATCTACAATGAGCATCTCCCATTATATCTCTCCGCTCTTACCATCCATGGCATCTATGTAAAAGGATATCAAAACGATTCTCATGGTTAAATATTAATTACTTATTAACTTGAATTATTTGAAAAGTTCAATTTGTATAAGGAAATGAAGCATGAACAAGCATTTTATCCTACGATAAGCATTTTATTCTCATTGTTCAACAACCATAATTCAAGGCCCAATCCAAGCATGGCGGTATGCTAATAGATGGCGAATGAACACAACTTTTGAATCAATCTTAAATTCACCCAACCTGGCTTGACTAATAATATGCTCTGTTTATTTTATCCTAAGAAAGAGTGTGGAAAAAGAAGACTAACGAAAAAGAAAGGATATGAAAATAAAATCCTTTCACGTAACTTACTGTATTTTTTTCCCCCTTTTGCTCATCAAATTTACAAACCAAGTAAAATAGTTTAGAATGTCGATTGATCAGTGGAATTCTGGGATCAACAAAGGGATACAAATAGCTTCCAGGCCATCCATTTACATAGACTTATCTATTGGAAATGTGCAATGGATTGGTTTCCACGCAATCAAGTTGAACTTGAACGAAAATATAAATAGAATTAGGTGGTAGCAGACAACAAAATCCAAAGCTATATGACAAAATGAAATGGAACAGTCATTTATAACATAAAGCAATTTCTGTGAGAGAGAGAGATTTGTAGAACATCAAAAAAGCTACAGATGTGCCTTCAATTAAGAATCATTCCTCCTCCCACCTGAGCCCTTGTCCCCTGCCCTCAAGAAGTACATTTCTAATCTGGTGTAGTTTCATAAGAACATCTCTAGCATTCATTCTCTCACTGGGTCGTTCGGTGGAACATGAAACGCCAATCCAACGCAAACCTCCAATTTAGAAATGTTGGTTGTGCGACTTTTCTTGGTTCTACTTGGCTCCTCTTCCTCTTTTAATATGATTCGAGGATCAATAATCTCCATTACTTGATTTGGAAGTGACATTTTCGCATAGGTATGGAGATTAATATTGCTGGTAAACATGTTATCTTTAGGTCTTTTTCCTGTGAGCATTTCAAGTAGCAACACTCCATAACTATACATATCACCTTGTGTTGACACTTTCTCCCCCCTACCATACTCTGCAGTACAAAACAGAGAAAAAATAATACCAAATTTCAAATTTTTTGATAATCATTATACTTGTAAATTTATTTTTGTATCTTCTTTTGGTAAAAAAAAGAAAGCAACAAACTTCTTCAACATATGAAAACATAAAATTAACTCAGGTTTAATCTATGTTGGGATACCCCAGGGATATGACATGATGTGATTAAGTTGCTATGGAAGCTGAACACACAACATGGTAAAGTGAAGAGGAGCCATCACTAGCAACACTGATATGTGGCTTAATTTGTATGTAAACTCGTAGTTAGATTTTTAGTTCATCACTCAGTAAAATGATAGAAATTATATAACAATGCTTTATCAAATTAATGGAAGAAGTGATAAATAAAGACATTTACCTGGGGTAACGTATCCAATTGTTCCCCTAATCCCAATTGAACTTGATTGCTGATAATGAGAGTTACCTATGGTGGTTGAAAGAATCTTTGTGAGGCCAAAATCACTTACATGGGCACATAAATCATCATCAAGTAGAATATTGCTCAGTTTTAAATCACAATGAATGATAGCCGCTACACAATAATGGTGAAGATAATCCAATGCAGAAGCCACATCAATGGCAATGTTTAACCTTTGAACAAAATTCAAGTTCTTAGGCTCCTGCTGCTCCAAAAGTCTTGGGTGCAACCAGCTCTCTAAACTCCCATTTTCCATGAATTCCAAAACCAAAGCTTTGAAATCATTGCCTTTGACATCAATGCTTGCGCAAGATGTGATTATCTTGACAAGATTACGATGGCGGATGTTCTTCAGTGCTTCACATTCTGCTATGAAACTCTTGTTCGCTCCACGTTCATGAAGGTTGAATACCTTCACACCAACAATTTGTTCACTGGAGTTGAGAATCCCTTTATAAACAGAACCATATCTTCCTTTGCCAACTAAGTTCTGTGACGAGAACCCATTGGTTGCTTGAAGAAATTCTCCATAAGAGAGTTGTAAATACTGGTTTGGCAAGAGCAAGGCTGAAGAGCCTTGCTGTCTAAACCTTCTGATTCGATAGAGAATAGCTACAAGGCACACTGATAATAGAACAATAGTAAAAGTAACTACTAGAGCTATTACTTTATATCCAAAAGGTCGTTTGCTTTCCTTTAAAACTTTCGCTGGACAGGCGGGCAATTGCAATTCTTTAATTCCTCCACAGAGTTTGTTATTTCCAACAATAAAAAACCCACTAATGTTTGTGAAAACTCCTTCAGTTGGAACTTCACCATCAAACATATTGTAGGAAACATTAAGACTTCGAAGGAAAGGTAACCGACCTAGAAACCTTGGAATCTGTCCGGACAAGTTATTTCGAGAAATATCTAAGACTTGAATACCTTTGAGTTGTTCCAAGGATGCTGGAATTGTACCTTCGAAAAGGTTACCCTGCATGTGGAGGAATTCTAGCACTTGACAACTACCAAGAGTCGCAGGAACTTCTCCAGATTGATTGTTTTCTGATATATCTAGTTTCCCCAGATTTTTTAAGTCAACCACTTTTAGTGGTAGCACTCCTGCTAGGGAATTTTGATACAAGCTGAGAGCAACGAGTGAAGAAATACCAAAGATTTGTTGAGGTATAGCTCCAGTGAGGTGATTGTATGGAAGAGCAAGTTCCTGTAGATTCGTGCAATTACCTAAAGAAACAGGTATGCTTCCTTCTATCATATTAACGGCCATATCAAGAATACCAAGCCAAGTAAGGTTCCCAATTGATGACGGAATTTCTCCAGAGATGTTATTTACAAAAATGTACATCTCTTCCACATTGGGGAGTTCTCCAATAGAATTAGGGATACTACCAGTGAGCATGTTCGTACTTAAAAAGAGTCTACGCAAACTTTTAAGGTTTGTAATACGAGGAGGTATGCTTCCAGATATATAGTTGTCGTTTAGAGCAAACCAAGTGAGCTTGGTGGAAAGATTTCCGATGGCATGGGGAAACAAACCTTCGAAATGATTATCAGCCAAAATAAGTTGTTCTAGATTTGAACAATTGGATAAAGAAGTGAGAATGTTCTTCAACTCATTGCTCTTAACACCTCCTCCTAGTTTATTGTTGTTACAACGTAAAATTTGCAGCTCATGAAGGTTTCCCAAATTCAATGGTAAGAGCCCAGTGAAAGAATTGTCGCCAATAATAATGTCTAGAAGTCCAGAAGCATTGGCTATTGAGGGGGGAATAGGGCCATAGAATTGGTTGGCTCCAACATAAAACCCTTGTAGTTTTGGACTAGTCAAGCCCAAATTTTGGGGAAGGCTTCCGTGCAATCGATTATAAGATTTGTAAAAAATATTGATGGATGAGATATTGCAAAGCGGAGCAGAACCACACCAGATAAATTGTTGAAACCGAGCGAAAGAGTTTCCAGCTTTGAAAGCTGAACAAATTCGAAGGGAATGATTCCTTCAAGATTATTGATCGCTACAGAAAGCACACGGAGGCTGGAAAGGTTTCCAATTGAAAGTGGGATAGTTCCAGTGAGATGATTCTTACCAAGATTCAATTGCAAGAGATTAGACAAAGAACCCAGCTCGGTAGGAATTTTACCTGTTAGATTGTTATTAATCACATCGATGACTCTGAGTTCTGAACAACGAGTCAAATTGGTTGGAAAATCGCCCTGGAAAAGGTTTCTTCTAAGCGAAAGATTTTGCAAACGAAACAACCTGCCAATTTCCAGAGGGCTTTTGCCATGGAAACTGTTGTTACTGAGATCAATCGTCCTAAGGAAAGTGAGGTTCCCAATGTGAGGAGATAACGAACCCACCAAGGCTAGAGATGACAAGTTTAGGACAGTCACACGCTGATGCCGACGAGCGCATGAAACTCCTTGCCAGCTGCAAAAGTGAATAGAATGATTCCATGAGCGCAAAGGATCTCCTGGTATCAGATTCTTGATTGCAAGCAGAGCCTGATGGTCTGTCTCGTTTGCAAGAACGAGACTAGTGCAGCCGGTGGCTGTGGTAATCGATCCAAGAGAGTTCATGGAGAAGAAAATGAAACAGAGGATGGATATTCTTAGTAGACTGAGAAAAGCATTTGTTTGCTCCATTTGGTGTCAAAATATGTCATATGATGGGAAAAGGGGCTGATGAGCTTACACAATGATGGAGAGCCAAATTATATATAATAGCGGGCACATGCTTTCAATTTTTGCTAGAGATGGCAGTCCTTTGTAGATTGAACCACCGAACATGATAGTCATTGTGATCGATTAAATTATCAAAAATAATTTTATCAATGTTGGTAAGTAAATAAAATAGATAAATTTTAAAATTTATAAATAATTACAGCAGTTATCAGCATAATTATCATTGCCTAGTTTCAAACACACTCATTGAAATTCTCCCTTTATATATCATAATAAATATATGTATGTATAATGTTAAACTTTCACTGAGAAAGGAATTCCATTGTGAAACTCGCTGTACCACAGTAATAGGGAGTAAATGTTTCCAAATGGACCTAGAAGGGTAAATAGGTCCTTAACCAATTTAAAAATCATGTGTTAATGAAAATTAAACAACCACATGCTATGCACAAATGATAAATCCCAATCACACAAAGGACAAATTTTTTTTTTATGTGAGAACACTTTCAAAAAAAAAATTATGAAACCTAGTCCAGTTCTGATTAAACAGCATATGAAGGATACATATAAAGTAGATCATACTCTAAAAGTAGATCATGTCTATTTGTGTACACGACTTGATGTAACAGATTTTAAGGACCTATTCGTTAACACTCAACGGTCACTACCATGCAAGTTTGCACTTGCAATGCCAATGGGTCAGTAACAACTTTCGATTGTACCAAAAATAAAAAATCAAAAACCAAACCTAACGTTATTCAAATAAGAGCAATTCAATTCCAAAAAGTATATTGCAAATAAAATGGAACCAAATATAGTATAATATTGTCTAAGAGAGAGAGTTGGGTCTGAAAAAAAAATCCGTTGTCTACATATGAACAGACGAGCACTTAGATTCCAAAAAATGTGCTGGACGGTCAAGGCATAATAAATTTCAATTAATTTACAATTTATCTTTTTGTGATTTGAGCGAAAATCAAATAACTCTTTTGTGAGTTAAAAGTGAACATATAACCTTCTTATAGTCTAAAATTATCTACAAATGGATGGAACCATGACAGATTTAGTGAAATGACAAAAATGCCCCTACTAAGGATAACCTTTTATTTTTGATATATAAGGGCAAAATTATCTTTTTAATATTCTATTTTAGAGAAATGAAATAACAAAAATACTCATGTGACAGAATAACCGTTAATTCTAACAGTTTCTATCTATTTTATATTTAAGTCCAAATTATAAGAAATTTATGTGTTCACTTTTAAACCACAAGGAATCATTTAATTTTTACTCAAATCATAAAAAAATAAAGTATAATTATCCATAATATATATATATATATATATATATATAAAAATGTGAAGTTTTCTCCATCAAGAGCTGCACAAACTGTCAAAAAACATTTGAAAACCGGTCCAAGTAGATTCAATATAAAATATGTTACGGTCAAAACTTATCAAAATGATAATTCCTCAATCGAAGTGCCAACCACCAAAAGCGGGCCATATGTGATAAAATTCTATAAAATGCAATCAGGAGAGAATCAAAATATACAATACGTGATCGGCCCACATGAATACAACGTAAATATAATGTTTCAATGCATCACTTTCTTGAATTTGAAACATTAAATGTAAATATATATACATACACATATATTATATGTTATAAAATACAATGTATGGTCTTTAAAACTAAAAGTTCTAATTCAATTATTTATTTTTTTAATTATTAAAATACAAAAATACACATGTCTTGATATTATTAGTTATTTCAAACTTGTTTTTTACGTTAAATTTTATTCTATTTTATCACTTAGTCTATATGGTAAGTTTTTTTTTAAATTTTCTTCAATTATGCTCCTTACATAAAATCTTTAATAAAAACGATTTTAAATTTCTATGATGAAAGTACGTATGCAACAAAATTATTAATATTGTTATTATCTATCAATCACACCTCTTCAAAAATGTTTTAAAACTAATAAATAAAATAAATAAAAATTTTGGCAAAGCCTAATGAAATTTAAGTTATTATATGGATTTTCTTCTCAATAGATGATTGATTGATACTTATTTTTAAGTTTTAAGCTTGAAATTGAGTTAAAAATAACTGAGTTGTCTAGCTTTAGCAACCTGGTTCAATCAGAGACAAATTTTCTAATTATGATAATATTGGTATGAAGATATTCTTAGCTTTCTCTATTTTTATTTTATAGTGTCTTTCTGTTATTTTATTTTCATTAACATTTAATGAAAAATAAATTAAAATTTCAAAGTATATCACAGACCAAAAAGAAACAATAAGTAGTTCAAGTAGATATTTCTAAAAAGATTGGCAGTTTATAGAACAACTACTGTGAGAATAAATTTTTATAATATAATGCACATATTTTGGCTAGGTTAGGATTTGATTAACATTGTCAAATGGAGCCAATTTCATTAATAAATATTTATCCCCAGCAAACCTAATAAGCCCTATGGAGCTTAAACTTTTTTTATACATAAAATTAAATTATTGCTAAGTAAAATGCTTATCCCTATTAGTTCAGTCAGATTTACAGGTACATGCACTTAATCTTACGATGTGTAATTTGAGTTAAGCTTAATCTAAGCATCCATAATAGCTATGAATTATGAATGCATACAGCTACAAGTTTTAAGAACTTGATTTTTATAATTGAAATTTTAATGATAAATTTTTCAATAAAGCTAAATTGAAAAACATATCCCACTAAGCAAAATTTTAAGCATATATATTTTCTACTAAATTCTAAGGATTTATTATTTGATAGTATTTAATTTGAAAATATAAAAATATCATATTTAATACAACTCATATTTAGTAGTGTAACGTTTGAGAACAAAAAATAATTATTTATATTTATAAAAAATTCTTAATTTTTAAATTTATTCTCTACATCCTTGTTGTGCACAGGTTCATTGTTAGTGTATATATATATATATATATGTATGTATATTATCCATACTAAGCATCATCGAAAAATAAGTCTACGCTCTTACCAGATGTGCATGACATCTGCGTAGTAGGATATCAACATGATTCTCATTATTAATATCTAATTGCCCGCGTTATTTGAAAATTCACTTTGTATAAGCAAATGAAGCCAAATTGGCAAACAGGTGTGGACCCAGAAAAAATATATATATATATACATATATATTTTTGGGGTGGGGGTGGCACCAAGAAAAAAATGTGAGTTAGCTTTTGGTACTTTAGTAATCAAAGATAATTTCTTATACAAGTGTTATTAAAAAAATTTAAGAAAGGAAAATCAATAAATTTATAACAATAATTTCTTATTAATTTTTAATTATTTCATATAGTTTGTGATTTTTATAATTAACACCTTAGTATATAATGGATTATACAACCATTTTACTGCATTTTATTAGTTGCAATAATTTAAATAAATAAAAACTCTACTTCTATGATTTTTGTAATTAAAAAACAGCAACAAATGATATTGTCATCTCTGTTAACAAGCTATTATGACCATGAGCTAATTCTTATTTTTTTTATATTTTGGGCACAAGTTTTTGTATTTGGCCAAGCTCATTTACATAAAATAAGACTGTAACAAAGCAGAAGCCAAAAACATAGCTATGAACAAAATGGGATGGAAAATGCGTATATAACATTGAATTTGTGTCTAGGAAAAGGATGTCAGCAAGCTTAGTGGTAATAGCACACTCTTCGATTCTAAGTCCGTAAGAATTTGGACACCGTACTCTTGGATGGATGAGAGAGAGAGAGAGAGAGAGAGAGAGAGGCTTGAGGTTTGTCTTCAGTTCAGAACTAAACATTAGTCGTTGAAACTTGTAGTGACCATTGGATGAACTGAGACAATTGAAATTTTATTTGATTATATTGTATTTTGTTATGAACTAAACAGGGTGATATGAACTTGAGAATAATCAAATCAGTGCTTTATCATTTTATTATTTATTTATTTATTATCTGCATAAGAACTAGTTAAATGAGTGGTAAATTTAAATTGGAATAAGCAAACGGTGAACCAACGGGGAAGACATTAGTTTTTCATTTCTCTCAACTTTAATTTTGAGAGATCAATACATACTATTTTTTTCATAAATACTCACAATTTAAAGGACCCTAATAAAATTTCATCAAAATATGGAGACCAATGCGCACTATTTTTCTTATACATAATCAAAATCTATAGTATTCAAATAAAATCTTATCAAAGTAGGTGGGCCATAGCCCCATTGTCTGTGCTTAGGTCCATTCCGGGTCTTTTTCCATTTTGTATATGAAAATAGGAGAGCAATTCAATTCCAAAAATAATAAGGTAATCAATTTCAATTGATGATAAGGTCAAGAAAAGACATAATAAGATAATAAGATCCTTACGGGTCAAGTATGCACACTTGTAATTGACATTCATATAACATCTTGTATGTAACGTTTTCTCCATGTAATTAACATTCATATAACATAATTGTTAGATTTTTAGTATTTGCTAATTTCGTGAATAAAGATATTTTGCTTGTAACATTGTTTCAAGTTGTATTTGGGTCAAAAAATCTAAGATTCAAGTTCAAGTTGCCAGAGTACAAGCTGTCCAAGCTGCAGTTCAAGCCTTTAAAGCATGCAGAGCTGAAACTTTGGAAGACTATATCTCTTTGCTCAGGTGTCTGTTCAAGCTCCGTAATATATATATTCCATATAATTTTTTGAGAGCAATCTAAATATGCAAAAACCTCAGCTCAAGCAAAGTCCGCTTGAGCGATCATATGTCCGCTCGAGCGATAGTTGAAAAATTCTACAGAACCAAAATCTAGAGAGCACTGCTCGAACTTCGCTACAAGACCGCTCGAGCGGTATGTCGTAATTTTGTTTGAATTGAACCACTATCTCATCAAAGTAAGTTATTTTTTTAGGACTCTTTAACTAGATCTTTTTAGTCATTCAAGAGATAGTTCCAGCCTACCTTCTTGGTGATCCTAGGAATGCTATAAGAGTAAAGAGAATTAATTGTTGGACATAACTCTAGAGTTGTGAAAAAAAGATACAAAAAATATACAGAGAAGATCTTAATGATTATCTGAGTATACAGAGTTCATTCACCAAAGTACTAAACTGAAGAACACAGTTGCGAGATCGTCTTGGTAGATTCCGAAGACGAGAAAGAATACTGTGGTGATTCGGTGTTGAGGTCGAAGCCAGGGAGAACAGAAATTCGAGGAGTCGAGCAAGTAATCTTAAACCGGAGTTCATGGGGATTCGGACGACAATTGTGGAGATTCAATTGTTATGGTTGTAAGTCATACTTGTGTAACCTATTCATTATAGTGCTGGGCCTACTGGACGTAGTTTTTTCCCGAATTTGGGTTTCCACGATATATTGTTGTGTCTATTATTGTGTGATGTATGCATATGAATGGTCACTTAGGTAAAGAAAACTAGATAAGTTTTTCTTAGGCAAATAAGTGGTCAAAAGTCTTAATCCGTGAAATTAGAATTTTTTATTTTTTTTTTCAATTGGTATCAAAGCAGGTCGCTTATAAATTTTTTATTCAAACGTGATCCCAATATTCTAAATTCATGGATTTATCACGAGAGCATGCATCACTTGAAATTCGAATTTTTGATGGCTTAAATTATAAGTATTTGAAGCCACGCATTAGGGTCTTTTTGAAATCTATTGATGAACATATATGACTCTTTGTTGTGCATGATTGAAGTCCCCCTAGGATTACTGTAGGTATTGAGATTATCCCAAAAATCAAGACCAATGGGATAACCATGAATTAGAAAAGTTCATGTGGAATAGTAAGGCTCTAAATTCTATCTTTAACGGTGTCACGGCTGAAGAATTCAATTATATATCTATGTGTGGAACTGCTAAAGAAGCATGGGATGCTCTTGAAGCTGCATATGAAAAGACTCATAATGTCATAACCGGCACATCATATGCACATGAGCACATAAGTATATCTTCTCATGATAATATTGATAACCTAAGTGATTCTCATGAGTCAAATCAAAGTGACTCTGATAGTGATGATGAGAATACTCATTAGAAGTTTAATCAGTAAGTGTGTCTTAAAGCTAAAAAGGCTAATAAGAGCTTGCATGAAGAAAGAGACACACTAAACCAACAAATCAATGAATCTATTGTTCTCATTAATAAATTGAAGTCTAATGAGGTCACTTTGTTGGAAAAGGTCTCTATGTTAGAAAAGAAATTACATATTTCTATTGAGACCAATAAGAGTCTAGATAGTAAGGTATCTACACTTGAGTTTGATCTTGCTAAAGCTAATTGTGGGGGAATAATCCCTGGCCCAACCCAATGGGTGAGGCCCAATCTACGCAAATTAAGGTTGATGTTGCTTGGCGGTCCAGATTAGTAATAGAGGGAGGGCCGGCCTTGACCGGTGACCTCCTCCACGTCATAGCCCAAACTGCGAAAGGTAAGCCCAAACCCCTAGCGGTTTTCGAGCATTAAATGCAAAGTTGACCTGCATTAAATGCACAAGTAGTAGCACCACACGACGTCGTGCACCAGACCCTGTAAGTAGTCAGGCGGCATCAATGATGATGCCTACCCAGCAGGCCATGAGAGCCTGCTGATAGGCCAAGGCAAAACACACTCCATCGATGACTCTATAAATATCCAAGGTATCGAGAGCCAGGTATGGACAGAAAAACCCGAAGTATTCACAACTCTCATTCATTTTCACCTCGATTAAGCTTGCTAACTTAATCTTCGGAGCATGATCAGCCCACAAAGGGTCGACCACTTCTAATCTTCCTCTTTTGCAGGGAGTTTGGACCCATTCATTTTGTGCTTGAGAGTTCGGCCCAACCTTCCCGGAAAATCCCACTTACAATTGGCGCCGTCTGTGGGAAGGCTTAGAAAAATCATGAGTCTAAACGACCGGAGGCATGGAAGAGAGAACCACGACGGGAGAGGCAGCAGAGCCTCCTCTAGTAAAGATCAGACTAACTCGGCGCACTGCCAGTCTACACCAGTAGATCGGCAGAGAAGAAGAACAATAAGGTCAGAAATACAGACGCCCGCTGAAAGCCACCAGGAAACACCGGATGAAATGCGGAGGAATACGGGCTATGTCAGGGATAGAAACTTCCGCAGAAACCACCATCGGAACCTTGCCCCGTCGCCTTCTAGTGGGCGAATCCCGAGTGAAGATACACTCCGGGTGGTGGAGAGGGAAATTCGACGGTGCGGAGAAGAGATTGCCTACCTCACCTCCCAAGTTCGGGTCATGAGGGAGGCATTCTCTGGAAGAACTGGGCATGGGAGAGAAATGTGCCCTGATCAAGAGCAGATTACTGGCGGCAGGAACGATCCGGCACCGCAGGTAAGAGGGAGTTACACCCCTAGTACCGAGTGTTGTGACAACAGGCGAACTGGTCGGCGGAGGAGAAGGAGTGAAACCCGGCCAAATGACGATCGTGCTGAAGGAGATCGGCGAAGAGAGGACTGGGATAATTGGTATAACGAAAAACAGGAGGATAGGAAGCAGCAGACTAAGGAGCGCACGGCCCACGACCTGATGAAAAAGGCCCTAGATCAAATCGCATCCTCACCATTCACTGCAGAGATCGAGTCCCACCCAATTCCTCAAAAATTCACCCCACCGAAGTTCACACTATATGACGGGAAGACAGACCCAATTAACCATATTCAGCATTACAAACAGCTCATGGTAGTATGGTGTGGTGACCACATGCTGATGTGTCGAATCTTTCCCTCCAGCCTGGGAAGTGTGGCCTTACGATGGTTTGACAAGTTGCCACTTAAGTCCATGTCCAGTTGGAGGCAACTTGCCGAGCTGTTCACAGCTTGTTTTATAGCAAACAGCCTGCAGCCGAAGGGGACGGATTGTGAGCGTATGCCTGACGCTATTGGGAGGCTTACAATAAAATCGACGAGTGCAGCGAGCAATTGGCTGTAACCCAGTTCAAGATTGGCTTCCCAGGGAGCATCGCTTGCAACAATCCTTGAAGAAGAAGCCAACCCCCACAATACAGGAATTAATGCTGAGAATCGAACGCTACGCGCGGTTGGATGAAGACGCGCCCCAGCCAACATCGGCCAAGGTCAGCGTCGCTGCCGAGAAGACAAATAAGAAGGACGCAAAGAAACCCCGATCAGAAGAAAGCAACCGGGGAAAAAGGGTGACTGATGGGGTCTATACAATCTTTAAGGACCCCATCTATAAGCCATTTTTCAAGTGGCCACCAAAGTTAGGAGGAGACCGGGTAACCCGAGACCAGATGAGGTTTTGTTCATATCACTGCGAGAAGGAGCATAAAATGGAACAATGTCGGCATCTGAAAACCCATTTGGAAGACTTGGCCAAAGCAAGGCACCTCGACCAATTCATTGATCGGGAAAAGACAAAGAATGAATCAGAGCAACCGCATGTGAAGGTGGCAGCTCAGAAGGAGACAGAGGTAAGGCCGGTTCGGGTAATCAATGTGTTACACGGTTCGGTTGAGTCAGGAACCGTCGACCCATATAGGTACCGAACCGAGATACAGAAGGCTGCACACTTAAGGGAAGTAATGCAGATACAACAATCCAGCAAGAAAGCCAAGATCGGCAATTGCCATACGCCCATTACCTTCACTGATGAAGATCTCGAGGGAGAACAGGTTCCCCATAACGACGCGTTGGTGGTGACGTTAAGGGTGGCTGACTATGATGTCAAAAGATTACTCATTGATCAAGGGAGCTCATTTGAAGTTATGTACTATAGCCTGTTCAAGAAATTAGAACTCAAGGAGTTCGACCTCCAGCCATCACTTGGCCCATTGGTCGGATTCAGCTCAGATCCAGTTTGGCCCATGGGGAAGGTGACTGTTCCGGTAACTGCCGATGGAATCACATTGCAAACCGAGTTCCTGGTAGTTAACATGCCCTCCCCCTACAATGCCATCATGGGACGGACCTGGTTGCACCTAATGAGGGCCATTCCTTCATCTTACCACCAAATAATCCGATTTCGAACCCCTGGTGGAGTAGGGGAAATAAGAGGAGATCAAGTGGCTGCCAAACAATGCTTTCTAACTGCATGTGCAACCAAAACAAAGGCCGAGAATGTGCAAATGATGGAGCTACATGAGGACACTCCAACCATCGACAATGTGGGGATAACCCCTGAGAATAAAGTCGTAGAGGACCTGAAGAAAATATACATTGATCGGCATGGAGATAAGTACTTTGTCATTGGCACCTCCTTGTCCAAACGAGAGGAATATTCCCTGATCGAGTTGTTGACGAGCTTTCTAAAAGTGTTTGCCTGGACCCCATATGACATGCCAGGGATCGACGCCGATGTTGCATGTCATCGGTTGAACGTTGACCCAAAACGCCGACCTGTTGTCCAGAAAGGAAGAAGGGCAGCAACCTACCATGCGGACGCTGTTCTGGAAGAAACAGAGAAGCTTTTGGAAGCTGGAGCAATTCGAGAGATCAACTATCCAAGTTGGTTATCAAATACAGTGGTCGTGAAAAAGAAGGATGACAAATGGAGGGTCTGTGTGGACTTCACTGATCTCAACAAAGTATGCTCCAAGGATCCATTTCCCCTCCCCAAACTCGACCAGCTTGTGGATGCAACCGCTGGCTTCGGAAGGATGAGTTTGTTGGATGCTTACCGAGGATACCACCAGATTCCCCTCCACCACAACGACCAAGAAAAAACGGCCTTCATCACTCCAAGGGGTATCTATTGCTGCAAGGTTATGCCCTTTGGTCTAAAGAACGCCGGAGCCACATATCAGCGATTGGTCACCAAGATGTTCAAGACGCAGCTCAGCAGAACTGTCGAGGTCTACATCGATGACATGGTGGTAAAAAGTAAACTGAGCACATCTCATCTGGCAGATCTAAAAGCGGTATTCAGCATCCTGAAAGAATACAAAATGAGGCTAAATGCTTCAAAATGTGTGTTTGGTGTCAACTAGGGCAAATTTCTGGGGTTCTTGGTCACGCATTGGGACATTGAAGTGGACCCACGATAGATCAGTGCGATCCAAAGCGTTCAGGCCACGAAAAATGCCAAGGAAGTACAAAAGCTTACAGGAATGGCTGCGGCACTTAACAGGTTCATTAGCCATTCATCTGATAGGTGCCGACCGTTCTTCCAGCTCCTCAAGAAGCAAGAACAGTTCAAATGGACCCCAGAATGTGAATTAGCCCTTAGCGATCTAAAGAAATACTTGACCCAACCACCTTTGCTCTCCACCCCGCTACAACACGAGGAACTCTACCTCTACCTTGCGGTTTCGAAGCATGCGATCAGCGCCGTTCTACTACGGCAACAAGATCGGCGGTAATTGCCTGTCTACTATATCAGTAAAACACTTCTAGGGGCAGAAAACAGATATTTACCTCTCAAAAAACTAGCTCTAGCACTAATAGTGGCCTCCCGCAAGTTGGTGCATTACTTCAGGGCCCATACAATCAACGTCCTCACGGACCACCAGCTCAAATCCCTCCTCAGAAAGGCCGACTTCTCCGGACGATTGGCAAAATGGGCAGTGGAGTTAGGAGAGTTTGACATTAAGTTTCAACCTAGATCGGCTATAAAAGGACAAATCCTTGCAGATTTTATAGCTGAATTCTCGATTGAATTACCACCGGGGGCCGACCAAGTAGAAGATCATGCCCAACCACACGAGAACCTCCCCTCTGGACCTGTGGGAAAAAAGCTGGTCATTGGCAACTCTACGTCGACGGGGCTTCCAATGACCGGGGGGTAGGATCGGGCATAGTACTCATTACACCAGATGGTCTAACCATTGAACAAGCCATGAAACTCGAATTCACTGCCTCCAACAATGAGTCTGAATACGAGGCCTTGCTCGCCGGAATACGTTGGGCCATCGAACTTCGAATTCCTGAGATCGTCATCTATTCGAACTCCCTGCTCGTTGTCAACCAAATTACGGGAGAATACGCAGCAAAGAACGACAGAATGACACAATACCTAGCTAAAGCCAAGGAACTTCTCGGCCGATTCAAAAGCTACAAGCTTCGACAGATTAGCTGGGACAACAACTCACATGCGGATGCTTTAGCAACCTTGGCCACAGCTTTAAAGGCTGGGTCAAAAAGGACAATCAATGTGGAAACCCTTGCCAAACCAAGCATCTTTCAAGAGGAAGAGAAAGCCCTGACGGCAGAACAGCTGGGACCATTATGGATGAACCCAATTATCTCCTACCTCGACAGAGATGAACTACCAGAAGACAAGACTAAAGCTCGGCGAATCAAACATACATCTCTCAGATATTGGCTGTCACCAAGTAAGGAGCTTTACAAACGTTCCTTTACAAGTCCATACTTGCACTGCGTCCATCTGGACCAAGTACAGAGCGTCTTGTTCGAAATCCACGAGGGGATATATGGAAGCCATGTCGGCAGAAGATCGGTAGCACACTGAGCCATTTCACAGGGATATTGGTGGCCTTACATGCAGAAAGATGCAGCCCAGTACGTCCTAAAATGCGACAAGTGTCAGAGGTATTCCCCTATCATCCACTAGCCAGTCGAAGATCTCGCAACCATCACCAGTTCGTGGCTTTTCGTTCAGTGGGGACTGGATATAATGGGGCCTTTGCCTTGAGCACCGGGCAACAAAAGGTTCCTCATCGTGGTGATTGACTACTTTACCAAGTGGATAGAGGTAGAACCTTTGTCAACTATCAGGGAAGTCGACGCCAAAAGGTTCGTATGGAAGAGCATAGTCACGAGAATTGGGGTACCTCGTGCCGTTATTTCAGATAACGACACCCAGTTCAATGGTAACATGTTCAGATCGTTTTGTGAAAGACTGGGGATCAGAAACTATTACTCAACACCAGCCTATCCCCAATGCAACGGGCAAGCCGAGATTTCAAACAAAACCATGCTTAACGGAGTCAAAAAGCGACTGGAAAAGGCCAAAGGGAAATGGACGGAGGAGTTGCCTAGCGTTCTGTGGTCTTATAGAACGACCCCAAGGAGGTCCACCGGCCAAACCCCGTTCTCTTTGGCATATGGGGTGGAAGCAGTCATTCCTTTGGAGGTCAGACTACCTATTGTCAGAACGGCAGCCTTCGGCATGGGCCTCAATGACCAAACTCTGGCGAAGGACCTGGATCTAACTGAAGAAAGAAGAGAAGCCGCCTTGATCAGACTTACGGAGTATCAGCGAAAGTTAAGACGCTCTTACAACAAACGGGTCCGCCCAAGGAACTTTGCTCCTGGAGACCTGGTTTTACGAAAAGTACTGGGGGCAACTAAGAAAGCAGCAGATGGTAAGCTCGGCCCAAACTGGGAGGGCCCTTACAGAGTGACGACCGAGGTCGGCGTTGGCGCATATCAATTGGAGACTGTTGAAGAGGGAAGACAGTTGCCTCGGCCATGGAACGCGAGCAACTTGAAGAAATTCTACCAGTAGCAAGGAGTCTCGTATGATGTAACAAATGTATGGAGCTTTTATGAGATCAATGAAAAAAGAAGTTGTTCAAAATGAATCTGCTCAAAGCATTCTGCGAACCCACAAAAACCAAGTGTAAAAACTTGGTCCTGTCCAAGTTGGACAGGTCGGCCAAAGAAGGCCACAACAAAAACCAAGTGTAAAAACTTGGTCATGTCCAAGTTGGATAAGTCGGCCAAAGAAGGCCACAACAAAAACCAAGTCTAAAGAACTTGGTCCTGTCCAAGTTAGGCAGGTCGGCCAAAATGTAAAAACAATTGGTCCTATTCAAGTTGGATCTTCCATTCGGAAAATCAGACAAGGCAGATTCAATGATAAACATCAAGATAAAAGACAAAACGAACTTTTTCATTAAAAGCATTGATGGTTACAAAAACATCCCAGAAAGAAAAAGAAACAGTTATGCCGACTTCTCCCCCGACTGCGAAGTTGCCTCCGGCAAACCACTAACAATCTCTTCCACGTCCTTAGGCGGTTCGACAGCGACCTTAACTTTTTCAGCCCCCTCCTTCTCAGCAGTAGCTTTTTCAGCCGCGGCCTTTAAGTTAAGCTCTCATTTGTACTGGGCATTAGCAATCACTTTCTTCGGGCAAACGACGCCGTCTTCAGTGGTGTCGAAGAAGTCCGGACAAAGACCCCAAACGTCAGAGGCCTTATCCACTTCTGCAACAACAAGGGCACCATTCCAACCTTGTCGGAAAATGGAGCGGCTGAGGTCCATCTTCTCTTAGGCTAATCGATTGGCCCCCTTTTCTTCACCCCTCTTCAGTGTGGCCTCTTCTTCCACCTTTAGCTTGGCCACTTCGGTGTTAAGAGCCTCCACCTCTGCATTGGCCTTATGCAGATCTATAGACTGCACAGTGAACTTCTTTTCAAGATCGGTCAGTTCCTTATCTCTCCTTTCAAAATTAGCCTTCATCAACAGCAGCTCGGCGGACGCCTATTCGGCCTGCTTCCTGAAAGTGATCCGGTCCTTATTGGCACCGATCCATTCCTCCTTTAATCGGCCGTGCTCTTCGATAAGTTCTTGATGCACCTCGGCGAGCTTCTGAAAGTGGGTCATCGCTTTCAAGGAATTCAGGCAGCCCTAAACTAAGAGAAAGTCGTGTTAAAGCAGTTGATCAGAAAAGCCCTTGAAACAGAAAAGATCGAACACCGACTTACCAATAGTGAATCATGGAAGGCTCCCATAAAAACGGCCGCATCACTGGCCTCGCCCAACTTTGCCATATCTTTTTTCTGGAGAACACTCCTCATGATGCCGAAGGCTACCTCGGTCTGCTCGATTATCGAATCAGTTGTCGAGAGAGGTCGACCTAGGATATCAGGCGTAATGGTCACAGTTTCGCCGACCTCATCCACTATGCCTTTTCCTTTCTTTTTTTTAGGTGCTGGAGTTGGTGCGGTAGCCTCGAGCCCCCTATTCTTCTGTTGCCAAGTCTCGGGCCTCTGTTGAACGGGAGGAGTTTCCTCCGCAGGAGTTGTTGCCAGTTCGGCAGTTGGAGCATCGGCAGAAGTGGCCGCGGCCGACTTCAGCGGCTTGCCGGCAGCGGCGAACATCCTCTCCCTCAGACTCATGCTGTCCTCTGCGGTGGGGGACGGGGTGGAATCTTGTGTTGTCGTCGGAACTTTAACCCGGCGGTCCGACATAGTGAATGGTGACGAACTTGAAGCCGAACTGGGGGACCTCGATTGCTCCCCGCGTTGTTCTTCGCCCACGGGCTCCGACGGAGGAGCAACTACAACTGTAACCCCGGTAGGGCTGCGGGCCCTTTCAATTGTAATGCCGGTCGAAATCTCCTCGAAGTCTCCCTCGGCACCTTCCTTCGCCAATCTTGCAAGGGTACTCTGGGGAACACCCGTGTTGGCAGTGAAGGTCGAGTATCGTAGCGGGTACGCGAGCAAGATATGAGCAGCCCAACCTACGTGCCTCAATCTGCCCTCGCCGACGTAGTTCAAAACCTTGTTGAGATCGTCGAAGTTGACCAACCAGTCACGCGCCCTCGACCGCTTCTCCCTCTTCTCTACAAAAATGCGAGGGTCAAGTGAGGTGCATACTACAATTTAAAAGACTCACAGTTGTTGCGCCCAGATTTTTCGCACTCAAGGAATACTCACACAAGCGGGAAAAATGCTGTACTCTCTCGTTAGAACTCACCCTCCTAGAAGAATGAGTGCGACTAGGTTTGAATTGGAAAAAAAACTGGTTTGAATAAAGAGCTTTTGAAAAAGATTCGGAGTCGCCACCTAACTTGATTAAGGTGAGTTAGGTCACCTAAAAACTAAGAATAATCCGAAGACTACACTTAGAGTTTTTGAAAAACGATTTTGGAAAACATCCTCAAGAGAGGGTTTTTAAGGAAAACGGGTTGTTTGGCAACCTTTGGAAAATATTTAGCCCTTTTTGAAAAATAACTCCTTTTTGGTATTTGAAAACAGTGATTTTAGGTTCGGAGGTTGGTTACGTGCAGGGAAGACGTACTAAACTATTACCCTACCCCGCCCTTTCGGTACCTACATGTCAATCTACTCTAGATTCATCTATGAGAGTCTTCAACTAACTATTGACCAATTCTATCCACTTTAGAAAACAATGTTTAAAAATATAATGCATGAGATGCAAGTGCAAGTTAAGAGAATTGAAAAATAGATTTAGAAAGAGATTGATTTGATTTGAAAATTGAAATTGGAAAGTTTGAAAATTAAAAGTAGAAATTTGAAAATAGAAATTTTGAAATTGGAATTTTGAAAATAGACTGGAATTTGAGATGTGAAAAGATTTTGGAAACCGCACCCATGAGGGTGGAATTGAAAGTTTGAAAAGTATTGTGACCACACCTATGAAGGTTGCCTACGTATCCCTTTGGGGGAATCAGGTCAGTCGTAGTTCAGACAAGAGTCCGATTGAAAATAGATTGATTTGAAGAGAGAGATGGGTTGGGAAGAAAGAGATTGAATTGAAAATTGGATTTGATTTGAGATTAGAAAAGGAGATTGGAATTTGAAATTTTGGAAAAGAATGGACTTTGATTTGAAAAGGTAGATTTGGACTTGTTTTGAAAAAGAGAAGGTTTAAGAAAACCTAGACTTAGGAAAGATGAGACTTAGGAAAGACTTGACTCGATTTGGAAGATTTAGGAGATTAGGAAAGATTGGATTTAGGAAATGTTCAAATTAGGAAAGTTCCAAATTAGGAAAGTGTTATTTTAGGAAAGTTTCGAATTAAGAAAGTGTTGTTTTAGGAAAGTTTTTGAAATTAAGAAGTTTTGAAAATTAGGAAAGTTTTGAATTTAGAAAGTTTTGAAATAGGAAAGTCTTGAAAGTAAGAAAGTTTCGTTTTAGGAAAGGTTTGAAAAAGGAAAGTTTTCAATTTAGGAAATATTTGAATTAAGAAAGTTTCAACTTAAGAAAGTCTTAAATTAAGAAAGTTTTGAGTTTAGAAAAGTCCTAGATTTGGAAAGATTTGAAGTTTAAGAAAGTTTAGAATTTAGAAAGTTTTTAGGTTTAGAAAGATTTAACTTAAGAAAGTTTCAAATTTAGAAAGTTTTGAATTTGGAAAGATTTGAAATTTAGAAACTTTAAGATTTAGAAAGTTTTAGGGTTTTAGGAAATCTTAAGATTAGGAAAGGTTTGAGTTTAGAAAAAGTTTGAAAAATTAGATTTGGAAAGTTGAGATTTGGAAAAGGGGTAGGATTAGGAAAAGGTTGAATTAGGAAAGATTTTTATGTTCAAGTTTTGGAAACTTAAGATTTAAGAAAATGGAGGATTAGGAAGGATTTGAATTAGGAAAGATTTGGATTTGGAAGGAATTGGATTTTGTTTCTAAAAGAGAAGGTTTGATTTTGTTTCTAAAAACGGAGGACGGGATCTAGTTTCCTAAACGGGGAGATTTGATTCGGTTTTCTAAAGGGAAGATAGGACTTGGCAAGGATTTAGAAAAGGAGATTCTAGAAACCCTAGATTTGGAAAATTATAGTTTTGACGTAGAAAAGAGGTTTTGGAAACATGTATAGTTTTGATGTAGAAAACCAAAGAATTTGGAAACCTAGGTTTGGGGCAAAGTTTGAAAACCATATTTTTGGAAAGAAAATTAGGATTTCCTAATGATTAGCTCTAGGGCTTGACTTGGGCTCTAAGGAAAGAGTTTTTGGAACGTGCATTTTTGGAAATGAAGGTTTTCTAGAAGGGAAATCCTAGGGAGGAGTTTTTGGAAAGTGAATTTGGAAAGAGAGTTTTTGGAAAGATTTTTGGAAAGAAGGAATTTTTTGGAAAGTGTGTTTTTGGAAACAAGTTTTTGGAAGAAAAATCTTAGAGGGAAGTTTCTAGAAGGGAGATTTTGAAAAGAGAGTTTTTTAGAAAGGTTTTTGGGGAGAGTTTTTAGGAAGGTGAATCTAGGGAGTGTTTTTAGAAAGTGAATTTTGAGGAAAAGATTTTGGAGAGGAGTTGAAAAAGAGAGTTTTGAAAAATAGATTTTGGAAGGGAGTTTTTGAAAACAATTTTGAAGAGGAGAGTTTTAAGAAAGTATGTTGAAAAAGAGATTTTTAGGAAGAGATTTTTGAAGAGAGAGTTTTTTGGAAAGTATGAAAACGTCTCACTTTTCTAAAGCGATTCTAGTCATAAGAGGGCTAGAACCACTTTAAGAAAGTGGTTTTGGAAAACAATAAGATTTGAAAATATAGACCAAAAAGGTCACTTTTTAATGTAACACTTTCCTAAAGCAACCCTAGCCATGGAAAGGCTAGAATCACCCTAGAATTGTGGTTTTGAAAACAAGTTTTTGAAAAAGAGATTTTGATGCAATTTTGAAAACAAGTTTAAAAACGATTTGAAAAACGACTTTGAAAACGGTTTTTGGAAGATGCGAGACTATGATATGCACAATGCAATTTGGGGTCATGAACATACAAGGCTAAGGCTTCACCACATAATCAAGGGGGCCGGACCCACATGGTCTTTGGTTAGACTAGAAGAAAGCCCCCGACACGGTGACTCTCCAATAGCCCAATCCTATACATGGACCGGGAATCCCCTTGTTTCAAGTATGCAAAGAAAGGGGGGGAAAGAGATGGGGGATTAAAATAGAGAAAACCCAAGTGGGTTAGGAGAGAGAAGAGAGAGGGGGGAAGTGCGAAAATTTAAATAGGGAGCCTACCTTGTATCTTGTTTATTTTGCGCGCCGTGCGGTCTTCGGTCTTCGGTCTTTATCTTGATCTTCACCTTCAGTCTTCAAGAGTTGTCTTCAAGCTTTGGATGGCAGCTCTTCAAATCTTCAAAGGATGATTGAAGGCTAGTGTATGAGTGTATGAGGGAGTGTATGAGTGTATAGGAGGCTAGGGTTTGTGTAGGGTGGCTAGGGTTTGGAAAACCTAGGGAGGCTAGGGTTTAGGAGATACTCGAGCTCTGTATATCGAAATATAGGATTTTTAGGTTAAGTTTGCAGACCCTTTTCACGTGGAATGAGGCTCTGTATTTATAGAAGTTGGATAAACCTGGCGCCTGTTGCAGTGGCGCCAGGGCAAAATTGCTCTTGGCACCACTAGGAGTGGCGCTAGGCCAATTCTTGGCTTGGCGCCACCCACTTAGGAAACTTTATAAGTCGGCAAGCAACGTATCTTTGACTAGATTTGGGCGCCTGTACTAGTGACTATTATGCAATCTTTAGCCTGGCTTCACTAGGAGTGACTCCGGAAAGTCCAAGAATGATTTGGAGGAGCCGGGAATGACCCGAAAGGCCGGAAAGGAGCAGGAACACTTAAAATAGTGTCCTGGAGATATTTGACTTGAAAAGTGAGGACAAAATGTGTCGGAAAGGTTGACCGGGCTCTTAGGGGCAAAACGGTCAATCGAACCGGAAAACTGCCGGAACAGACTCGGACTGTCCCGAAAGAAGACTGGGGATCTGGAAACATTATTTAGAATGTTCCTAGAGGTTGCCGGTTTGATTTCCAAGGCCGGTGTGGTCGGAAAAGGAAACCGGCCCACTAGGGGCAAAACGGTCATTTTACACCGGGTTGGCCAGAACTGACTCGGAATGATCCGGAAAGATAAGGAAAGGTTGAGAATACTATAAGAAGCATTCTTGGGAGGTTACCAGTTTGATACCCAGAGCCAGTGTGGTCGAAGAAGGAGATCGGCCCTCTAGGGGCAAAACGGTCATTTTGTACCGGGTTGGCCGGAACTGACTTGGAATGATCCGGAAAGGTAAAGGAAGATTGAGAATACCATAAGAAGTATTCTCAGAGGGTTACCGGTTTGATACCCAGAGCCGGTGTGGTTCCCGGGGCATTCGGATGCCTAGGGGCAAAATGGTCATCTTGACCGGAAAAGGTCCAAAAGGTAGTTTGGTCATTTTTCACCGAAGTGGGCTAACAGACACTGGTGTTGACCTGGGTTTTGAGTGTTTCCGCCACTCTAACGGCGGTCGTCGTGACACAGGGGTTTGTTGCCAATTCCCTATATCGACCTATTTGTGAGTATTTCCGCTACTCTAACGGTTTTTGTGAGTATTTCCGCTACTCTAACGGTTTTGTGAGTAGTTTCGCTACTCGGACCGTCTCGAGGAATAAACTGTCTCGAGAGAGGGATTGAAAATGGGTCTTACCGTCTCCTAAGAGACGTGCCTGGATTGGAACCGTCTCGAGGAATAAACTGTCTCGAGAGTGGGATTGGAAAGGGGTCTTACCGTCTCCAAAGAGACGTGCTTGGATTGGAACCGTCTCGAAGAATAAACTATCTCAAGAGTGGGATTGGAAAGGGGTCTTACCGTCTCCAAAGAGACGTGCCTGGATTGGAACCGTCTCGAGGAATAAACTGTCTCGAGAGTGGGATTGGAAAGGAGTCTTACCGTCTCCAAAGAGACGTGCCTGGATTGGAACCGTCTCGAGGAATAAACTGTCTCGAGAGTGGGATTGGAAAGGGGTCTTACCGTCTCCAAAGAGACGTGCCTGGATTGGAACCGTCTCGAGGAATAAACTGTCTCAAAAGAGGGATTGGAAAGGATTTTGGAAAGGACAATGCCCCTAAGGGCATTTTGGTCATTTTGCCTCTATTTGGGCCCGACAAGCCCGCGAAGCGATGGAGAGAAGCAATTTGGACCTAGAGAATTGGTTTCGATTGGAATATGCCCACAATGACTTGAAAACAAGTCTAGACGGAGTGTAGACTGCCGAGCGGTCAAAAATGGGGTGCTTACAACAGTATAAGAGATCGGGCATCAAACCTATTTCAACGAGCTCTCTAGAGCATCGAATCGCCGGTATATCCTTCTCAGGAACATCGCCGAACTCCCAAGGACTGGTTACCCAAACCCTAACTTCGTCGACGCCCTTACCGGAGGAAGGCAGACATTCCACTAACTCTAAGGACTTCTCTACGGCTCGCAGGTAGACTTTGTAACTACCTCCGACTTTACAAAGTGTGTAGCAATAATCCAGTTCGGTGAGGCCCAGGTTTACACCTAGGCGCCGATTTATTTCAAGCATGCCGAAAAAGATCCTATAGACGTTCGATGATAACTGGGAGGGCGACACCTTACTTTTTACTATGAACTTATGAAGAAGAGGATTGAGGGGAAACCTAAGTCCCCCTTCTACGATAGCAATGACTGGGAACGGCACCCCCTTTTCGGTCTCACCCATACGGTAGTCCTCGGGATTGACCAGCTCTAGGCCGATCTCATCCGGAACTTCAAACCTAGCCCTAAACGCGGCAAAGGCCGACGGACCGTCTAACATCTTTCGAAGATGAGATGCCATCAGGGGGCAACCGTCAAACACAGAAACTACACTGTAGAGCAAAAGAGGAGTGGGCTCGAAAAACACTTACAATGGTGAGTGCCGAAACAGCCGACGCACATGCTACTTGAAAGGCAAGGAAAAACCAAGTGTTTTTCGACTGAATAGGGCATCGCTCTTTTATACGCATCAGTGTCGTCAGTTCGTGCGTGGGAAAACGGTAGTAATCAAGACCCTTTGCCGAAACGTCGCGTCTGCAGTCGATTCAATGACGCCCCACAATAACTCTTTTAAAATCCCCGCCATTCATGTGGCCGGGTGACCGTTATAGCCCTTGGCTGTTTCAGAAGCCAAGACGACACAAAGGTTGGGGGGCAATTGTGGGGGAATAATCCCCGGCCCAACCCAATGGGTGAGGCCCAACCTACGAAAATTAAGGTTGGGGTTGCTTGGCGGCCCAGATCAGTAATAGAGGGAGGGTCGGCCTTGACCGACGACCTCTTCCACGTCATAGCCCAAACTACGAAAGGTAAGCCCAAACCGCTAGCGGTTTTCGAGCATTAAATGCAGAGTTAACCTACATTAAATGCACAAGCAGTAGCACCACGCGACGTCGACGTGCATGTCTGGTCAGCCGGAATCCCTCGCGACGGTGCACCAGACTCTGTAAGTAGTCAGGCGGCGTCAATGATGATGCCTATCCAGCAGGCCATGAGAGCCTGCTGATAAGCCAAGGCAAAACACACTCCATCGATGACTCTATAAATACCCAAGGCATCGAAAGCTAGGTATGGACAGAAAAACCCCAAGTATTCACAACTCTCATTCGTTTTCACTTCGATTAAGCTTGCTAACTTAATCGTCGGAGCATGTTCGGCCCACAAAGGGTCGACCACTTCTAATCTTCCTCTTTTGCAAGGAGTTTGGACCCATTCATTTTGGGCTTGAGAGTTCGGCCCAACCTTCCCGGAAAATCCCACTTACACTAATAATACTCTCAAGAAGATGACAAAAGGTTCTAAGAAGTTCGATGAAATCTGGAATGCTCAAAGAAGCACTCACGATATGACTGGAATAGGGTATTCACAGAAAGCTTCTTCATCTTCCCAACCGGCAAGTAAGCTAAATTTTGTTAAAACTCAAGGTAAGTCTCTTATACCTCCTAAAAGTCATACTACTAAATTTGTACTCACGTGCCACCAATGTGGTCTTAAAGGTCATATTAGGCCTCATTGTTCTAGGTTGAGGACCAATCACGTATCTCATAAAACCAACACCCCACATGTACCTATGAAACATAATATTGAGGCCAAACCTACTAGGTTTGTTCCTACATGTCAGTATTGTGGTGTCAAAGGTCACTAGAGGCCGCATTGTCACAACTTGTGGAAGGCCTCCAGGACATATGGGTATGATCAACCTAAGAAACCAAATGGGGGGTTGAAAAATCAGATTTATGTTCTCGTTAATAAGTCTAGAGTCTTGAATGATGAATTAAGTAGACTTAAACAACGGTCAACGCCAAAACAGGTTCTAAACAGGTGGGTCAACAAAAGGAACCATAGTGCTAAGGCTAAACCTAGAACACAACCCAAGTCCCATGATATTTTTTATAAACCTAAGATTGTGGCTATTTAGGTAAGAAAATCTGATTTAGTTTCCTTAAGTTTTTGTGTTTTGTCTATTTATTTTTATAAAAAAATACAAAAATATTTTTGTGACTTTGCAAATTTACAGATTTCATAGCATTCATGTTAAATATTATATGATGATAATTATGCAAAGTATTTTGTTAAACTGAACTAGTGTGCATCCTTAGGTCTAATTCTCTACTTTTTGTTTGAGTGATGATTTTCATGACTATGAACCTAGTGTAACTTGAGCACACTTGATGTTATTGATGTTGTTTGTTCGCATATGTGATCGAATATTTCTATGTGCCTTTCTTGATTATACTGATTAACATATGCTAGTTTGACCTATGGTTAGCTTCTCATATTCAATGTTGGTGGTGCTTTTTACATCTTCCGTTACCATTGATTCTACCAACATTGAAACTCCTTCTTGAAAAAAAAAATAATCTCAATGTATTTAAATTTTGGAAAGGACTACCTTTGAGTTTGTGCGAATCTACTATTGACTGAAATTATAGCAATATCTTTATGAATCAATAGAGAGGGCTGCCTACTCATTTGTGTGAAAGCCACCATTATTGTCTTTTGAAGTGCACATTGGAGAGATTGGGTGACAAAAATGATATGATATTGAGAGGGAGTTTTCATTGCTATCCGTTTCCATATCCATTAAACATGTATGGGAGCTAATGTGGTTTGACTTCTAATTATGTGATGATCTTTAGAAATCAAATGTGGTGCAGCCATTTAGATCACAACTAGGATTTGAACAAGTGTTGATATTCATTGAGTACACTTTACACACACTTGGAAATTTTTATGAACTTCATCATTTTAGAACAAATTGTTTTGAATCTTACTGTAGTTCATGCACTTAGCTCTTGTTTAATATCTATGAGCATGATTTGATTCAAATGATTTTGTGCATGGACACCATTCAAGTTCTGATAATTTGTATAGTTAACTTTTTTGGAATTTTGTTGACTCTATTAGGGGAGTTTTTTTATTGTTAGAGTTCTTTACCCTTGAGTATCTCATGTTTATATTCGTATTTTAATTCAGCTCTTCCATGATTACTTTGTGTTTAAATATATCTTTGTTAATTCATGACAAAAAAGGGGAGAGAGAATAAGATATGTTGTATTGAGGGGGAGTATATTAACTTGAGAAAAAAAGGAATTGTGATATTGTCTGTGTTTGCGGTTACAACAATTTGATATATTTTTCACACATGCATTTCACAAGATTGTGTTGTTTCTGGATGTGCAGCTACAAATCTCAAAATTAAACTAACTTCATTACATTTTACAACTCGCTATTTTACTTTATTAAGTTTATTGGGTTGGGGTTTGTAATGATTTTGTTTAGGTGTTTAAGTTTTATCACGGAATTGCCAAATGGGGAGATTGTTAGATTTTTAGTATTGGCTAATTCCGTGAACAAAGACACTTTGCTTGTAACATTGTTTCAAGTTGTATTTGGGTCAAAAAGTCTAAGATTCAAGTTTAAGCTGTCAGAGTACAAGCTGTCTAAGCTGCAGTACAAGCCTTTAAAACATGCAGAGCTGAAACTTTGGAAGACTATATCTCTTTGCTAAGGTGTCCGTTCAAGCTCCATAATATATGTATTCCATATAATTTTTCGAGAGCAATCTAAATATGCAGAGACCTCAGCTCAAGCAAAGTCCGCTCAAGCGATCATATGTCCGCTCGAGCGATAGTTGAAAAATTTTACAGAACCAAAATCCAGAGAGCACCGCTCGAACTTCGCTACAAGACTGCTTGAACGGTATGTCGTAATTTTGTTTGAATTGAAATACTATCTCATCAAAGTAAGTTACTTTTTGACGACTCTTTAACCAGATCTTTTCAGCCAATCAAGAGGTAGTTCTAGCTTACCTTCTTGGTGATCCTAGGAATGCTATAAGAGTAAAGAGAATTAATTGTTGGACGTGACTCTAGAGTTGTGAAAAAAGATACAAAAAAATATACAAAAAAGAGAAATAAAGAAGGTGAAGATCTTAATGATTATCTGAGTATACAGAGTTCATTCACCAGAGTACTAAACTGAAGAACACAATTGCGAAATCGTCTTGGTAGATTTCGAGGACGAGAAAGAATACCGTGATGATTTGGTGTTGAGGTCGAAGACTGGGAGAACAGAAATTTGAGGAGTCGAGCAAGTAATCTTAAACCAGAGTTCGTGGGGATTCGAATGGCAATTGTGGAGATTCAATTGTTATGGTTGTAAGTCGTACTTGTGTAACCTGTTCATTATAGTGCTTGACTTGCTGGACGTGGTTTTTCTCCGAGTTTGGGTTTTCACGATATATTGCTTTGTCTCTTCATTATTGTTGTGTGATGTATGCATATAAATAATCACTTAGGTAAAGAAAACTAGATAAGTTTTTCTCAAACAAATAAGTGGTCATAAGTCTTAATTCATGAAATTAGAATTTTTTTTTTCAATAATAAATACATCGTTTTCGCCGTGAATTGACATGTAATTGACATTCATATAAAATAATATACAATCTGTTCTATACATACATATATATAATGTTTTGTACTTTTGGAATATATATATATATATATATATATCCACACTAAGCATCTTCCAATAATACATCTATGCTCTTATCATGCATGACGCCTATGTAAAAGTAGATTAACACGATTCTCGTTGTTGTTGTTGTTGTTGTTATCGTTTTTTATTTTTTATATTTTTTTTTGAAGAATCCCCGTTGTTAATATCTAATCACTTGTATTAATTGAAAAACTCACTATGTATAAGCAAATGAAGCATCAACTGGGCTTTTCTCTTGCTCGGTAGGACCGAATTGGCACATAATTTCAGGCTGACATAAGCCTTAGTGTCAAGTTGGTCCCGATACTTTTGATTTATTTTTCTCTAATGCTCCAATTATTTTAACTAATTTTCCATATGACGCTATAATGCATTTCCGCAAGGCAACTTGTCACAAATTGCAACTCTGTAAATTCTCTATTAATCATCTACCTTAATAAACTTTCTATTCAAAATTTTAAATTTTAAGTATTTTTTCTTAAGAGTTTGTTTTATAGGTTGATTACATTTTACACCCTATACTTTATACTAGATCGAACTTTAGACTTTTATTTTTATTTGTAACAATTAAGTTCTTTCACTTTTAATTCATTATAATGTTAACCTTCTATTAACTTTTGTTGGGAAATGGACAAAAAAATTGCATGTAAGCAAGTGGCTTGTTTTAAAGGGCAAAAGTGTAAAATTTAACCCATTCTCCCCAAAAGACTCACATGTACCGCACATAAGTCCAATTTGAGCTTTTACATGAGACCTAATTATATTCTATACATTACGGATTTGATTACACTCATCATTCGAGAGAGATTTGAGATAGATTATTAAGTGATGGGTTAGATTTTAAATCTTTACCTTTTGAAAATGGTCACGTAATTGTTACATGTGAATTTTTCATGTATTTCCTAGATTGACGTTAGTATAAGATTGGTATTGTAATAATTTAGAAATTTAAGAATTTAATTGTTGTAAATAAAAAAAAGATATTAAAATAAAACTTAGTATAAACTATAAGGTACAAAATGTAATTAACCCTTACTTTATTAGGGGAAGGGGGGTGGGTTGTTGGGGTTTGAACCTTATAGTATACTATAAGCGTACCATTCTAGCCGAGGTGCCAGCAGGGGCCCTACCACTAGGGCAAGCCAATTGTTCACAAATGTACACCAATCTCTTCGTCTGCTTTAGAATAATACTTTCGTGCTAAAATTATCTACCAAAGCTCTCTGAAATCAAATAGAACTAAGTGAGCAGAAAACAAAAAGCATAGCCATGATAAAATGAGATGGAGAAGGAACAGCTAACATAAAGCAAATTCTAAAAAAGTCGAGAACCTTATGAATGTTGATCCAACACAAAACCACTTTCACATCTTGCTAATTACATATTAAGAAAAGAAAAGGAGAGAAAGAGAGAGAGATAACCACTTTCACATCTTTCCTAGCTTGCCAATTAAGTGATTGGAAGGTTTACTTATAAAAGGAGAGAGAGAGAGAGAGAAAGAGAGAGATTTCTAGAACGTCAAAATATGCTATACATCTGCCTTTAGTTGAGAATCATTCTTCCTCCCATGCTGACTCCCAATAAATACATTTCTTACCTTGTGTAGCTCCATAAGAACATCCCTAGCATTCATTCTCTCGCTTGGCAGTTCAGTTGAACACGAAATTCCAATTTGAAAGACCGATACAAGACAAACCTCCACCTTACCAATGTTGGTTGTGGCTCCTCTTCCTCTTCCACTTCCAATTTAATTCGGGGATCAAGAATCTCCATTACTTGATCTGGAAGAGACATTTTTGTATAGTTATGAAGGCTAATATTGGCAGTAAACGTGTTATCAGTAGGTCTTTTTCTTGTGAACATTTTCAGTAGTAACACTCCCTAGCTATACATATCACCTTGTGTTGATACTTTCTCACCCATACCATACACTGCAGTATGAAACAATAAAAAAAGATACCCATATTGTAAATTATTGTATAATCTTTGAACAACTAAATTTATTTTTGCATCTTCTTTCGGTAAAAAAAAATGAAGAACTTCTTCAACATTTTAAAATATAAAATTATCTCAATAGTTAATATCTATGTTAGGATACCATAGGATTATTGACAAGAGTTAATTTAATTTGTTTGTAGTAACCAAAAGCACAACATGGTAATTGAAGGAGACTCATCTTTAGAAGATAACATTGCAACTAATTAAAAATATATTGACTTAATTGTTACTATTGAAAGTGCAGGTCTTGAAGTAAGATTGAGTGTCAAATACAAGGGTACAAAGTGTATTTTGCCTTTTTTATTTTATAAGTAATTACAATTTTGTTGAGAGATATAGTTTTTTATATACATCCTTTGTACAAAGGCAGTACCCCTTTTTTGGCATTTTTAGTATAATCATTTGTTTACTTTACCAAAGAAAATGAATTGCCAAGTAAGAAACAATTTCGTGTATAATTCTTTGTAAGTTTTTCTCTCACTGAACAAAAATTTCAAATTTGCCCCTGCACATAATGAAACGCAGTGTAAATCATCTATTAATTATCTACCTATATAAACTTCTTATTTAAATTCTTTATAATTCAAGCGATTTTTGTTGGTATCGATGTTTTACTCTCTTAAAATGAAGAGAACGTACGGCTTCATCAATGCATTATTCAGAAAACAGAGTGGGTATGGAATTTATATTTAGTGATAACATCAAACTTACATCACATTATGTAGGTCTGGGGTCAGGCCCAATTGGCAAACAATAAATAAGGGCCGTGCCCCACCCTGGATTTCCACGGTCTCCATTGGGCTAGGACTTTTCAGATTTCACATCGTATGTATATATATAACACATATATGTAGATATATTATAAAGTTTTGTTCCCATATGATTCTTCAGACTTTTCAGATTTCAGATCACACACACATATATACATATATATATAGGAATTACAAATATAAATTTTTTTTATTTTACTTTATAGGTAAGAGTTTGTTTCATTAGGAAAAGGAGATAGAACTGCTGGAGCTTGAACATGAGACTATAAACTTTGATTTAGGGGTGTTCACATATCCATTCAACCCGTTAACTTGATCGATTCAACTCGAACCAACACCGACTTGACTCAAACCGTATGTAATAATTGAATTTTAATAGTATAGGAATTTTTACTAGGCCCCCCCCCCCCCCCCCCCCCCCCCCCCCCCCCCCCCCCCCCCACACCCCCACCCCCACCCCAACCCCCTACTTTCATTTATTTGTTATTTAAGTACTTATTAAAAAAAAAATTTGGAACAAGAGATGAATTTCTAACCTAAATCGACCCAATCCGAACCTAAATTGAGTCAAAATCGATTTCAATGTTTCTAAACCCAATCTTGACCGTTCAGTTTGTTAGTCACTATCCAATGTGAGCCGTAAACACCCCTACTTTGGTTTTACAAGGCCCTAACTAGTGGGGCAAACCACTTGCTCACAAATATACAGCCATCTCTTCCCTTGTTTTGTAATAATACTTTGATGCTAAAATTTTCTGTCAATTTGTATAATATGAGTGACATTGCTTTTCCATGGTCTTTGATACATGATAACTTCGTAAGTTATTATGACTATGAGCCAACTCTTACAAAGTTTTTTTGTGTTGGTCCAAAGCTCTCTTAGATGTATTATGACTGTAATAAGCCTGAACAAGAAAAACATAGCTAGCTATGCACAAAATGAGATAGAAAATGCCTGTACGTATAACTTAGAATTGTCACCATTTAGAGAGTTTAACGCCTATATATGTATATATGTGTCTTATACCAAATGGCAGAAAACTTAAGCATGAAAGTACTATTCCAAAACAGAGGAAGAGACGGGTGTAGATTTGGGAGCAAGTGCTTACCGCAATGGTTGGAGCCTTGTACAGCCAAGCTCCTGGTTTGGGGTTCAAATCCCAGCAGTTCCCTCCCCCTTCCCCTAAAAAAAACAAACTCTTACCTATCTCAAAAAAGAAATTGTATATATTTGTAATTCCTATACAGCTATATATGTCACTACTAAAAAGGGCTCTTGGTCTATTTACTACTTCTATGAATTAATCCTGTTATTAATTTATGACAAGGAAAAAGGGTTTCATGTCGTCAATCTATATGTTCGAACTTTGAAACGGCCACACAATCATGTATATCTGATCATGTGTATGTTATCTGCTGGTTGTTTCATCTTTGTTAAGTAAATTAAACTATGCAATATAATATTTTGTGGTAATGTGAAATCAGAGATCAAGTGTACAAAAAAATCTTTACCATTCTTATCCACAAAAATTAATTTTTAGCAGATAACAGTAGCAAACCAAAAGAGGTGATGGTGAGTTTGGCTTTGTAGTGATGATTCTCGGAAGTGGACATGGATGCATATGATTAGTCCTTACCATTCAAAGTGGTTGCAAAGGTGTAAAGGAAAGAAAGAAAAATAAAATGCTGGGATCCTCTGCTTTTTGCAAGGTGGAACATGTTCCGCTTTCCTAGTCATTTTTTATGAAAGCTTAACTAATTCACCTTATTTTATCCATAGCTTATGACTTCCTATCCATTTTTCTAAAACTGATTTGGTGAGGATATAGCTGTTCGATGGTGAATTTTTTCCTTAAATTATGGGAGAGGATGGGCTTTTGCCTTTGAACTTGTATATATGATCAAGCTTGGACACACATATCAACATAGGCCAGGCACCTTACTTTTTTTTTTTTTTTTTTAAAAGTGAAAATGTGTACCAGGACTACAAGAGATCCAAACGGATCAGATTACACAGATTTTCCGGCAAAGAAAATAGAGGGAAACTAAGGGATCCAGACAATGTTTGGGATGCTAACCAATGGGCACATCCATTAGCTTGGCCACTACACCACTGGAAAGACCATAGATCAGAAACAACCATATCTAAGATGTCTTCAATAATAGGTTGAACCGCCCATCTTCTAATGATTTTGTTGGATGAGATAAGATTAACCAAAGTGGTTGAATCAGATTCAATACAAATTGGTTGGGCCATGAACATTTTGGCCATTACACAGGCGATGTTGGCAGCCCAAGTTTTTGCTGCTAGTGCAGATGACACTCTAATACGCCCAAAATTGATGTCAAGGACCTGCCCCTTGGAGTCTCGAGCTATAGCAGCAAAAGTGCAAGACTTATCAGCCTCACAGAAGGCCCCATCACAGTTAATTTTGATCGTAGGATCAAGAGACGGGTGGGGGGGTGGGGGGGTGTGGGAAACCATTTACAGGATGCCTCTTGCAAGCCAACCCTTACAGCTTGCATAGAAGGCAAACAGGCAGCATGCAGGAAGTCATGAGACACCCCTCTAGCTCTATTAATGGTTCTCAAAGGATCAACTGGAACCCCATTGAAACAAAACTCATTCATGGCAAGCCAAATCGACCAACATATCTTAGCAATAAGGGCCATTGTGTGAGCTTCAAAGGAAGGATCCAGGAATATGGATTGAAACCAATCAACCACAGACGCAATAGCATCCTTGTTGATTTTATAAGCTAGGCCACTACCAAACCAAACTAGGAGTGTCCACTTGCATCTAAAAAATAGGTGCTCTTCAGTTTCCTCTTCCTCCTTACAGATGGGAGAAGTGGAATCAATCGCACACTTCCTTTAAGCTAAATTGTCTTTTGTTGCCAAAGCATTGCGTAACACCCTCCACAAGAATTGTTTAAGTTTGGGAGGCACTGGAATGTGCCTGATCTTCTTCCATACACCTTCTGGAATTTGGCTAGAAAAGCTTGGTCTATGTTTCTTAGTCTGCTGAGCATTCAGATGAGCCAAAGTGTAGCCCGATTTTACAGAGTAACTGCTAGAAGGGTGGAGATCCCAAACTAGGGAATTCTCTTTGTTTGAAAAGCTAACTGGGATTTACAAAATGGCATTGGCTTCTTCATAATCAAAGAGGTTTTGGACAACATCAGCCTTCCAAACTTTATGGATGGGGTTCAAAGGCCTAGAAGATCTGACCTTAAAATTCCTTAGACCTGGCACCCATTTATCATCCCAAATCTTTATCTTTGTTCCTGACCCAACATTCCATCGAACACCTAGTTTGAGGAGATCCTTCCCTTCACATAAACTTGACCATAGCCATGAGGGTGATGCTCCTTTCTTTGCTTCCAAAGGATGGATTGAATGAAAGTAAATGCCTTTCAACACTTTTGCCCATATTTGGTTTGGGTTTTGCACAAGTCTCTAGTATTATTTAGCTAAAAGAGCTCTGTTAAAACAAGACAAGTTTTGAAAACCCATGCCTCCTTTTCCTTTTGGGGCTGAAAGAGAATCCCAATTCTTCCAGCGTATCTTCTTGCCAGTTTCATCCTCCCCCCACCAAAAACGACTAATCATAGAATTAAAATTCCTGCATAGAGATTCAGAAACCTTAAAGCACATCATTGCATAGGTGGGGATAGCTTGCACCACTATCTTAACAAGAACCTCCCTACCAGCTTGAGAGAGAAGTTTTTGTTTCCAACTCTGTAGCTTTCTTAAAATCCTATCCCTAATAAAGGCCATAGCTTCCTTCTTCGATCTACCCCAAAGAGCTGGGAGGCCAAGATATCTAGCTTTTGTGTCCATCACCTTCATGTTCATGCTCTGTAATATTTGATTTTTGGTCTCGGTGGGGGTGTTTGGAGAAAAGAACATCTCAAATTTTTGTAGGTTGACACTTTGCCCTGAAGCTTTACAAAACACATTAACCAAATCTTTGTAGTTCATACATTCATCCAGCCCTGCTTTGATAAAAATCAAAGAGTCATCGGCAAAAAGCAGATGAGACAAGATGGGGCAGTTCTTTCAAATTCTAATAGTAGAGATTTTCTTGGATGCTATTGCCTTATGGATTAAAGTAGAGAAAGCTTATGAAATTAACAAGAAAAGGTAAGGGGAGATTGGATCTCCTTGTCTTAGCCCTCTTTGAGGCACAACTTCACCAATAATTTGCCCATTAACCATAACAGAGTATCTCACCGTGGTAAAACATTGCAAGGTCCATTTTATCCACTGGTCAGTAAACCCCAACTTCCTCATCATGGCCTCCAAGAAATCCTAGCTCACCCTATTGTATGCTTTGTTTAAATCCAGTTTGATTGCCATTGCAACATTGTTGCCCCTTCTCTTATGCTTCAAATAGTGGAAGTCTTCATGTGCAATTATAATATTGTCCTGGATTTGTCTACCATGAACAAAAGCAGCCTGTTCATGCGATATAAGACAAGTCATAAATGGTTTTAGCCTATTTGATAATACTTTTGAGATAATCTTATAGCAAAAGTTACATAGATTGATAGGTTAAAATTGACCAATAGATTCTGGATTCTGCACTTTTGGAATAAGGATTAAGTTTGTGTGGTTTAACTCCCTTAACAAGAAGCCATTAGTGAAGAAAGCTTGGATAGCCTTATAGATGTCTATGCTCACTGAATTCCAATACTTCTGGAAAAAAATGCCTGAGAAACCATCAGGACCAGGCACTTTGAGGGGGCCAAGTTGGAAGGTTGCTTCTTTTGTTTCTGCTTCTGTGACTTGTCTGCAAAGGTTTGCATTCATATCCATAGTGACCTTTGGATCAATGAACTGCAGAACTTCAGACATATTCCTATCTTCACTAGGACCATACAAATGCTGAACGTGATCCAAAATAATTCTAGAAATCTCCTATTTATTAGTCTGCCAATTACCCCGATGGTCTTTGATTTTGATCACTTGATTCCTCTGCCTCCTTTGGGTTGCTGTAAGATGAAAGAATTTCGTATTGCGATCTCCATGCTTTAGGTACTGCAATCTTGACCTCTGATGCCAGAACATTTCCTCTTTTTCCCACCTATTGTTGAAAGAGTCAATTAACATATCTTCCTCCATCAAAACATTATCTGAAATGGGCTTGGACTGAATCTAGCTAATCACCTCTTTAGTTTCTTCTATCTTGTGCTTAACGGATCCCAACTTCTTCCTATGCCAAATTTTCAGGTTAGATTTACAATTTCTCAGCTTTCTGGCCATAATGAACTGATCAGAGCCTTCAAAATTACGATTCCTGCTTTCATTGATAACTTCTTCACATTGGTCTTCTATGGTCTACATAGACTCGAATCTAAAAGGTCTAGTAACTTTGTTCATGGGATGGGTTGTGTTGGGAATAATAGGGCAGTGGTCAGATCCTATAGCAGGGTCATGGAGAACTAAAGCTTGAGGGAATAGATCACGCCAGCTCGCAGTAGCACAAGCTCTGTCAAGGCACTCTCTTAACCTAACTTGGCCATCTTTCTTTTGTCTCCAAGTAAATTGTTGACCTTTGAACACGAGATCCAAGTAAATTGTCAAGGCACCTTACTCAAGAGTGCTCACTTTTGTTCCTGAAACACTACTATGCTTTAAACTAAATCCCAAGGCTGTCATAGTTTGATATAGAATTATTATCATTTAGAGAGTTTAATTTTGTTTTTAGAGAAAAGGATCCCAACAGCAAGTTTAACTAGTGAGGAATATCTGGGGCAATCCCACACCCTTGGATTCGAGTCTCTATGGAAGGTGCCTTTTCACCTTGCCAATTAAGAGAGAGAGAGAGAAGGGAAAATGAGCTGATGCAATTACACACCAAGCCAGAGAGCCCACGGGTAAATCACACATTCACACACACACACACACACATTAACACATATAGACTATATAGTGGCAGAAAACTTATTATTGTTGCAATTAATTGGAAGAAGACTTGGACGGTCTGCGCTTGTGATTCCTGATTTCAAGGATCTTTCGTTTCGAGTGGAAACACGGTCATGATCGAGGAAACGTGGTCTTGATGATGGAAAGTTCCGTCTCAACTCTCTCATATTTTAATGGCAGTAACAAGTCAGCCTGCTCTCTCCTATTTTAAAATCACACTTAAACAAGTCCACAACTTGTCTAGAATCAACAAATTCTTTGCACTGGCAAACCATGCTCTCTAAATCCACCAAAAGTAGTGCCATTGATCATGTTTTGGCAGAATAAAATCATGTCAATTTAGCAATTTTACCGTTATAGAAAAAAAATTAATCTAACAATTACTTTTTCTATAAAAGTCAGAATTTGTTTCCGTCAATTCTACCATATTCGTAGAACCATATAGTTTCAATTTCAATAGTTCATTTGAAGTTTTTTCCTTTTCTGGTAATTTTCTTAACTTCAGGTTAATTAGTGTCCAATAGGTTTAGGGTTCTAGGGCTTTATCTATTGATGTAATGGCAATGCTACAAATCAGTTTTCATCCTTATAATATGTCAGAGGGTGTTCATTCTAATTCCTATTGGTAGCCAGCTTGAAACAAAAAAACAGATATATGCATATACATACACATGACCAAATCATAAACAGTAGAAATTGAAATGAAAATCTTATTGAGAAGAAACTGAATTGTTTCTGACCAAAATCGAGGTAGAAAATTGATGATGATGCAACTAGGCTCCGAGATCCATTTTTATGAAATCACCCTAAGCGGTGGGAAATGAAGCTGATAGGCTAAAAACAGCCAAGCTACCGGCCATTTGTTGTTTACGTTAATATTTTATTATTGAAAGATAAGTCATATGAAGACAGACACTCAAATTTTAGAGTCTCATTGTGTGGGGCTAGATTAGGCTGAATTAGCCAAACAACACTCAAATTTTAGAGTCTCATTATGTAGGGATCGGCTCACCTCCAGATCTAAATATCCAGAATCCTTCAGACTCTTTATTTCACTGTGCCACGTGTTAGTCACTCAAATTTAACGGATAATGTTGTATCCAATTCAAACTCACGTTTTTATTTTGTTAGTTTTTTTAACGTTAAATAAGATCATGTATTTAAATAAGATAATATCATCTATTAGATTTGGGTGACTAACACATGGCATAGTGAGATAAGGAATCTGGAGAATTCTGGATATTAAGTTTTGGAGAGGAGCCCAACCCCATTATGTGGGGCTAGATTAGGCTGAATTAGACAAACAATACAAGTACCCTACCCCATCTTGGTATGCCGTGAATGATCTTTATCTTGCTACTCATAAAATTTTCCATTCCTCATAATAAAAATGTATAGGTTTACCATGAGTTATATAAACCCTGCATTAGTTTTTGGTTTTGCATAAAATTAATGTTACTATTTGCTAGAGAGCTTGCTATACAATACTGGGGCCATTACTTTAGAGTATAAGCTTTTGGATCAAGTGACAACTTAACATGATATCAGAGCTTTGGTTGGAAATATATCTGGGTCCATGTCTCCTCCAATTGCATTATGTTTCTCACTATCATTGTACGTTGCGTCTCCACATGTAATGTGGGATTACACGTAACAGAGGGGTTGGAGAGCGTGATTTGCATTGTTGAGACTCTTACTTAAGAGTTTAAATTTTTTAGATTAGTGGTGACTTAACACCATTACCATGACACAATAAGACCCTGAGTACATGGAAATCATTTCTGATGTGGAAATCAATATCAATGATATGTTCCCCATGCTTCAGCAGTTAGTATGAGTGATTTGGTTTTCCATGGTCTTTTTGACATGCTAATTGAGCTAAACCTTTTTGTCTTTTGTTATCGATTTTTTGTTTTGGGCCAAATCTCTTTTATTTCTAGTTCAACTACGTCGGAGCATACAACAAAAAAATAGCTATGACAAAATGAGATGGAGAACCCATGCATAGCATATATTGGGCAATTTATGAAAACCAAGTTTGAATGTTGGTGATAAAAACCACAACCATTTTCATGCCTTTCCTAACTTGCCAGTTACAGATTAAGAAAAGAAAAGGAGAAGGTGGGTAGGGGTTTGGAGAGAGAGAGAGAACATAAAATAAAATAAAAATGCGCCTTCAATTAAGAATCATTCCTCCCATCCTGACGCCCTTGTCACCTAACCCCGAGAAATACATTTCTACTCTTGTATAGTTCCATAAGAACATCTTCCGCATTCATTGTATCACCTAGCAGTTCAGCAGAACATGAAACTCCAATTTGAAGGGGATCGATACAAGGCAAACCTCCACTTTAGAAATGTTGGTTGTACTACATTGCGTGGTACTACTTGCATCCTCTCCCACTTCTAGTACGATTTGGGGATCAACAATCTCTGTTACTTGATCTGGAAGAAACACTTTTGCAAAGCTATGGATGCTAATATTGTCAATGAACATGTTATCAGTAGGTTTTTTTCCTGTGAACATTTTATGTACTAATATTCCATAGCTATACATATCACCTTGTGTTGACATCTCCCCACCCATACCATACTTTGCAATATAGAATAGTGAAAAATTGCCAAAACTTGTAAATTTTGCATGGTATTTGAACTACTAAATTTATTTTTGTGTCTTCTTTTAGTGTTACAAAAAAAAAAAGACTTCTTCAACATTTCAAAATATAAAATTATCTCAAGGGTTAGTGTTTGTGTTAACATACCATAGGTATGTGACAACAGTTGATTTAATTTGTTATTGTAGCTAAAACACAATATGGTAAAGTGAAGAGGAGTTATCTCTAGCATTATTTAATTGAGGCTTAATTTACATATAAACCCATAGTTTTCAGTTCACCACATGATTGTGCTTCAAAAGTACAATTATAAGTCCTTAATTAGTACTTTGTTAGCATTAGTTTATGATTATATATGTCTTTCTAGTTATATTTTGATAATAATTAAGTTTATTATACTTTATGTAGGCTTTGAGCTTAAATGGAATGAATTCGAATGCAATTTAATAATAAGGTTCAAGAGGTTGCTGTCAAGGTACAAGCTACTGAAGCTGTGGTACAAGCTACTGAAGTACATAAAGTTGAAACTTTGAAAGCCTATATCTCATGAACCAGAAAGGCTATTAGGGCTTATAATATATCGATTTTATATAACTTTTCGAGAGCTACAACTTTCATGACATGGCCCGGCCCATCTGGGCACTCAGTGGGATCCGTCCGAACGCCTGATGACGGAATTTGTTAGATTAACTCACTATTCAGTTTTAGATGAGTAGGAAGTATAATAGATTTAGGAGAAGGAGAAGAATTTTAGGATTTTTTTTGGGAGGAATTGATTATCCATCTTTTGGATGCAGCCAATTTTTCATCTTCCAGGAGAAAATCTTTTAATCTTTAATCTTCATCTTTAGTTTTTCATCTTATTCTTATTGTGAATTCAAGATTATATTTCTTTAATGCAGTATTTTCTTTCTTTAGTTGTTATTTCAATTCTTGCAATCTTTATAATGTATTTTAGTAGCTAAATTCGTTCTTGGTATGGGTTGAAAAAGTAACTAGACTATAAGTAGAGATTTAATATAGTTATTTATTTTTTAAAATTTCAAGATCTTAGATCAAGATTTATTTTCTCGCCCATCAATATCTTCGAAAATAATATTCTTAATTATATTTAGCATGTATGTATAAATTGATTTGCAAGCAGGGATACGTATACCTAGAATTTCTGATAAGGGTATTGATTATAATTGTATATATATTCCTATTAAGAGTACTTTAGAAATCTATTATTCTTGATTAAGCTTTAAACATACCTTGTAGACAGGTTTATAATTTGGGACATGTATAAATGGAACTCTGGTATGAACTCTAATAAATAATTGAATATCAACTTTAAGAAGGTGATCGAATGTTGAGTTTCTTTAATCAAAACTATCTTAGGAACCTACCTGTTGGCCTATTACTGGATCAAATTCTGCCAAGAACTTTTTTATATTATTTGAATATATTCCTAAAATTAGTTTAATTTTATTGTCTGATAATTTAGGTCAACCATCTTCAACAATTGATTTTTATTTTATTTTTTGAAAGCTTGCCTGCAATTTTAATTAATTTTAAGCTCGTTATTCTTTTGTTCTGATTGTAGATCTTGCAAGATTAGTTTATTCTTGTGTTTCCTGTGGATCGATCTCGAACTTACCGATATATTATTCCTGCATTGCAACCACACACTGGCGGATATAAATTGCACTATTCAGGAACGATCACCACATACGGATAATATAGAAACTAAACAACATTTCTTAATCGATTTGATGGAATGAATGATAAATAAAGACAATTACCTGGGCCAACATATCCAATTGTTTCTCTAATCCCAATTGAACTTGATTGCTGATGATTGAATATAGTTGATGTGGTTAAAAAAATCCTTGTAAGACCAAAATCACCTACATGGGCACATAAATCATCATCAAGAAGAACATTACTTGGCTTCAAATTGTTAGTGCAAAAATCTGTAAAAGGAAGAAGAAGATGAATGAACACGTCCAAGACACGATTAATATCGCTTTCCTTAAGACGATATACGCCGCCACCAATTCTCAGAATCTGGTGTGCACCGGGTTAATGACGAATCGCCTCCAGGATACAATGGAGCCCAGAAAATCTGTAATTCTGACTGCGTGTTACACACACGAAATCAGACCCGAATACCCTCTGATTATCAAGTCTGCCAAGAATCTGAATGTCTATTTCTGCAGAAACAGACTTCAGAGATGATGAACAATAAAAACTAGAAAGAATCAAGAATTTTAATGCCTTTTAATATAGAAAGAAGTTGCAGAAAATATATTTCTATTATTTTCTGCGAATTTGCCATATTTTTATAGACATTTTGGTGTCTTTTTGGACTAGACATGACTGTTAAAATTCAAATAATAACTGATTTCTAACAGTCACTTGCAGGTTTAAATACAGCCGTCGAATCACCCATTTTCTAATCTAACGGTGTAGATCGCACTTATTCATTGTTTGATCAGATCATTCATCACACCTTTATGATCAGGTGTGATTCTCACCATACGATCCTTTTTGCTTATGTATTAGCCATCCGATCGTTGATTATCATGATTGACAAAAATCAATGGTCTTGATCACACGCCACACGCGCACGTGCCACGTGTCCAAGTGCCAAGTGCGCCACTAAAGCGCCACATTGCGCCACGCGACTCGCACGCGAGACGTACGCGTGGCGCACATGTGGCTTGATGCACATGCTCACACTTGTGTGCTACACCCAATCATTGCTCTAAAGCAATTCATAGAAAGTTGTTGGCATTTATAAATGCCTTACCAAACTTCTCACTTTCCAATGTGGGATTCATTTAATAAGGCAATAAAGACTTTCTTCAAAACTAGTCAAAACCATTTTGAAAAACCCCAAAACTACTATATATATTATATAATTTGAAAATCATTTCAACACAAATCACAATGAATGATAGTCGTTTAACAATGATAATGAAGATAATCCAGTGCAGAGGCACATCGATGGCAACGTTTAGCCTTTCAACAAAGTTCAAATTCGTAGGGTCCTGTTGCCCCGAAAGACTCGGGTGTAGCTTGCTGTCTACACTCCCATTTGTAATGAACTCAAAGACCAAAGCCTTGAAATCACTGCCTTTGAAATGAATGCTTGAGCAAGATGTGATTATCGTGACAAGATTATGGTGGCGAATATTCTTTAGTGCTTTGTATTCAGCTATGAAACTCTTATTCTCTCCACGTTCATGAAGGATGAGTACCTTCACAGCAACAATTTTTTCACTAAAATTAAGAATCCCTTTATAAAAAAGAATCATATCTTCCCTCACCAATTAAGTTAGCTAAAGAGAATCCATTGGTTACTTGAAGAAGTTCTCCATAAGAGAGTTGTAAACATTGGTTTTGCAAGGGCGATGCAGAAGAGGCTTGATTTTTAGACCTTCTAATTCGATAAAGAGTAGCTGAAAGGCACACAAATAGTAGAACAACAGTGAAAGTAACAACTAGAGTTATCACTCTACGGGACATGTAGGCAATTGCAATACTTGAATTCCTCCACAAAGCTTGTTATTTCCTACAACTGAAAAGGCAATAATGTTTTTGAAAACTCCTTAATTTGGAACTTCACCATCAAACTTATTGTAGGAAATATTGAGATTTTGAAAGAAAGGTAACTCTCTCTTAGAAACCATTGAATTTGTCCAGACAAGTTATTATGAGAAGCATCTAAGACTTGAATACCTTTCAATTGTTTGAAAGATGCCGGAATTGTACCTTTGAAATGGTTACTCCTCAAATTGAGGACTTTCAAAACATGACAACTGCCAAGAGGGGTTGAGATTTGTCCAAATAATTTGTTTACTGATACATCCAATTTCTCTACATTTCTCAAGTTACTTATTTGTAGTAGTAGCAGGCCGGTTAGGTAATTGTGAAGAGGGAAGGAATACCAAAGATTTATGAAGGTATAGCTTCATTGAGTTGATTGTTTGAAAGGACAATTTCCAATAAATTCATCCAATTGCTATAAGTATAGTTTCCTCTATCATATTAAATGCTAGTTCAAGAATACCAAGCCAAGAAAGGTTTCAAATAGTGGATGGAATTTCGCCAGAGGATGGAATTTCTCCGAGAAATGTACCATCGTTCCAAGTTGGATAAAGAAGAAATTGTGTTAGTGCAAAAATTTGTAAAAGGAAGAAGAAGATGAATGAACACGTCCAAAGCACGATTAATATCGCTTTCCTTAAGACGATATTCGCCCCCACCAATTCTCAGAATCTGGTGTGCACCGGGTTAATGACGAATCGCCTCCAGGATACAATGGAGCCCAGAAAATCTGTAATTCTGACTGCGTGTTGCACACACGAAATCAGACCCGAATACCCTCTGATTATCAAGTCTGCCAAGAATCTGAATGTCTATTTCTGCAGAAACAGACTTCAGAGATGATGAACAATAAAAACTAGAAAGAATCAAGAATTTTAATGCCTTTTAATATAGAAAGAAGTTGCAGAAATTTTTTTTTTTCATTTTCTGCGAATTTGCCATATTTTTATAGACATTTTGGTGTCTTTTTGGACCAGACATGACTGTTAGAATTCAAATAATAACTGATTTCTAACAGTCACTTGCAGGTTTAAATACAGCCGTCGGATTGCCCATTTTCTAATCTAACAGTGTAGATTGCACATATTCATTGTTTGATCAGATCATTCATCACACCTTTATGATCAGGTGTGATTCTCACCATACGATCCTTTTTGCTTATGTATTAGCCATCCGATCGTTGATCATCATGATTGACAAAAATCAATGGTCTTGATCACACGCCACACGCGCACGTGCCACGTGTCCAAGTGCCAAGTGCGCCACTAAAGCACCACATTGCGCCACGCAACTCGCACGCGAGACGTACGCGTGGCGCACATGTGGCTTGGTGCACATGCTCACACTTGTGTGCTACACCCAATCATTGCTCTAAAGCAATTCATAGAAAGTTGTTGGCATTTATAAATGCCTTACCAAACTTCTCACTTTCCAATGTGGGATTCATTTAATAAGGCAATAAAGACTTTCTTCAAAGCTAGTCAAAACCATTTTGGAAAACCCCAAAACTACTATATATATTATATAATTTGAATATCTTTTCAACAAATTGTAGATTGGAACAATTGGATAAAGAAGTGAGAAAGTTCATCAACTTATTTCCCTTACTCCCTCCTCCTCCTCCTCCTAGTGTTGAAACAAAGTAAAAATTGCAATTCATGAAGGATTCCCAAATTCATGGGTAGGGGACCAGTAAAAGAGTTCAAGCTAAGATCAATATATGAAAGTCCCGATGCATTGGCTATTGAGGAGGGAATAGGCCCAGAGAATTGGTTACCATGAACATAAAACACTTGTAGTTTTGGAAAGGTCAAGCCCAAATCTGGGTGAAGGCTTTCACGCAATAGGTTGCCAGATACAGAAAATAAACTGCTGGATGAGATATCGTGAAGCAAAGTAGGGACCGTACCAGAGAAATTGTTATAACCCAGCAAAAGAATCTCCAAGTTTGAAAGCTGAACAAGTTTGAAGGGAATGCTTCCCTCTAGATTATTATCCTCTAGAGAAAGCCCACTGTTAGGGTTTTTTTAGTTTTGGCATATTCCTTGGACAAACTCACTTTGATTGTAATTGTGTTTTAAGTTGCATTTGGGCCAATTTGGAATAAGTTTCAAGTTAATGTTGTTAGAGTAAAAGCTGCTGAAGTATGCAGAGCTAAAACTTTGAAATGTCATATCTCTCAAATCAAAAGTGCTATCGAGGTCCATAATATATTGATTTCACATAATTTGTCAAGATCTACACACTTGTCACTGGCGGGCGTTTGAATTGGGTACCGAGGCGTTCAAACAGCTAGACGTTCAAACCCTTGACCAAAGGGTTCGAACGGTCGGCAGAGTTTTGAAAAAAATCAATATTCTACTCCATGTCTACTTAGGAATCATTTCCTACTTTGATATACCCTTTGTCCAAAGCTGTGCAAATAGTCCAAACTTTTATATAAAGGCTCTGAAGGCTTCATAATTGAGATACATACAATTAGAGAGATCATCTAACTATTAAGAGAGTTTTATTGTGCTTCCACGTTTATTGGAGTGTTTCTTCTAGTCAACAATAGATCTTCACACATATTGTCTTTAGCAAATTCCAAAGGTTGACGTCGAGAGCATAGGAGAACAGTGAATCGTGAGTGTCTAGCGATCAAGTATGAAACTTCTACCAAAATTGTGGATCAATGGGTTAAGTTGTAAGTTTATTCTTATAACTGTTCAAAGTTATAGTGCTGAGTACATGAGTGGCGGGATATATGTGGCTTTGTGGTTTTTTCCCTAGTTGATAGGGTTTTCACTCTAAAATCCTGTGTGCCTTATCTCTTTACTTTATTGCTTTAGAGTTGCATATAAGATTGACGTACGTAAATAATTGACATTATCTTATAGTTAGATCTTTAGGTTAATTAATTATTACAGGCAAATTGATGCAGCGGGTTACAAGAACAAGATAACCAACCATAATCCGTTGATTCACCACGAATGCCAGATTTCGATTCTTCCTCCAACCTGTTGATTCGCAGAAAATACCGAACGATTGGAAAGAGGTGCAAAATCGCACACAAACTTTATTAATCTCAAAATTGCATAAAAACGCCATAAACAAGAGTATAAATAAACGGCACTAAACCCTAGGGCCTAGGACAAACCTGGTTAATAAGAAAAACTAACGAAAACCCAAAAAAAATAAGCCCAAAACATTAAACAGGCCCAAAATATACTTAGGAGCATTTTTTCACGTTTTCCTAGGTTAAAAAATCATTTCATGTTTTTCCCTTTCTTCGGCTCGTCGCTAGCTTTTCGAAAACATATTATAATAAGAAAACAGAGTTACGGATCAAAAGTTACGGCCGATTAAAGTTTACTGACTACTGATTCACGCGCCGCGCGGGCATAACGACGCCTCCAGGTCTCTAAGTAATCTTTTGCTATGTTATCCACATCATCCTCCCCAGGTTGGAAAGAATTCGGCCCCTCCTCCTTTTCCTCTGAGTTGTCACCTTCACATTGAACACGTCGGAAGTGTTGGCATGGCTCGGCAACTTCAACCGGTAGGCATTAGGATTGATCTTCTCAACAACCTCATACTGGCCAACTTTCTGAGCTGCCAATTTGCTAAATTCATACGCTGGATATCGATCATTGGTCAACACTGCCCACACAAAATCCCCCACTTCAAACTCCACCAAGCGCCGCTTCTGGTTAGCCGCCTCCTTATACTTTGTCGTTGACTCAAGCAGATTTTGTTGCACCTGTTTATGGACAGCTTGTAGATCACTAAAAAAATCCTCTGCCTTCTTATGGACCCTCTTCAGATCGGGAACAAGGGCAAAGTCAATCGGAGCTCACGGCTGGAATGCATAATTGGCAAAGAATGGACTGAAGCCCGAGCTGTGGTTAATCGACCGGTTAAATGCAAACTCAGCTTGGTACAATTTCTGATCCCATGATTTCAGATTTTCCCCCACTAGACACCGCAGCAAGTTACCCAGCGAACGGTTCACCACCTCGATCTGCCCATCGGTTTGAGGGTGGTAGGCAATTCTAAAATCCAATTTCGTGTTAGCTAACCGCTATAAGTACCTCCAAAAGTGACTAAGGAACTTAGAGTCCCTATCAGAAACTATGGACGTTGGTAGCCCATGAAGACGATATACCTCCCGAAAGTAAAGCTGAGCAATATTGACAGCACCATTAGTCTTCTTACAATCGATGAAGTGTGATGTCTTTGTGAATCTGTCTACACCACCACGAAGATAGAATCGCTACCATGTTGTGTACGCGGAAGCCCCAACACGAAGTCCATACTCACATTCACCTAGGGCCTCTCCGGAATTGGTAAGGGCATGTACAATCCTGCATTGGTCGCTGTTCCTTTGGACACTTGGCAGATTCGACACCCATTAACAAATTTGGCCACTTCACGCCACATGGAAGGCCAGCAATAGGAATTGGCCACAAGCTGCCAGGTCTTATCACGCCCCATATGCCCCTCCTCATACAACTCTTTGATGATCTTGAGGCGTAGACTGTATTGAGGCACATACAATTGGGTAGCCTTAAGTAGAAACCTATCATGCATCACAAAATCTGTGCGCTGACCTGTCTCAACTTCATGAACAATAAGGGCAAACACGGGATTAGTACTCAATAATTCACGAAACGAATCAAAACCAATTACCTCTGCCTGTAAAGTGGTAAGTAAGCAAGTGCGACGACTAAGGGCATCGGCAACTCGATTCTGAATCCCAGATTTATGCTTGAGGGAGAAGGTGAACTGTTGTAGATACGTAGCCCACCTCGCATGCCTCGCTGACAGGTTGTCCTGGCTGTTAATGTGCTTCAAGACATCATGATCATAAAACAACACAAACTCACTTTGCGATAGATAGGGCTACCAGTGAACTCCACGTCGTATGTATTATAATTCACCTTAGCTCCATTCAATTTCTCACTGAAGTATGCAATAGGCCTGCCCTCTTGGCTAAGGACTGCTCCAATGCCTACCTTTAATGTATCACAATGCAACTCAAAAGGTTTAGAAAATTTTGGCAATGCCAGCACAGGAGCGGTGGTTAGTTTGTGCTTGATTTCCTCAAAAGCGTTGGCCGCTACCTCCAACCAAGTAAACTGCCCAGCCTTCATGCAATCCAAGTAAACTGCCCAACCAAGGGGCCATGATGCTACGAAAGCTCGAAATAAACCTCTAGTAGAACGAAGCCAATCCATGAAAACTACGCATATCATGAATGTTCCTCGGGGTTGGCCACTTACGGACAGCTTCAATCTTCGCCTCATCCACGGATATCCATCTCCTAACACAATGTATCCAAGAAACAGTATGCTACTGGCCATGAACGAACACTTGGCAGTGGCCTCAACGAACCTCTCCTGTTACAATAGAGCAAGAACCTGTCGCAAGTGCTACAAGTGCATGGCACGGTTAGGGCTATAAACCAATATGTCATCAAAGTAAACCACCACAAACCTCCCAATGAAAGGTTGGAAGAGTTGGTTCATCACACGCATGAAAGTGCTTGGTGTATTCGATAACCCAAATGGCATGACCAGCCACTCGTAAAGGCCCTCCTTTGTCTTGAAGGCTGTCTTCCACTCGTCACCCTCGCGGATTCTAATATGGTGATAACCACTCTTCGAGTCCAGTTTGCTAAACACGGCCGCCCCACTGAGCTGGTCTAACAGATCATCCAACCGGGGAATCGAAAATCAATAACGGATAGTAATCTTATTAATGGCCCGGTTGTCGACGCACATGCGCCAAGACCCATCGTTCTTGGGCGTCAAAAGCACAGGCACGACACATGGACTGAGGCTCTCTCGAATGTGACCCCTGGCCAGCAACTCCTCCACTTGACACCGCAACTCTTCATGCTCCATAGGACTCATACTGTAATGTGGTTGGTTTGGTAGAACTGCCCTTGGAACTAGATCAATGTGATGCTGAATATCCCGTAAAGGTGGTAACCCGGATGGTAACTCTTCTGGAAATACGTCACTAAACTTTTCAATAAGCTCTCGCACATTGTCCGGAACCTCCCTATCTTACGGTTGTTCATTCCCCACTAACAAATACACTACCCCAGTTTCTTCTATTTCCCCTACGAAGCGTTGCATGGTCAGCAAATTGGGGTTCTTTTCGGTCACCTGTTTCAGACTAATTTCCTTGATCGGGTACAATACCACTTTCACACTGTTAAAGACAAAGCTATAGGTATTTTTTCTACCGTCATGTTGCACAGCCCTATCATATTGCCACGGTCTACCCAATAAAATATGGCATGCATCCATCTCAACTACATCACACCAAATTGTATCTTTGTAATTGGAACCAATGGACAGCGAAACTAAACAACGCTTGGAAACTATTACCTTTTTCCCTTCTTGCAGCCATGTCAGTTTGTAGGGGTTGGGATTCTCTTTTGTTGGCAACCCTAATTTTCGAACCTCGGAGACCACGTTCTCGCAGCTCCCCGAGTCAATCACAAACTTGCAGACTTTGCCCCCAACTATGCACTTGGATTGAAATATGTTACTTTGCAACCACTCGTCACCGCTAGAATCCCGAGCGGTAAGGCAAACCCTATGCACTACCAATAGAGGCCCATCATCTCCGGTAACATGCTCCTCGTCCATGAACTCTTCACCAAGCTGGTCCTCGCCTGACCCTTACACAGGCTGCTTGAATTCCACCCCAACCATTCCTTCATTATCAATAAATAGCCCCTTTTGCATAAAAGGCTTCTTGCAGTCCACGAATCGGTGGCCTGGCTCACCACACTTAAAATAATGACTTGTACTGGTTGGCACGGGCTTAACCGGCTGCGGGACTAGCGGTTTACCAGCCACACCCCCAACTGCGCCTATTTGAACCGCACCACGTCCAGACCCCTGCTGGGTTATACCCCGGCTACTTGCTCCAGCCCAAGACAGACCACTCGCCCGTCGCTTTGCCTGTTTCTCGAGCTGTAACGCCTTCTGATGGGTATCCGAAATAGAGTACAAATCAAGCATATTCAGGGTGTCCTGGTATTGAGGCTGTAATCCCCCAATATACTGCAAAACCAACTGATCATCGGTCTCCCCTAAATTATTACGCGTTATCAACTGGTAAAATTCAGTGGTATATTCATCCACTGATTTCATCCCTTGCCTCAAATTTTGAAACTTCTGGTACATCATCCGCGCATAGTTATGGGGCAGAAAAGCCTCTTGGAGGTGCTTCTTCAATTTATCCCACGACTCAATCTTTCTTTTCCCCATCCGAGCACGATTCACCTTTAACTGCTGCCACCATGTCGCCGCCCTTCCTCAAAAATAAGTCGCCACTAAAGGCACCCGTTTATTGCCCGGAACCTCTTTGAACTCCAGAACTTCCTCCACAACAAAAAGCCAATCAAGGCAATCCTCCGCCTTCAGGCCGCCCTCAAACTCAGGGATATCGATTTTCAGGCCTGCCTCCCACCGATTCCAATCGCCTTCGGCTACACGAAGCCCCATCTGACGGGGATGTCTCTCGGACTACCACAAGGGTGTAAAAGGATTTTCGTCCTCCTCACTATCGGCATCGGCGTCCTCATCAACCCCCTCATCCACAACACACGAATTTGGGTGCTGTTGCTGCTACGCCTGTTGCTATTGTTGCATCTGGATCTACATAGCCGCAATCGTGTTCGTCAGGTCCTCCAAAGTCTGTTGCAACCTATCCAATCAGTCCTCATACACATCTGCAACTAGTCTGCGTTTGGGAGGCATGTTCACTTCAAGATCGGAACCGAGCTCTGATACCAACTGATGCAGCGGGTTACAAGAACAAGATAATCAACCCTAATCCGTTGATTCACCATGAATGCCAGATTACGATTCTTTCTCCAACCTGTTGATTCACCATGAATATCAGGTTTAAGGGCATCAAACGCTCGTTGATTCGCAGAAAATACCAAACAATTGGAAAGAGGTGCAAAATCGCACACAAACTTTATTAATCTCAAAACTACCCTAAACAAGAGTATAAATAAGCGGCACTAAACCCTAGGGCCCGGGACAAATCGGGTTAATAAGAAAAACTGACGAAAACCCAAAAAAAAAAAAAAGCCTAAACATTAAACGGGCCAAAAATCATACTTAGGAGCATTTTTTCAAGTTTTTCTAGGCCGAAAAATCATTCCATATTTTCTCCTTCCCCCAGCTCGTCGCTAGCTTTTCGAAAGCATATTATAATAAGAAAACAGAGTTACGAATCAAAAGTTACAGCCGATTAAAATTTACTGACTACTGGTCCACGAGCCGCGCGGGCATAACGACGCCTCTGGGTCTCTAAGTAATCTTCTACTATGCTATCCGCACCACAAATCCATGCCCCCAGGCTATTTTTCAATTGGTATCAGAGCAAGTTCACTCTTGTTTTTCAAAATAATTTTTTAAAAACCCCACGAGTGAGATCTTTTAACCTGGGATCATGGATATGCCTACAGAAGGACTTTCCATTGTTAGACCACCATACTTTGATAGTACTAATTATTTATATTGGAAAATACGCATGAGAGCTTTCTTTAAAGCAACCGATGAACGTGTATGGGTTTCAGTTATTAATGGTTAGACTCATCCTACTACTATTATTGGAGAAGTTATATCTAAGAAACCTTTGAATCAATCGACCCCACTTGAGGTTGAAACGATTGATTAGAATAGCAAGGCCATGAATATCCTCTATAACAGTCTCGCACCGAAAGAATTTAAATGTATTTCTATACGTGAGATTGCTAAAGAGGCTTGGGACATCTTTGAAATCACTCATGAAGGTACTACTTCTGTTAAAATTACAAAACTTCAAAGGTTGACTACGAATTTTGAAAATCTTTTTACGAATGAAACTGATAACTTTGACGAATTTTATGCTAAATTGAGTGATATTGTAAATTCAAGTTTTAATCTTGGTGAGAAAATTTTTTATTCTTACATTGTTTGAAAGATTCTTAGATCCTTGTTTGACAGATTTCAACCTAAAATGACTATAATTGAAGAAGGCAAAGATATTGATTCACTTTGGGTTGATGAACTTGTTGGAAACCTTCAGATTTATGAGACACGTTTTTCTCACCCCAATAAATCAAAAAAAAAAATTCTTTAAGTACTTCCATGGTTAACGAAAACAAGTCTGATAAGGAAGAAGAAGGAGAAAAATCTGAAGTTGTAGAGTATCTTGTAAATCGATTTCTTAAAACTTTTTTGATATCTGGCAACTTCAAAAACAACAAGTTCAATAAGATGAATGGCAACCAAAATAGTAGTAGTCCCAAGGATGATGGTAAGGGAAACAAAAAAGGCAATATTGTTCAATATTTTGAATGTCAATGATTTAGTCACTTTGCTTAAAAATGTCCTAACTGTCTGAAGAGAAAAGGTAAGGCTATGACTGTGACTTGGAAAGATACTGATAATGAAGAACAATCAGATCATGAAGAAGATTTAGGTAATTTTATGACATTTACTTCATCTATTTATTCTGAGCCTAAATCCTCGAGGTCTGAATCAAATCCTGAAAATTGTATTGAGTCAACTTGCCTTAAACCAAATAACCCTGTGGAAAATCTAATATACCTTTGATGGTTGTCTGTCAAGAAAATGAAAAACTAAAGTTAAAACTAGGAAATTTGGGGAAGATTAATCATGATTTGGCCATCAATTTCAAGAATTGTCCAAAAGAACATGAAAATCTTTTAAAGAGATATGATGAAAGCCAAACCTTGGTTAATCAACTTGAGACTGATAAGACTACCCTTTCAGAAAAATTTGATTGAAAAATGTTTGTTTAAAGCACTTGAGAAAAACAAAAATCTTGAGAAAGAATTTGATATTGTTAAATCTGATATGTCTCGTACTAATGATTCTCTCAAGAGTTACAGTATAGGCTCCAAGAAGATTGATCATATCTGGAGCAACCAAAAAGCATTCGGAGATAAAGACAGGATCGGATTTGATGGAAAATCATCAAGCAAAACACTAAAATTCATTCCTTAAGAAGATCAATCAAAATCAAAGACAAACCAGGACGTTTCAGAATCTTCAAGAAAGCAGAAATAGGTAAAAAAAATCTAAGGTATGTTTCTAATTTCAAGAATTTCAACCCTGGACAGCGTTCAAACGGGAAGAGAATGAGTTCAAACGCTTGACATCCGAAGGGCCAGTAATGGCAGGCGTTCGAACAGTCAGTATATGCATTCGAACGGCTGGCAAGTTGAGGCACAAAGAACGCCACATCCTAATTTTGTTCATGTATGCCATTACTGTGGTGTTGTAGGACATATCAGGACTAGGTGCAATCAGTTACAAAATTTAAAAAAATCTTTTCATTATATGCAATCTAGAATGTCTGATAATGCATTACAAAGATAGATCAAGGATCTAAACACCCAAGTAAGTCAACTCATACAAATAATTTAAAAAACAAAAATTTCTAAATCTCTCTCGATTAGAAAATCTGATTTAAAGACCTTGAATACTTCTAAAAATTCTATAGGGGTTAGCCTTTCTGATTATGGTCTTGATTTTGACATAACATAAGAAGTTATTTAATTCTTATTCTTTTGTCATATGTGTTATGATCATAGTTGTAAATTTTAGGGTTTATTTAAAAAAAATTTCCAAAAATAAAAAAAAAAAGATTTTATGATTATGGGTCATTAGTATTTTTGTGATTTGTTGAGTAATGATTTATGACGGTGATAATATGTACTGTTAGGCATTAAATGCATGATCTAGATTTAAATTTCTTGATCTTCACTTACATTGTGAGTAATTTTAAAAACATTAGTCATGTGCACATGAGCACACTTGGTGTGCTTGATTTGCATGAGCCATATATGTTATTCTTGTTAATTTGATTTATTCTCATGTTCTCTATGAGAGTTGCACACTAGAGTGACCAATGTTTATGTATCATACTTTTATCATTAACTCCCTACCTTGACTTGTGTGAAAGCCACTATGGATTTATATCAAAATATGCACCTTCTGGGTAAAACATAGAAAGGGTTACCATCTTTTAAGCATTGAACTTGATAAAAAAAATACGAGTTACTCAAAAGAAACAAATTCAGCTCCCCAAAAGTTCAAATCTTGCGCTCCATTAAGGGGGAGTTTTCCATATTTGAATTGCACAAGCACTATTGGTCATTGTTCTAGATGTGTAACTTTTCTCAGAATTTGAATAGACTTATTAATTTTGATCTCTGCTAAATGTTCATGTAAATTTATAGCTTTCGAGTTCACCGAGAACACTCACATGACTATGTCTACAAATTACACCTTTGTGCCTAAGATGTTGAAATTTTCAATTCATTGAGTGTATTTTATGTTTGAGACAATGCTTGAATTATGAGATTTACTCCTACATATCATACGATGCTACTTGATTTATTGTCCCAGTTTTTTGAGTAATTTATTTTCTTATGGTATGTTGAGGATCCCTTCTACATATGTCTTGTTTATTCCCTTCTATTCCTTGCTATCTTATTGTCATTAAAATGAATTTCGTTGAATTTTCTTTGTCAATGCCTGACAAAAAGAGGGAGAAGTAACATAGGTCTTAAATCATATTATTTGCATCGTAATTAAGGGAGAGAGGTGGTATATACATGTCAGGGGGAGAAATTTCTTCGTTAACATAGTTTATTAATTGATATATCACTTGCGATTTTATGAGATTATTTAAGTGTGTTTTTACAAATAGACAGGTACATAAGGGACTTCTTCGAGCTTAGCTTTTTATATGTTTGAGTCATTTTATTGTATTTCTTATTGTGTTTTGTCACAAAATTACCAAAGGGAGAGATTGTTAGAATTTTTTGGTGTTCGCATATTCCTTAAACAAAATCACTTTGATTTTAATTATGTTTTAAGTTGTATTTTGGCCAATTTAGGCCAATTTATAATAAGTTTCAAGTTAATACTGTCACAGTACAAGCTGCTGAAGCTATAGTATAAGTTGTTGAAGCACACAGAGCTGAAACTTTGGAAGGCCATATCTCTCAAACCAGAAGTGCGATCGAGGTTCATAAAATATCAATTTTATATAACTTTTCAAGATCTATACACTTGACATTGGCAAGCGTTTTAACAGGATACCGAAGCATTTGAACGGTCAGGCGTTCGAACCCTTGCCTAGAGGGTTCGAACTATTGGCAGAATTTTGAAAAAAATAATCTTCTACTCCATGTCTGCTTAGGAATCATTTTCAATTTTAATATACACTTCGTCCAAGGCTTTGCAAACACTCCAAATTTTTATATAAAGGCTTTGAAGGTTTCATAATTGAGATACACACAATTAGAGAGATCATCTAGCTATAAAAAAACCTTTATTGTGCTTTCACATTTATTGGAGTATTTCTTCTGGTCAATAGATCTTCACACATATCATCTTTGATGGATTCCAAAGGTTGACGTCAAGAGCATTGGAGAACGATGAATCGTGGGTGTTTAGCTATCAAGTCAGAAACTTCTACTATAGTTGTGGATCAATGCGAAGTTACGGATCAATGGGTTTGGTTGTAAGTTTATTCTTATAAATGTTTAAAGTTATAGTGATGAATACTTTAGTGGCTGTGTGTGGCCCCATAGTTTTTTCCTAGTTGATATGGCTTTCACGCAAAAATCATGTGTGCCTTGTCTCTTTACTTTATTGCTTTAGAGTTGCATATAGAATTGACGTACGTAGATAATTGACATGTTCTTATAGTTATATCTTTAAGTAAATTAATTATTATAGACAAATCCACGCCCACAGGCGGTTTTTCACCTACGAAGACTAGAAAGGTTTCCAATCGAAAGTGGAATAGTTTCAGTAAGATGGTCTACACCAAGATTCAATAGCATGAGATTAGACAAAGAACCCATCTCGGTAGGGATTTTACCTGTTATATTGTTATTGACTACACTGATGCCTCTGAAGTCTGAACAATGAGTCAAATTAGTAGGAAATTCACCATGGAAAGAGTTATTGACAAGCCAAAGATATTGTAGACGAAACAACTTGCCAGTTCCTAGAGGGATTTTGCCATGACAACTGTTGTTGCTGAGATCAATCGTCCGCTGATGCCTATGTGAGGTGATTAGAGAACCCATCAATGCTCCCGCTAATGCCTATGACCACATATAACTCCTTGCCGATTCCAAAGTAGAATAGATTGATTCCATGAGATAAAGGGACCAAGAGGATCTCCTGGTTCCAAATCCTTCTTGATTGCAAGCAGAGCCCGATGGTCTGTCTCATTTATGAGAGTTCATGAAATAGGAAATGAAACAGAGGGCAGAGAGTCTGAAAAAAGTACTTGTTTGCTCCATTAATTTGGTGTCGAAAATTACGAACACCGAGTGCAAGTCTTCTTCCAATTGACTATATGCGTGTGTATTCATATCTATATATTTGGCTCTCCATTCCCTACAACAGAAAATTTTCTTTCCTTTTTCGTTTCTACTTCCTGTTTCCAAATACTTGCATCTACGTCTTCAGAATTTAGTGATGATTTATTCAAAAGTAATGCTATATACAATCTAATTTCTCAATTATTTTTATCACTCATAGACATAAAGCTATAGGACTCATACATAAATAAATTCATCTAATACTCATTAACTTGTGTTTAGAACTAAGAAATTTTTTTTAAAAATAAATTACATATAACATTTTCCTTCATCCAAAGGTTGCATCATAGTCATCACAGCCCTTTGTTCAACAATCATATTACAAGTCCCATCAGGCACTGTGCCCAGTCAAAATTGGAAACATTTCCTGTCTTTTGTTCCAAAGTCCATCCCTCCATTGAGAGAAGGCAATATAAACAAAGAAAGTGATATTCAAAACTGACCCCAGCAAACAAAACAGCAGTCATAAGCTCATAAACTAATTCATAAGGCAAATTACACCAATCTTCTTTGACTTTTAGCCTAAATATAAAAAGATCATGCCCCTCATTTTTAAAATTTACAAATTTTTTTCTTTTTTAGTGAAAATTTAGTTACAAATTTCCCCTTTTGTTGGTTACCGTGGAATTCACTACCTTGTGTATATGTGATAATCATTCGGTAAATAAAACTGATGGCTGTAGCATTTTTCTTAATAGAATCTACTGACATAAGCATATAAGTTTAGTGAGTTGACAATTTTACTCTTAAAATGGGATCCTTACAAGCCTTACTGTAAAAACAAGTCAAGATCCTTCTATTCTTCTTCACCCTTCTCTCTCTGCACCAAACTAGTAACCTCATCGCCTTTCTCGATCACCTGCTCCCCCACCTCCACTTTCTTGCCACCCCAGTCACCATTTCCCTCTTCGACCACATCCCAAGAGCCACTCTCCTCCCCCCACCTTCACTGCCAACCTCCCCCAATCATTCCTTCCCTTTTGTTAGCGCAATCATATACACACACGAAATATAATACGAGAAAAGTAGTAAAGAACACAGAGATTTACGTAGTTCCCCAAATTCGAGTACGTCCACAGGAGTGAGAGTGAGAGTCTTTCTTATTCATTCAATCTTCTAGGGTTTACAATACAAGAATATATATATAGATACTCGAAAAATCCTAACAAGAGTATTTAGTCTATTTTCTTAAAATACCCTTATAACACCGTACGCTTTGCTCCGTTCCGCTCTGCTCAGCATCTGCCCCTCTTTCTAGAACTTGATGGTGTCTCTCCATATCAAATATATGAGCCACAAGTTTCAACAATCTCCACCTTAGTGAATACTCACCCATTCAGAAGATAACCATCTCGATCCAACTGGTTTGGGGGATGCCTCCCTTCTTCTAGCACCTGGAGACGTTAGCCAAGTCCAAGCAATGCTTGAACTTATCTGCGGTGATAGTCTTTGTTAACATGTCAGATGCATTCTCTAAAGTGTGCACCTTCTCGAGTATCAAATCACTTGTAGCAATCAACTCTCTCACCTTGTGAAACCTGACATCGATATGCTTGGTCCGAGCATGATACACCTGATGCTTTGCCAAATAAATGGCACTCTAACTATCACAGTACAACCGCACTCCACCTTGATCTATGCCCAACTCTTTAACCAACCCTTTTAACCACAATGCTTCCTTAGCAGCCTCAGCCATCGCTATGTATTCAGACTCGGTAGTAGATGGAGCCACTAGAGGCTGTACCATGGATTTCCAACAGATAGGCCCACCCACAAGTGTAAATACACAACCTGTCATAGACCTCCTGTCATCCACATCTCCAACATAACCCGCATCCACAAATCCTGTAACTGAAATCTGATCTGGCTGTCTAGCAAACAAGATCCCACGGTCTATAGTACCTCTTAAGTATCTGAAAACCCACTTGATTGCTTTCCAATGCTCTCTGCCTAGATTAGCCTTATACTTGTTGATTGTGCTAACTACATGTGCCAAATTGGGTCTCGTACAAACCATCGTATGCATCAAGCAACCAACTACGTTGGCATAAGGCACCTTTGACATATCCTAAATTTCTTCGTCTGACTTTGAACACTGTACTGTAAATAGCCTGAAATGACTTGCAAAAGATGTGTTGATTGGTTTGGCATTATTCATACTAAACCTTTCCAATACTTTCATCATATAATCATTTTGAGACAACCACAGCTTACCGACTGACCTATCTCTGCAAATCTCCATCCCAAGTATTTTCCTGGCAGCACCCAAGTCCTTCATATCAAGTTCCTTGCCCAACAAAGACTTCAACCTATTTACGTCAACTATACACTTCGCAGCAATAAGCATATCATCCACATAAAGTAGTAGAAAAATATATGAGCCATCATCAAGATTCTTAACATAAATACAACAATCATACTCACAATGTGTGAATCCAATCTGAATCATGAAGGAGTAAACCTCTTGTACCATTGTCTCGGAGACTGCTTAAGCCCATAAAGTGACTTTTTCAACCTGCAAACAAGATGCTCAGTCCCGGGCTACATGAACCCCTCAGGCTGCTCCATGTACAAAACCTCCTCCAAATCACCATGGGGGAATGCTATTTTTACATCTAGCTACTCTAACTCTAGATCATAACTAGCCACCAATACCAAGATAATTTGGATGAAGTATGTCTTACCACTGGAGAAAAGACCTCATCATAATCAATCCCCTTCCTCTGTGAGTAGCCCTTTGCTACTAGCCAAGCCTTGAACTTTTCCTTTTCCTTTTCTAACGCGGCTTTTTTCTTCTTGTATACCCACTTGCAACCCACTGTTTTTTTCCATTAAGGTAGTTCTTCCAACTCCCAAGTCTTGTTCTTGTGCAATGACTCCATCTCTTCCATCATGGCTTCCATCCATCTGTCCTTCTCAGAACTAGTGATAGCCTCCTGAAATGTAGATAGATCCCTACTGGTAGTAGACAATGCATAAGAAACTAAATCCTCAAAACCATACCTTATTGGTGGTTTATATTGTGTTTGGGTCTCCCTGTGGCAATGCTTTCCTGCTGCAACTACTGCTGCTGATCAAGCTGATTTTCTGGCTGAGAACCATCTGTATCAAAACTATCCAGCTTAATATGTATACTTTGCTGCTTGTTGCTTTCCCCTGACTCGAATTTCTGAACTTCTTGATGTGTCTTGACCATAGAATCGTCATCAAATATCACATCTCTATTGATTACCACCTTCTTTGTCTCTAGATTCCAAAGCTTATACCCTTTTACTCCTTTCTCATAACCAAGAAAGATATGTTGAGTCAATGCCTTGATTTTGATGATAACAAAACATGGTTAAATGATCTAATAATTCTACTTAGTGTGCAGATGAATTATTAATTAGATCTTGACTTGAAGCTTATCATAATAGAGGATTTATGATAAAAAGCATGATGGAGTGATGTATTCTACAATGGTGATGTTACAAGAGAATGAAGATGATGGATATCAAAGAAGAAGAATGAAAATGATCAAAGTATTGATTTAAAAGATTGAAGACTTTGAGTACTTGAAGATATCTTGCAAGAATGGAAGAAAAAGATACCAACTCAAAATATGGAAGTTTTCTTAGAAGATGTAAAGATGTCTTGAAGACATGGAAGGAATCACAAGATTTGTAAAGCTTTCTTGAGTTGTTGAAGTCCATGGAAAAGCCATGTTGTTTGAAGAAATGAAGATTCTAAGTCATGGAAGCTCTCTTGAAGATATTGAAGAAGACTTGAATCAATAGATGAAGCTATGATAATGGAAGAGCTCTACAAGTGATGAAAATGAAGAAAACTCACCTTGAATGGATTAAAGATGTTCTTGGAGTCATCTAATCTTGAAGAAGTGTTTGCAAGCTTTAAAAAGCCTATTTAGATGATCCTTGAAGAGATTGGAAGCTTTGAAAAAGAATGAAGAAAAATTACAAAAATATGGGTTTTTGGAAAAAGGGTCGACTCCTCAAGTTAAAAGAGCCGACTCATTCGAACAGAGCCTTGGAATTCTGCTGGAAGCTTAAAAGAGTCGACTCCTGGCCAAAAAGAGTCGACTCATTGCAACAGAGAACAAACAATTCTGCAGACTGCTGAAAAGAGTCGACTCCTAGGACAAAAGAGTCGACTCATTTGGACAGAAACTTGAAAAATCTGCTGAAATGCAAAAAGAGTCGACTCATTGTGAAAAGAGTCGACTCCTAGACTCTAACGGCTAGTTTTCTGACAGACGGTATGGGCACAAACACAACCAAATCTTCTCCCATACTTCTCCAACGGCTAGAATCGATCCATACCTATATATATGAGATACATACAGCTTCAAAGAGGAAGGAAGAGCAATTATACCATTCATATCAAGTGCTTCAAAGCTAAAAATCACCTGCACCTAACTGTTACATATTCTTGCTGAGTGTTTAAAGTTATCCATTGAGTTGTATTCATTTGTATACTCACTAGGAGAGTCACTCTTTGTATAATCTTCATTCATTCTTGTTTGGGAGGGTTTGTAACCTTGTAAGTTTAAGTGTTCTTGGGAAAAACACTTGTAAGTTTAAGAGAAGCTTGGACAAAATCTCTTGGGTTTTGAAAGCTTGGGAAGAAGCTTTTGTAAAGAGTGAGCTGGGCACTCGTGGCACAACCAGCGGCTGTGTAAGGTGTATTGCATAGTGGAATTCCTTCGAAAGGATCGAAGAAGAGAGGACGTAGGCAAGGTTGGCCGAACCTCTATAAATCTGGTGCATATTTCTTCTGCCTCTGTTTTGCTTACTTGCTTATTATGCATGCTTGCAAATACTTGCTCTAATGTACACTTCATTTGCTTGATACATATACTTTGATTATTTGTTACTAAAATCCATAAACGATTTTTTAGTTGAAACTCTTGTTAAAAATTCTATAAAACCCAATTCACCCCCCCTCTTGGGTTGCCTACTTGGGCCAACAATTGGTATCAGAGCTAGTACTCTAGTTTAAAGGCTTAACATCCTTAGAGTTGATCCATGGCAACCATGTTTGGAAGCTCTCTAGGTGAGGGTCAATCCACTAATAGACCTCCAATGTTTAATGGTATAAACTACAACTATTGGAAGAATAGAATGAGGATTTATATTCAATCCGTTGATTATGAGTTATGGATGATTATCGTTAATGGTCCTAAAACTCCCAGCAAAGTTATTGAAAGAGAAGTTATCCCCAAACCTGAAAATGAATGGGATGAGAATGACATGAAGCTTATGCAATCTAATGCTAAGGCTATGAATATCTTATATTGTGCATTAGATCCAAATGAGTTCAATAGAATTTCTACCTGTGAATCTGCCAAAGAAATTTGGGACAGACTTGAAGTAACTCATGAAGGAACAAATCAGGTCAAGGAGTCAAAAATTAACATTCTTGTGCATAACTATGAATTATTTAGAATGAAATCTGATGAGTCTATAACTGAGATGTTCACCAGATTTACTGACATTGTAAATGGCTTAAAGTCTCTTGGAAAAGTGTATCCTAACAGTGAACAGGTGAGAAAAATCTTAAGATCACTGCCAAAGACATGGGAAGCAAAGGTGACAGCCATTCAAGAAGCTAAAGACCTCAACATTCTACCTCTTGAAGAACTTCTTGGCTCTCTTATGACTTATGAGCTAACCCGAAAACAGAATGCTCAAGAAGAAGAGGACAAGAAAAAGAAGTCGGTTGCATTCAAGACCACCACATCAGAAAATGAATCTGAAAGTGAAGAAGAAGATGAGGAAGATCTTGCTCTCATCACAAGAAAATTCAAGAGATTCATGAGAAGAAGGTGGAAGGGAGGAAAGAAGATTGAAGCAAAAGGTGAATCCAACAACAAGGATTCTACCATCATATGCTACGAATGCAAAAAGCCAGGACACATGAGAAATGAGTGTCCTCAGCTGAAAAAGAAAGGAAAGAAAGAAAGAGGGAAGAAGGCTCTAGCTGCAACATGGAGTGACAGTGAGGATTCAAGCTTAGATGAATCTGAAACTCATGAAGTAGCCAACCTATGTCTTATGGCACATGAAGAAGAAACAGAGGTGTGTCTTCAAGCCAACTCCAAAAAGGATCAATGGTACTTGGACAGTGGCTGTTCAAGACATATGACTGGAGATGAAACTCAATTCACTTCTCTCACACCAAAAGATGGAGGATTGGTCACTTTTGGAGATAATAGCAAAGGCAAGATCATCGGTATAGGTAGTATTGGTAAAAATTCTTCAACTTCTATTGAGAATGTTCTACTTGTTAAAGGACTTAAACACAACCTGTTAAGCATTAGTCAATTGTGTGACAAAGGTTGCAAAGTAGTGTTTGAATCATCTAAATGTAATGTAGTAAACATAAATGATAACAAGATCATATTGACTGGCCAAAGACAAGGCAATATTTACACTTTCAACTTAAATGAATTATCTTCTTGTAAGATCAAATGCCTTGCTGCTGTGAGCAAAGAGGATAGTTGGTTGTGGCATAGAAGGCTTGGCCATATTAGTATGAGTATTATTTCAAAAATTTCTAAAAATGAGTTAGTAAATGGTCTTCCCAAACTTAATTTTGAAAAAGACAAAACTTGTGATGCATGTCAAATGGGAAAACAAACCAGAGTATCTTTTAAATCTACCAACATGCTCTCTACTTCTAGACCACTTCAACTATTGCATATGGATTTGTTTGGACCAACTAGAACTCTAAGCTTAGCTGGTAAACAATATGCTCTTGTCATTGTTGATGATTACTCAAGGTTTACATGGACATTCTTTCTAGCTCACAAAGATGAAACAATTGCTTTCTTTACCAAATTTTGTAAAAGGGTTCAAAACGAAAAAGGATTTACAATCACAGCAATTAGGACTGACCATGGTGGTGAGTTTGATTGCAAACCTTTTGAAACATATTGTGATGAAAATGGTTTTGAACATAACTTTTCAGCACCTAGAACTCCTCAACAAAATGGAGTTGTTGAAAGGAAAAACAGGACTTTGGAAGAAATGGGGAGAACAATGCTTTGTGAAAACAATTTGCCAAAATATTTTTGGGCTGAAGCTGTTAACACAGCTTGCTATGTGTTAAACAGAGTTTTGGTAAGAAAATTTTTAAATAAAACCCCATACGAGCTTTGGAAAAACAAGAAACCAAGTGTTTCATATTTTAGAGCTTTTGGATGTAAATGCTTTGTGTTAAATAATAACAAGGACAACCTTGGTAAATTTGATGCAAAATCTGATGAAGCTATCTTTCTAGGATATTCCTCACATAGCAAGGCTTATAGAGTTTACAATAAGAAAACCTTAGTTGTTGAAGAATCAATTCATGTTACTTTTGATGAACTAAACTCTTTGTCTAGAAAGGCTGTGAATGATGATATAGATGATGTGGAGAAGAACTTGGATAAGATGAACATTGATCAAACTCAAAATGAAGCTTCACCACATGACAAAGGAAATCAAGATGACTCCTCAAGCCAACAAAATGAGAATGAAGGATTGCCAAAGGAGTGGAAATTTGTCCACAACCATCCAACAGAGCAAATACTAGGTGATCCATCACAAGGGGTAAGAACAAGATCATCTCTTAGAAATGTGTGTAATCATCTTGCTTTCCTTTCACAAATAGAACCAAAATGTTTTCAAGATGCTGAAAATGATGAGTCATGGATTATGGCCATGCAAGAAGAATTAAACCAATTTGAAAGGAATAAGGTTTGGAATCTTGTTCCTAGACCTAAAGATCATCCTGTAATTGGAACCAAATGGGTGTTTAGAAACAAGATGGATGAATCTGGAACCATTATTAGAAACAAGGCTAGACTTGTAGCTCAAGGCTATAGTCAAGAAGAAGGTATTGATTTTGATGAGACGTATGCACCTGTAGCTAGATTAGAAGCTATTAGAATGTTGCTTGCATTTTCATGTTTCAAGAATTTCAAACTCTATCAAATGGATGTGAAGAGTGCATTCTTGAATGGTTTTATTTCTGAAGAGGTGTATGTTGAACAACCTCCTGGCTTTGAAAATCCTATATTTCCAGAACATGTTTTCAAACTTACTAAAGCATTATATGGTTTAAAGCAAGCTCCAAGGGCCTGGTATGAAAGGCTAAGCAAATTTTTAACCGAAAATGATTTTACGAGAGGTAAGGTTGATACAACTCTTTTTATAAAGGTTAAAAATCATAACATGTTGCTTGTGCAAATTTATGTTGATGACATTATATTTGGCTCTACTAATGAAAAGCTTTGCAAAGAATTTGCTAAGTGTATGCAGGGTGAGTTTGAGATGAGCATGATGGGTGAGCTCAATTACTTCCTTGGACTTCAAATCAAACAATCAAGGGAAGGAATTTTCATTAACCAGGCTAAGTACATCAAAGATCTACTCAAGAAGTTTGGGCTGGAAAATGCGAAACCATTGGGCACTCCTATGAATACTTCAACAAAACTTGACAGTGATGAGAAAGGTATTTCGGTAGATACCAAGCTATATAGAAGTATGATAGGCTCATTGCTCTATTTGACTGCTAGTAGGCCTGATATTATGTTTAGTGTATGTTTGTGTGCTCGATTTCAATCTAATCCAAAGGAATCACATGTTGTTGCTGTTAAACGAATATTTAGATACCTTAAGCACACACCTAATCTTGGATTGTGGTATCCTAAAAACACATCTTTGAACTTAATTGGCTATTCAGATGCTGATTATGCTGGTAGCAAAGTTGATAGAAAAAGTACTAGTGGATCTTGTCAATTTCTTGGAAATATGCTTGTTTCATGGTCTAGTAAGAAACAAAACTCTGTTGCACTTTCTACAGCCGAGGCTGAGTATATTGCAGCCGGAAGTTGTTGTGCACAAGTGCTTTGGATAAAACATCAATTAGAAGACTTTGGTTTAACATTTGAACATATTCCAGTTAGATGTGATAACACAAGTGCCATCAATCTGACTAAAAACCCTATCCAACACTCTCGCACAAAGCACATTGAGATTAGACATCATTTTATACGTGATCATGTGCAAAAAGGTGACATTTTGCTTGATTTTGTAAGTACTGAACATCAACTTGCAGATATATTCACAAAACCCTTGAATGAAGATAGGTTTTGTATGATTAGGAGAGAATTGGGAATGAGCAACCCTTTATCTTGAATGCTTAGATGTTTATATATGTTTGATAAATGCATAAGTATCCTTGAAATTGATTACAAACTTGTTTGATGCATTTCATGGCTTTTAAAAAGACATCTTTGCATTTCTGGAGAAAAAGAGTCGACTCATGCTCCAAAAGAGTCGACTCCTGGACTCTGGAATCAGCCTCACATGTCCTCTGTCGAAAAGAGTCGACTCCTCCTGGCAAAAGAGTCGACTCATTTGAACAGAGAGCTCAGGAAGCTTTCTTCGCTCAAAAAGAGTCGACCCTTTTTAACCATGAGTCGACTCATTTAAGTTAAAATCACTTTAAAACTGTAACACCCCTGTTTTATTCAAATCATTCCAACGTTTCAAATTTCTCTCTTCTTTCACGATCAACCGCCATCTCCACTTCCAACCACCGAAAAACTCTCCCTCAATCCTTACCCAACCTATATTTGATCATCCTAGAATCTTTCTAACTTCCTTCAACCGTCATTTGCAACCTTCCATGGCTCCTAAATCTGCTCCATCGAAGAAAGGCAAGAAAGCCCTAAAAGAGCCGACTCCCATATCCAAGAGAGGAACGAAGAGGAAGACTAAAGGGGACTCTTCTAAGCTTTCAAAGAGGAGAAAAGGGAAGCAAACTGAGGAGGAGGAAGATGTATTTCTCGACAACACCATTTACTTTGAGAAGAAATCAAATCAAGATAAGTATGAGAAAATTTTCTCTTCTAGAGTCATTTTAAATGGAAGATGGATAGATTATGCTTTCTTTGCTAAAGAGAAGTTTGCTTTTGAACCAAAATTTGAAGCTCTTGGTTGGAAATCTATTACTTTGTTAAAGGATGATGTATATCCTGAAATTGTTGGACAATTCTATGCCCATGTAGAAAAGGAAACTGGAGAAGTAAATGTGATTAGTTATGTGAAGGGTGAAACCATTACCCTCACTAAAGGAGTGATTTGTCAAATTTTAAAAATTGGTAGTGGTGGGCAAATGGACAAGAAAGATGTTAGTAGAAAGACTGCTTTATCTGCTTTACTGGGAAAGGAAATTACTGATGATTCATTCCAACCCATGGCCAATGACTTGCCTTTGGAACTGAGATTGGTGCATCACTTTATTTGTCACATTCTCATTCCTAAAGGTGGGAAGTTTGACTACATCACTGAAAGGGAATTGTTTTTCCTCTGGGCTTATTTGACAGACACTAAAATTGATTTGCCTGAGTTTATTTTAGAGCACATTGTCAAAGCCTCAAGAACCAAAGTTAGCCTACCCTATGGGATCCTCTTGACAAAAATTTTTAAACACTTCAAGATAGATTTAAGAGGTGAAAAGCATAGAACTCCTGATTCTAATTCAGATGAGTACAATCAGAAAACTTTGTCAAGGATGGGCTATCACTTCAACCCACAGAGCAAGACCTGGACCCCTAGAAAAGAGAAACATATTGACAGTGGGACTCCTGGAATTGAATCCACTGAAAGAGGTGAACCTTCCAGTGCCATACCAGAAAGTGGTGAACCCTCTAGACCTGCCTCTTCTCCTACTCCAAGGGAACTTTTTCCAATGAGCATTGTTCCAGGTGGCCAATCAGTAGATATGAGTATTTTGATGAGCATGGTAAGAGACTTGAAAAGGCATCAAGAAGAGATGTTCACTAAATTGGATAAAAAAAATTGATAATGGGGCAACTAGATTATTCTTTGTTGAAAAGAAGGTAAGAGAATTGAGCAAGGCCTTTGTGTCTGAAGGAACCAAAATCAGAGAGAAAGTTGCCAATGACATTGCTCTTTCCACTGAGCATATTGGCAAATATATGAAGAAGCTGGTGGGAGACCAATACCAGCCACTCTTCCCTTCAGCAGCAGAATTTGTAGCAGAAGACTCAAGTACTGATGAGTTGGAAGGATCCAGTGGAAGGGAGCATACCTCTTCTCAGCCATCACCTGCAGACCCCTCTGATCCTCTTGACCAAACTCCTCCAAAGTCTTCTGTAGCTCCTCACAAATATGGCCTGAGACAAAGACCTTCAAGCAGCAAATTTACAAACACTGCTGATAATCCAGTTGATCTCTCTCAAACTCCTTCTCCCAAAAGAAAATGAAGACCTCTGCCTCTGAACTCTCTATTTTCTGTTTTTGAACAAGACATTTTCTAAAGCATCATGTAATATGTTTGTGGATGGTTCTTTTTGTTAAACTCTTTCAATATTTCTTTATGAATGAATGGTGTGTTTTGAATCTCTTTATCTTAACATTGCTATCTCATTTGTGTTTGGTTGAATGAATGATTGCTTTAACAATACTGAATGAATGATTGCTTTAACTATCTTTGTAAATGATCTTCACATAAACATCATTGTATACTATTTTTTTTTGCTATTGTACCTGTCTGTTTTTCTCCATCTATTACTCCTCTTTTTGAGGATTTGACAAAAAGGGGGAGCAATTTTTCTCAAAAAGATCAAAAGGAGAGAAAACACTCCTCAATGCACTACCAGGAATTATATCATAAGGCATCAACTGCAAAGGAAAGGGGGAGCATTGGTTTGATGAAGTTAAAGCAGTAAGAAGTATCCAATGAATGCAGCATGAATTTTTTTACATCACCAGCTGCCTACATACCCTGCACTTCTGAGTTAGAATTTGCTTTACCTTGAATCTGAGACTGCTCTAAGGCACAGAATACAAAAGCAAGGGGGAGCTAAGGCATGGTATAAAAATCTTCCTTTATCTAAATTTTTCTGATATTGCAAGTTATTGAGCCTCTTAGAATTTTGAGCATATTGTCTATACTCTTAAAGGCTTCTTTGTATGCCATTTCAAAGAAAACTCCTTCATTGAGGGGGAGGATTTTTTTTAAAAACTGAACTATGACTCCACCTTCTCATTCAAAATTTGCATCCCTTTTTTTTGATTGATTAACAAAAAGGGGGAGAATACTTATAAAAAAATATATATATATTGACATGGAAAGAAAACTGAGACTTTGAAGTCCCATACTTCAAATACATATTCATCCTCATGTTTTATATTGAGCTTAATTGCATATATTTTTAATGTTTTGTCATCATCAAAAAGGGGGAGATTGTTGAGTCAATGCCTTGATTTTGATGATAACAAAACATGGTTAAATGATCTAATAATTCTACTTAGTGTGCAGATGAATTATTAATTAGATCTTGACTTGAAGCTTATCATAATAGAGGATTTATGATAAAAAGCATGATGGAGTGATGTATTCTACAATGGTGATGTTACAAGAGAATGAAGATGATGGATATCAAAGAAGAAGAATGAAAATGATCAAAGTATTGATTTAAAAGATTGAAGACTTTGAGTACTTGAAGATATCTTGCAAGAATGGAAGAAAAAGATACCAACTCAAAATATGGAAGTTTTCTTAGAAGATGTAAAGATGTCTTGAAGACATGGAAGGAATCACAAGATTTGTAAAGCTTTCTTGAGTTGTTGAAGTCCATGGAAAAGCCATGTTGTTTGAAGAAATGAAGATTCTAAGTCATGGAAGCTCTCTTGAAGATATTGAAGAAGACTTGAATCAATAGATGAAGTTATGATAATGGAAGAGCTCTACAAGTGATGAAAATGAAGAAAACTCACCTTGAATGGATTAAAGATGTTCTTGGAGTCATCTAATCTTGAAGAAGTGTTTGCAAGCTTTAAAAAGCCTATTTAGATGATCCTTGAAGAGATTGGAAGCTTTGAAAAAGAATGAAGAAAAATTACAAAAATATGGGTTTTTGGAAAAAGGGTCGACTCCTCAAGTTAAAAGAGCCGACTCATTCGAACAGAGCCTTGGAATTCTGCTGGAAGCTTAAAAGAGTCGACTCCTGGCCAAAAAGAGTCGACTCATTGCAACAGAGAACAAACAATTCTGCAGACTGCTGAAAAGAGTCGACTCCTAGGACAAAAGAGTCGACTCATTTGGACAGAAACTTGAAAAATCTGCTGAAATGCAAAAAGAGTCGACTCATTGTGAAAAGAGTCGACTCCTAGACTCTAACGGCTAGTTTTCTGACAGACGGTATGGGCACAAACACAACCAAATCTTCTCCCATACTTCTCCAACGGCTAGAATCGATCCATACCTATATATATGAGATACATACAGCTTCAAAGAGGAAGGAAGAGCAATTATACCATTCATATCAAGTGCTTCAAAGCTAAAAATCACCTGCAAGCGCACACTGCACCTAACTGTTACATATTCTTGCTGAGTGTTTAAAGTTATCCATTGAGTTGTATTCATTTGTATACTCACTAGGAGAGTCACTCTTTGTATAATCTTCATTCATTCTTGTTTGGGAGGGTTTGTAACCTTGTAAGTTTAAGTGTTCTTGGGAAAAACACTTGTAAGTTTAAGAGAAGCTTGGACAAAATCTCTTGGGTTTTGAAAGCTTGGGAAGAAGCTTTTGTAAAGAGTGAGCTGGGCACTCGTGGCACAACCAGCGGCTGTGTAAGGTGTATTGCATAGTGGAATTCCTTCGAAAGGATCGAAGAAGAGAGGACGTAGGCAAGGTTGGCCGAACCTCTATAAATCTGGTGCATATTTCTTCTGCCTCTGTTTTGCTTACTTGCTTATTATGCATGCTTGCAAATACTTGCTCTAATGTACACTTCATTTGCTTGATACATATACTTTGATTATTTGTTACTAAAATCCATAAACGATTTTTTAGTTGAAACTCTTGTTAAAAATTCTATAAAACCCAATTCACCCCCCCTCTTGGGTTGCCTACTTGGGCCAACAAGATACACTGTTTAAATTTCGCATCAAGCTTTGACCTCTCATTACTAGGAATATGAACATAGGTTGGACACCCAAAAATTCTTAGAATTGAGCAATCTACCTTTTTCTCTGTCCATACCTCTTCTGTTACCTTTCCATCCAAAGTAACGCTCAGTGACCTGTTTACAATAAAACATGCCATGCTCACTGCAGAAAGTTTTCGAAAGTCCTGCATTCAGTCTCATATACCAGGTCCTTTCTGCTATAGTTTCGTTCATCCTCTCTGCCACCCCATTTTGTTGAGGTGTCTTTCGAACTGTAAAGTGATGCTGAATCCCATGCTCCTCATAAAACTTCAAAAAACTTCCATCCTTGTACTCTTTCCCATTATCTGTTCTAAGGCACTTAATCTATTTCCCTGTTTGGTTTTCCACTTTAGCATTCCACACTTTGAACACTGCAAAAACCTCTGACTTGTGTTTGATGAAGTAAACCCAAACTTTCCTCAAATAATCATCGATAAAAGGTCACAAAATATAGAGATCCCACTTTTGAAGCTACTCTCACTGGCCCCCAAACATCTAAATGGACATAGTCAAGAATTCCCTTTGTTCTGTGCACAGCATGCCTGAACTACACCTTACATTGTTTGCCCAGAATACAAAACTTGCAAAACCCAACCTGGCACGATTTAACCCCTTTAAGCAAATTCCTCTTATGTAGTTGTAACATTCCACGTTCTCCCATATGTCCCAACTGCATATGCGAAAGAACAGTATTATCGGTATTAGTCACTGTAGTGGCAGTAGCTCCACCTACAACTGTACTCCCTGTTAGCTTATAAATGTTACCAGAAACTTTCAAACCCTTCATGATCACCATGGCACCCTTCGTTATTTTCATGACTCCACCTTCTGTTTTATACTCACAACCGTTTGAGTCTAAAGTTCCTAACGAAATTAAATTCTTCCTCAAATCTAGAACATATCTAACCTCACCCAAGGTTCTCACAGTACCATCAAACATTCTGATTTTAATTGTGCCTATTGCTTTGACTTTACATGATGCATCATTACCCATAAGAACATTACCACAATTAACTGACCCGTAGGTGTCAAACCATTCCCTGTTAGGGGTCATATGATAAGAACATGCTGAATCCATAATCCATGAGTCTGCCAGGTGGTCTAGATTTGCTGAAACTGAAAGCAGATCACCATTATTTGATTCTTGCTCCACAACGTTTGCAGAATTTGATGGTCCATCTGCAGCCTTACCTTGTTTCTTCTTCCAGTTCATTCCTTTTTCCCTTCTGCGGACAGTCCTTTGTGAAGTGACATGGTTCATGACACCTGTAACACTTCAACTCGAATTTACCCTTCAGTTTTGATCTCCCACATTCAACTGATCTACCCTGGTCGTTTTTCTGCCACGATCCTTGTTCCCTTTTACCACCAGTCTTTCACCTTGAGGCAACTTAGTCTATTGTCTGCGTTGATTATATGCCAAAAGAGCTACTATAACCTCCTCCAGTTCTAAGGTTTCTTTCCCCCATAGTAGAGTTGTAATGAGGTTTTCCATAGAACCCAGAAGTGACGAAAGTAACATCAAGGCTTGATCTTCCTCTTTTGAATTTTACATCAATCCTCTACAGATCGCTCATAATATGATTGAACATGTTGATATGCTGAATCAAATCGATACCCTTAACCATCTTCAGCCCAAATAACTTCTGCTTCAAAAACAGTTTATTCGTCAAGGACTTTGACATATACCTGCTCTCTAGCTTCAACCAAACACCTACCAGGGTTTCTTCACTGATCACGTGATACATAACTTCATCTGCAAGACATAAATGAATCATACTCACTGCCTTTATCTGCATATCTTCCCAATCGTTATCAGACATCCCTTCTGGTTTATTCGAAGCCGATCTCAGTGCCTTCACCAAACCCTGTTGCATTAGCACATCCTTTACCCGTTGTTGCCATAGTCCAAAATTCCCAATCCTGTCGAACTTCATCACATCGAACTTCAAGATAGTCGTATTCCTTACCATCATTCTTTGTGCGATTCTGCTAACGTGCTCTAATACCACTTGTTAGCGCAATCACATACGCACACAAAATAAAATACAAAAAAAGAAGTAAAGAACATAGAGATTTACGTGGTTTCCCAAATTCAGGTACGTCCATAGGAGTGAGAGCGAGAGTCTTTCTTATTCATTCAATCTTCTAGGGTTTACAATACGAGAATATATATAGATACCCAAAAAACCCTAACAAGAGTATTCCTTCCGTTTTGCTCCGCTCAATATGCTTCGCTCCTCTCGCTCCACTCCACTCCGCTCAACATCTGCCCCTCTTTCTAGAACTTGTTGGTGTCTCTCCATAACAAATATATGAGCTACAAGTTTCAATACCTTTCCCACCACTACCCTATAAGAAAAAGAGACTACCCAAGGAGAGAGAGAGGGAGAGAAAGATCATTGGCTCTATTAGAGAGATAGTGATGAAATAAAGAATAATTTTCAATTGGGTTGATGACTCGTTTGGTAAAATTTTTCGGCTTGGTTTTTTTTTTTTTTTATAGCTTATAAGCAAAAAGGGATTTTATTTTAATTTTTTTTCCTTTTTTTTAATCTCTAGCTTATAAAATAAAAAATAAAAAAAATTGAACTTTTTGGCTTATAAGCTAAAAAACCAAATGAAAAAAAGTATGAAATAAACTCTACAAAATGGACCTTGAATTTTGACCAACAATTCAAAAAAAAAAAGGGGTAATAAAGTAGTTTTACTTTCTCTGTTAGCATCCATTACTTGCTAGATCTTGCATGGGGTATCTGAAATTTTTTAAAATTAAGAGTAACTTTCTGTATTTAACCCAAAAATCAATAAAAGTTGGTGTAATTTTTCATAAAAAAAATATTATTCTTCTAGAATTTGTATACAAAATTTTGAACCAGCATAATGTGGCAATGACAATTTTATAATTAAAATACATCTTGATAGATTTTTATTTTAAAGTGATAAGCTCATAACTCAGATACATCATTCTGAATATAAATTTTGTATAAATCTTTTGAATATATAACATTATCTTTTCCATAATTCAAAATTAAACAGTCTTTTGAAACTGACTTGATTGAGGGACGGGAAGAGTGGGCACATATATATATATATATATATAGAGAGAGAGAGAGAGAGAGAGAGAGAGGACAAGAATATGCTTTTGCACAGTCTGGCGAAGGATGGGGTTAAATCTAATGGCGTCAAGCTTTGGTTAGTGGGGTCAAGTTCTCAGAATTTAAAAAAAAATATTATAATAATAAATATATTTTTAAAAAAATTTAAACTTAAACGGGTCAACTATTAACTCCACAAGTTGTTAACTGGCACCGCCCATAATCTCATTATATTATATTTGTTATGGACAAAAGGGGATGCTATGAGTCTATGACCTTCATAATTAAAAAGCCTGTACCTGTCAACAAGGGGTTGCTTCCCTGAGTAAGTTCATCGTGCTACTCGGGTTTGCTTCTCACAGTTTCTTGTTGAAATCATTTATGATCCATGGTCCAGACAATTTATAAGCCTGTATCATTAACTTGTCTTATGATTGAGTCTCACGAAGAGACTTTGTCTTTCTTTTCGTGTTGTTGTAGAATCTAGTAGCTTGACGAGTTTTTTGCGTAGGCTAGCACAACTCTGTTTTTCTTATTTAATGCAACCTTAATTTGATTTATAATGAATATAAATTTTTTTCCTCCTTTTATTTTAATTTTTCTTCTGACAAGAACGAGGTAAATGAATTTAAATTGGAATAAGCAAACTGTGAATCAAGGGTGAAGATATACATTAGTTTTTTCATTTCTTTCGAATTTCCTAAATTTTTTTAAAGTTATAACCTCAAAAAAAAAAAAAAAATCTAAGACTCATGAACAGAAAATGTTATGTCAACCTTATTTTTGTACATTTTGCTATCCAGTATGATTTTAATTTGTACATTTTGCTATCTAGACGCAATGGTATTTTTGCCATTACGATTTTCCTATGAACCTTTGAAATTCTAATAGTTTAAGAGATGAAAATGTATTGATTTTTAGTTGACTAGAGAAAAGTAATATTGAGTCATAATTAAAATGGTCAAAGTGTAATTAATTCTTATGTAAGTTTTCTCACTTATATTAAAATGCTGGACTACATTAGCTTCCTTTTAAAAATTGAAAAACTTAAATAGAAGAAATCCAAATTGCAAGGACACAATGATTATTTAGCGTAATAATAAATTATGCTCAGAATAAAATAATGTTGTTGAATTCCAGAAGTAGATTCTATTGACAAAAATTTCATATTTTTACCAAATTTCTTCTCTTGGTCTCCTGCTTGATCCATTATTTCTAAATAGAGTAATACTATGCAAACATAGAAATTATACATAAATATTATACAAAATGGTGTAGGGTATCGTGGTCCTTTCATTTAAAAATATAAAACCCGCCACTATCGGTTATAATTGTAAATATGTCACTGTCACATCATTCTGGAAGACGGTCCTATATAAAAATTTTGATGGTTTAATATTTGAGTAATGTTATATAAACAAAAAAAATTATACAGAATTTTTATACATAATAATGTGTCTGCTTGTAATTTATTCATTTCAAATAAAAACATCCACCATTTTTGCTCATAATTTCAAAATATCATTACCACATTATTTGAGTGGAGTTTTATATATAAAAACGCTATAAAAGTAGAATTTTTCTTAGCATTTATCTTCCAAATAATTGCCGCTAGTAGAGCTCTCCCATATCATAGTCATCCAAAACCACTGTTCAAAAGTCATTATGCAATGTAGAAGTGCGCAATTTCAAAGTTTAACAACTCTCTTTAGTTGCGGTCCAACTTCTATGCCTCCATTCACAAAGGGAGCATAAACAAGAAGTGCTATCGAAAAATGGTTTGCGGTATTCCCGCACTGAGAATGGTTGCTGTCATGCTGCAGTATGGAGAACTCAAAATTTGAAAAAGGTAATAATATACAAACATAAAAATTTATATGTAATTTAGCATCAGAATAATGTGGTTGGATAAGAGTCATCTACTTTAAAATAAAATACTCATCATTATGATGACTCTTAAGTATAATAATATCATTGTCACATCATTTTAGTAGTAATTTCTGTACAATTTATTTTCTAAGAATAGTAGTTTCCAATTTTGAAAGGACGACACATGAAAACTGTTTTGTTTTTCTGTAACTCTGCCTATTAAGACAAGAAAGCAGGTTCCTATGTCACATCAAGGCGAATTGATCGCAGGCCGGCTCGAGAATTTGAAATTTAAAACAACAATTTTAAATGAGATTTATTATATTTTTTAAATTTTTTGTAAAATTTTTTATATTAATTTTCTTTGGTTAAACCGGTGTGGTTTTCATTCATGTGTTAGTTTAGGCATTGACAGCGATATTTGTTTTTGAAAAAATATATCAAAGTTATATAGGGACTTAACTATGCCATTCAAAATTTTAAAAAGTTTAGGGCCTTCAAAAATCTTTTGTAGAATTAATTTTCAGGTCAAACCATTTTTTTTTTAAAGTTAATTAGAATAGTTCATTTTTTTGGCATTGTTTCTAATATGGATTGGGTCTTTTTTCAAAAAAATTAAAAAAAAAAAACCTATACAGGGCATTAATTGTAGCATGTATAATTTTAAAAAATTTGGGACCTTCAAAATTTTTTTTATTTGTCCAATTTATTTATGTATTGATTAAACTAGTATTTTCTTCTTGAAGTTTAGTTGTGTAATTTATATTGGGTCATCTTTTTTTAATGAGACTTTTTCTTTTTACACCTAGATCAGGGAGTTTTTTTTTCAAAAAAAAAGATGTACAAATTATATAAGACTTTTACTATAACATCC